>OX451346.1:31101403-31676280 GCA_949629155.1 Myopa testacea | reverse complement strand
AAAACAAATCGCAAAGTGCTGTAAGCATGTATTAAAAAAGTTATCGGAGGGGTTTTGAAAATAAAGTTGGCGTTTCACTGTAGTTTTTTGTATACAGAAATGTTGTCGTAGGATCTTTCTTCGAACGTTTCTTTCCCGAGATGGTTTAATCCAAATGAGAATTGTTTTGGCCACATTAAGCAAATTTTGAAATATCTAATTTCCATTCTAATTCGAAAATAGTCAAAGTGGCTAAAACAGAAGAAACCGAGAAAATTACCCAAAAAAACTAACAAAACCTGGATCAATGGCGGATGTAAAATTGCGAGACTTTTGGAAAAATAATATAATAAATTATTAAAATTAGCTTCATATACATATATGTATGGTAATTTATATAATGTTACTTAATAAGTGTTGTAAAATAATGTTTAATAAGTATTACTAATAACATCGGGGCTATTAGGCTGTAGTAGATTTATTTCAAATTAGACCTTGTATTACCACAGACATATAATATAAATATTTCCATAAGTTTGCTTCCATTAATATTTTAGTGTTACTCGTATAACGTATTCAATTGGTTGATATGCCGACTAAATAGATCTTCTGTCCAAAAACAAATTCTTCAACAGCACGCTATGCTCGGAACGTAGATCGTGCCAGCGCTTTACAAAGCTTGGGCATCGAAAAAGAAGCAGAACAAAGCTAAGAAAAGCAAACATTCTTTCAAAAACCATAAAATGAAAAATTAAAACGATTTCAGGCGGACGGACGGCTGCACATGGTTTGTTATTGTAAGAGAAGCAAAAGAAGACGAATCGCGCACCGTTCTTCTCATCGCCCGCTGTACTCCACAAATTGATCCATTCTTTCTTTCACGCTTTTTCTTGGCTTCCGAGTGCTGGATCGATCTCTTCTTACGCATATTCGCTAGCATTGTTAGTGCAAAATAACTGAAGCAAAGTCGATTTTACGATCTCTTCATACTCATTAGAAAAGATCTTCCGAACCACTCACTCCTTAGTAGATCATTCAATTTTGCTTTGCTACGAGCGCAGGAGTTTCAGTTCTCAGTCAAAGTGGTCGACCGCGATATCGACCAGTTTTTCGACCTGAGCTTAACTCGACTCATTCAAACTAAATGTTGATAGCATCATTGGTCTCGTGAAATCTCTTTATCTATTAATACTCTTTGTTCACAGTGACATTCTTGACATAAACATTCTTAACCAAGCATGAATTTTTATAATAAAATTCAATGATTTGCAAGCGTTGTTCTTTTGTAAGTCGATTCATGGTTAAATTATAGACCAAACTGAATATGTTTGACAGTGACACAAGGCGCGCAACCCGCGTGAGCTGTCAAAAACAGTGTTGCCAAAAAGAAAGTTGCTAAAAAGTCTGTGTGGCATGTGGCACCGTCTTGTTGAAACCACATGTCAGTCAGGCCCAGCTCTTCCATTTTGGAAAAAAAAAGTTTGTAATCATCGCACGGTAGCGCTCGCTATTCACAGTGACATTCTTGACATAAACATTCTTAACCAAGCATGAATTTTTATAATAAAATTCAATGATTTGCAAGCGTTGTTCTTTTGTAAGTCGATTCATGGTTAAATTATAGACCAAACTGAATATGTTTGACAGTGACACAAGGCGCGCAACCCGCGTGAGCTGTCAAAAACAGTGTTGCCAAAAAGAAAGTTGCTAAAAAGTCACGCAAGTATATGTACATACTCGTATGTCTGTACAATGTATGCAAAATTGTTCAAAATATTATGAAGCAAAAAATGTATTGTGGATAAAGAATAAGGGTGGAGAAAAGAACATTGTTGTTCTTGCTGGTTATTCTACTTATATAAAAATGTAATAATATCATTAAATTTTTTTATATGTATATAAAATTATCTGCTATTATCCTGCTAATTATGTATTATCTTATCGGCATTTAATATATAAAAATAAATAATGAAATTTATTAGGTTATTTGGTTAACAGGTTGTACTGCTTGTGTCGGATGTTTATCAGAAGGAGAGCAAAAACGAAGAATGGTGGATAAAGTTCTAAGTCATTGTTTCTCTCTACTATCCAGTGCTATATCGGCAGTGATACATTACCACAATATTGAAAATCGCCCCACAGGTGGTATCTGCGTGGCAAACCACACAAGTCCGATTGATGTCTTGGTTTTGATGTGCGATACTACATATTCCCTAGTAAGTTGGATCATATTTCATAGAATTATAAAGCTAAGTTTATATTTTCTGCTTATAAAAATGGCAGATTAAATATATAAATATTTGGCTTTTAAGAAATCATCAAATAAAATATTTATTAGTTATATTCATACATATATTGGGTTGGCAAGAATGTAATTTCGGTTTTCACAATAGATACCCAGTGGTAAACATCAGTAAGATCTCGTCGACGAGCTCCTAATGATTTTCTGTGCCGTATCGCCTCGATCCTAAAGGGTTTTCTAATAAGAGGTGTAATTTTGAATTGCCCGTTATTTCGGGAGCTGTCACTTTTGAAGCTGTTATTTTTGACATTTGACAAGTAGAAACTACGCCATTACTAAAAATGGAACGATACACGCTGCAACAACGCATTGAAATTATTAAAATTCACTACAAAAATGGTGAAAATTTTGCAGTCACAGTTCGCAAAACTAAAGCATTTTTGGGTCGTCGTGAAGCACCTTGTCGGACCGCAATGCAGAAATTGGTGGAAAAGTTCGAGCTGATGGGACAAGTTAGTGATGTGAAGAATAAAACCCGTGCACGTCGCTCAAGAACAACTGAGAATATTGCTGCTATAGCCCAAAGTGTTGAGGATAACCCAGGTTTGTCCATTCCTCGTCGTTCTCTGGAATTGGAATTGATTAATGATTTTTTATGGCCGGAGTTAGATGGTATTGATCTAGACAACGTTTACTTTCAACAAGATGGCGCTACGTGCCACACAAGCAGCGAAACCATTGATCTTTTACGGGAAAAGTTTCCTGACCGTGTTATCTCTCGAAGAGGTGATCACAATTGGCCACCGAGATCTTGTGATTTAACACCTTGCGACTTCTTCCTTTGGGGCCACGTGAAAGACGCCAACAGCCCAGCGTCGATTCAAGACCTCAAAGATGGAATTCGTGAGGCTATCGAGGACATAGGGCAGCCACTTTACGATTTGGTTATGGAAAATTTCCTAAAAAGGATATGGTCCTGTAAACGTGGTCGTGGTGGCCATTTGGCTGATGTTGTTTTTCATTATTAACGGCATACCTTCCTCTTTATTACGAAATAAAAATGCGAAAACCCTTTACATTCGGTTTTCGCATTACATTTGCCCATACGTGTCATAGGGCGCGGAGTACTTCTGGTTTTCGTTTACGGCGTAAGCGAAGGCGAATTAGGTCTAGAAATAACAATATGATATCGGCAAACGGTAAACAAATGCAGATTAATTTGCTGCTTGCCTTCGCAGGCGTACTGAAATAGAATGTATTTAGATCCTATATTCGCATTCCATTATAATGCTGCGAGAATAACAACCCATTCGATGTTCCCTTCGGATGTAAGTACCTCTGGATCGAAACAAATATTTAAAATACTCCAAAAAGTATGCAACGAAAATTTTATAAGTGAACAGTAGGACCAGTAGGACAGTGGACCTTATTTTTCGACCATAAAATTTTTACCACGCCGCCCTCAAAGCTTGTACTATTCATGAAAAAGTAATTTGTACAGATCGATTTGACGTCGGAAAGAAGTGGCACATCGAACACCAAGTTTTGAAATAGAAATAATTGCGTTTCTATATTTATTTTATTTCACGAAGCGTTTTTATATTTCTACGAAAATAATGGTTAGATCAATTTAACTTTTCCTTGCTTATTTTCAAAGCCAAATGTCCGCTTCTTAATATCCTTTTTAAATTAGGTTCCTACGTCAAACAGTTTTTGAGAAAAGTAATGCCAAAGTTAAAATTTGGAATAAAAATTCCGAAAAAAATTTTTGGTCGCACTTTGCTTTTAAATACGATATTAAGTATAAATATTTTTCCGACCATAAAATTCTCTAATCAATTCTATAGAGAATGCCTTAAACCGGAGGGATCTATGTTTGGTAGTTTCCGAGAAAAATAAAAATTACGAAGCATACTTTCTTTTCAAACACCAATTTTTTGGCTACTTGTGTTTTATTACTGGTGCAAAAATATGGAAAAAGGAAGGAATTTAGTTCGTAATTTCCTTTTTTCTCGGAAACTACAAAACATAGAACCTTCCGGTTTAAAGCAGTCTCTCTGCAATTGATTAGAGAATTTTATGATCGGACAAAAATTTATACATAATACCGTATTTGAACGAAAAAATTGCGACCAAAATTTTTTTTTTTGAATTTTTATTCCAAATTTTAACTTTGGCATTAATTTTCTCAAAAACTGTTTGACGTAGGAATCTAATTTAAAGAGGATGTCAAGAGGCCGATATTTGGCTTTCAAACCCAATAAGCGAAAGTGACCCAGATATCGCCGTTATTTTTTAATATTTTTTTTCCGGTTTTTAGGCGAGTTTTTAGAAAATGGCCCCTCCCGTCTAAAAGGGTGGAAATGCACCCCCCCTCCATCCTGTATAACTAAAAAAAAAGGAAACTCACAATAAAAGATGCATAAAATTTAATATCTATAATTTTAAAAATGTAGGTATTAGTTAATTATTATGCTGAAAAAACTATACTTTATCACTAATATTATGAATATTCTTGAATATGAAGAACATTTAACCATTATTAAAAATGTTTGCTTCATTCCTTTTCCTTGATACAAATTTCGCATTTTTTGCAAGTTTCATATGAATGTGTCACGTCTTTCTGTTATCCGATGAACTTCATATTTTACAGAAATTATTTTTGTATCCAATGGAACAATTTTAGGGGGCGGCGTAAAAGAATGCTGCAAAAAATTTTCGCCCAGTATATGTAGCTAAGGTCTACCCTAGTGAACAGCCTTTATTTTTTACTTTATTTACATGTGTTTGTGTGTGTGTGTGTATATTTTAAAATGATCATACATTATTATAAAGTATGTTAATTAATTAATTTATTTATATTTGCTTTTCTTTCTTCTTCCGCTCCTCACAATTCCTTCTGTGAAAACGGCCTTTGTAATTTTTTAAAGAGGTTCGCATATCGCTCACAAAGACTTTCTCGGTGTAGCCGGCTATCTTTGTAGCTTCTGTAAATAAATACAAAAGTAAGAATTATATACTGCATACAAACGTAGATGCGTTGAATATCTTACCAAAAATGGCCGTCATCAATGCTTCGTATATTTTAAGTGGGTGTTTATTGCTGATGCCATCATAGTTGCTGTTGAAATATATATGTATGTATATTGTATTAACTTAGTACTCTACAACATTTCACTAGCAAACTTGTTCATTCAAACAATTTCTTTACCAGAGAATTAATATTCTAGTTGTGAAAATTTTTTCGTTCTATCTAATAAAAAACTCATTTAGAAACGTATCAACATTTTTCCTTTCCTTTGCTAAACAATTGTAATACCAATAGTTGCAATTTAAAATTATAGTTTTGTCGAATATCCTTTCAAAATTGGCATACAAGCCAGTCTGTGCCCAAATAGTTTTTATAATAGCAGTCTGAAAAATATTAAAAAAATATTGTTAATTGGTCGGACTTTTTAAAAATTTTTAAAATATAAAATATTGATAATCTGTGTATGTGTGGTATTTTTATTTTGGTATTTTAGTTTGTATATATTTTATAAGTGTGTTTGAGTGATACATATCTGTGTGTATGTATGAAGTAAATGCCTGTGGTACTTACATATTTCTCTAGCTCAGCCGAGATTTTTTCATTCAAGATTTTCATATCCTCCAAATTTTTTATAGGGAATTCCTGCTTGTTGTCACATCTGATATTTTTTTTTAATATCTGGTTTAGTGTTGCTAATATTTTGCATTGTGCTGACCTACTTTCTTCTGAAAATATAACCATAAGTCACATTTCAGCTTCAGCACATGGAAGCTTTTCTTCCATTTGATTTTGTTTTCCAAAATTTTGCTTTACAACTCCATAATTTCTTCAGATGTGAAATTTTTTGAAAATTCGCTTGTGGACAGGAACGTTTTTTTGTTGAAATTGTGTGCCATCTGCAATAATTTTCATAATCCTTATTATTTTCACAATATTATTTTAATTGTTAATATTATTTTTATTGTAATATTTATTATCATTATTATTGTTGATATTTATATCTTTATTATCATTAATGTTATTATTATTAATATTTTTATTATTATTAAAATTATATAATTAATATTGTTATTATTATTATTATTATTTTCTTTATTATTATTATAATTAATATTTGCGTTAATTAGTAGTAAGTATGTGTAATTGGAATTAGAAAAAATTCGTTTTCCCAGAGCAAACATATTTATAATTCATATTTTCAATTGGAAATTTTTCCTTCTTATTTGCCATGTCTTCAGTAGCTAAAACTATACCCAAATCTTTGTATGTATGTAGTGGCGTTTCAACAAAAGGACGGATTTCTTTGAATCTTTTTCCGACAACAAAACAATTTCCCTCGTATTCCACAAACTCGCTTATTGAAAATGGAATGCCACAGGCTAATAGGCACACGTTATCTGGCATTTTTCGGGATAGCTTAAATTCTTCAGTGGTATAATTTGTTATACACCCGTTTGAATTTTTTTGTAAGCCCAAACATATTTTTTCATGTGTAGCTTTGTGGCTAGAAAATTTATTAAGCAACTGTTGTAAAATATTTGTTAGGCTTCTAACATTTTTGTTAACATTTTGAAGAAAGTTTTCAAATTTGTATGCCGATATATTTTGTATGTAGCCTGATTCACGTACGCTTTGAACAATATGCAGCATATTGTGCACATTATAAGTCAGTTTAGTTATAGGATATAATTTAAACCAAATTTCCACAAAGTGTTTAAAAATTTCTTCGACGGTATCAATATGGGTGAGGTATTGTTTGGAGAACAATAGACGATAGGCGCAGTGAAAAATTAAAATGTGGTAATAATAGTCTTCATTTATAACGTTCTTTAAAACTACAATAGAAGTATATTACATAAAATAAACTGACGAAATTTAATTGCCTTCCATCTACACAACTCATCCAGGCTTCAAGGTTTTCTTCCAAACTCACAAGGTATATATTGACGTAAGGACAATAATTTGTCTGAAATTTTTGCTATCTCTTCACGCCGTAGCTTAGAATGTAAGGTATCCCTGTTTACTAAGCATTGCAATATTTTCAAGGAGATTTTTGCTCTTTAAAATAATTATTGTGATGAGAAGAATCTGTCCTTTTGGCAAAATCATCGTCGGTTCTTAGATTATTAACATACTTGCTGTAAGTGGTGACGTGGTCAATACGAATCCCAGACTGTGTGCATTTTGAACAATCGTTAAGAGAATTGTGACCTACGGTTCCACAAATAAAAGAGCGTGCAGGAGCATCGCAAATGAATGATCGGATCTCGATTTTAATTTTAGATTGGTTTACAACAAAACCATCTTTCGATAGATCGGAAAAGTCTTTAACAAAATCGTGTAAATATTGGTCCACATTATTTGGCTTCTTATTATATAAATAAGAGCCTATGAGGAACACGTTGGAGTTTTTAATATTTACGAAATGACCTAAAATAGGCCACAATGTTAGTCTTGAAATAGAGGTACGCCGTCAATACCAACGTCCAAGTAATGCCTTGAACACATAGAACTGTGCGATCTGTCAAAATTACACGGTCTCTTATGGGAAACGAGAAAAAAACAAAATTACGTCGCTGCCTCTGCTTGCGGCTGCGAATAAATCGCATCTGCGATCGTTCCAGTTCGTTCGCAGTGCGATTTCAGTGCAGCCGTCGCTCCTGTTCCTCTTATTTTTGTGTGTTTATATCGACTTTGACAAGCCAAAACTTCGCTGCGGCAGAAGATTTCTCATAGTTCGCACCGAATAATTCGTCGTGCAATTTTTTATGTGTTCAAGGCATAAAGGTTAAATAAATTTTGCATATTGTCTACATTGGCCTTTAAGTAAGATTTTATACCAACGTGAATATATGTTCCTGGAGGAACGGTATGAATTAAAGCTTTTGCATTTTTATGTGAAAGCGTTAGTAGACAACGGTACACGTAACTTTTCAGATTTCAAAATTTGCAGGAGTTATGGATTATGTTATGACGTCCTGGATTATGTTTTATGTACCAATCCGCAAGCTTGGCTCTTAAGGAGCTCTGTTGGCCTAGGCAATCTTGAAGAGAATACGATGAATTCGATTCTGAAGAATTCGGCAAAATCAGTTCAGGAGAATTTAGCAGACGGTCTGACGGACATGGCACAATTAAGATGCTATGCTGTGTTAATTTTTTTTTCTATTGCAGCTAATCTGTGCAAATTTCTTTTAGAAAATCCTTCCATTATAATAAACTATTATAATAAACTCACCTTTTATTAAATAGATCCTCTTAGTGAAATATATTTTATATTTTCTTTACTGCCAACTTTTATTCACACCACATATAATTAAATTACAGCAATCGCAAAAACTACTAAAAAGTAGAAATTATTTCTACATACATATGTTATACAGTTTGATTTTTTAAAAATTTCGCTTCGAACATACTTCTGCTATAAGCTAGATCCATAAGTAGTTATTTTTATCGCTTACAGCTACATTCGTATGCAATCATCGATGATTTTCGAAGGCTTTCGCATGTTTACCAGTGGGTAGCGTTATGTTCGTTTTGTTACTCTTCTGTCAATCATAATATTTTGTTTCTTTTGAGATTTCACAGCTGACACTTTCTTGTTGCTACTAAACCAAATCCCGCGTATTTTTATTTACAACTAAGTTTACTGTCGATTTGAATGTGGAGCGCAAAAATCAACACTTCGCTATTTTCGTAATGGCTGAGGCTCACAGAGATATGTGAAGTTTGTGGTACTGATTGCTTAACAGAACGCACATGCCAGAATTGGTTTAAAAAAATTCGTTCTGGAGATTTTTCACTCAAAGTTGACCACCGTTCCGGTCGACTTTCTGAAGCTGATGATGGCAAAATTAACGCCATAATTGGTGCAAGAGAATCGCTATATAACGATGCAAGAGAATCGCCATATAACGGTGCAAGAAATATCATAAATGTTGAATATATCGCACACAACGATCGAAAATCATATAAGATATCTGGGACTCGTGAAGAAGGTGGATATTTGGGTTCCACATGTTTTGAAAAAAATTCATTCAACGCAACTAATCAATGTTTGTGGTATGCATATCAAACGTAATGCAATCGACCCTTTTTTGAAGCGGATAATTACTGGTGACCAAAAATGGATCGTCTACAACAACGTTTATCGAAAACGATCATGGTCTAAGCCTCAAATTATACCGAAAGCTGAAGTGCATCAAAAAAATATTATGCTGTCAATTTGGTGTGATCACAAAGATGATGTGTATTTTGAGCTGCTTCCACACAACCAAACGATACACTCAGATGTTTACTGTCAACAACTGATGGATGTGGCGAAAGCAATCAAAAAGAAAAGGCCAGAATTGGGAAATTGCAAAGGAATCGTGTTCCACCACGATAACGCTAGGCCTCACACGTCTTTAGCAATCGGTACAAATTATTGGAGCTTGGTTGGGAAGTTATGTCACATCCTCCATATAGCTCCGACCTGCACCCTCAGGCTATCATTTATTTCGAAGTTTACAAAATTTCTTAAATGGTAAAAACTACGCTAATAATGATGGATGCTGGTAAAAACCAGAAGTTCTATGAAGGGCGAATAATGAAGTTACCAGAAAGATGACAAATGATTATCGAACACAATGCAAAATATTTAATTGATTATAGTCAATTTTTTATATAAAAAAAGTCGTTTTATTTCATATTAAAAAAACCGAAATCACTTTCGTGCCGACCCAATAATTTTAAGTTAAATAATAATGATTTAAATTTGCCTTTATTTATTTATTTATTTTTTTATTTGACAATAATACACTAAGACGACAAGTCTTTTATAGTAACATAAAAACATAAAGAAGAATGCATTAAGCTAACAAATTACATTAAGAGGTACAAATCGCAAATAGACATATCTTAAATGACTAAAACTAAAATCAAATAATATGTATATATGGTAATATGTATATAATATGGTAGTAAATACCTATATTTTGAAGATAGCGATAGCAGGATACTAGAAAGAAATAGATACATAGAGAAAGACCTACTGCAGCGAAAAGTATCGGAAGGCCTCACGTCTAAACTCCCCTACACCAGGCACCTCTCTAAGCCTGCGCGGCAACATATTTCATAGCCGTATGGCGGTGATGAAAAATAAACGCGACGTATGTAGTGATGTACAACATGGCATTATAAGTACCCGACTTCTTGTAGATCTACTGAACTGCAACTTTTCAAATAAATACCCCGGAGTCTTACTCACTATTAGTTTAAAAAGATACACGCATATTCTGGCTTTATGATGACTTAATAAGTCAAATCCAAGAAGAGCAACGCGATAAGATGCCAGATGATCAAACTTACGCAAACCAAATACGTATCTCGTTATGTGATTAAAGGCAATGATTAACCTTAATTGCGATGAGGAGTCCAATGTCGCGTATATAGTATCGTATATGTGATTATATGTAAAAAGAGTTGTAATGCTAACAAACGTCGAACTTCAACAGGAGTAGAGCGTGCTGATAGCCTCAGGTTGCGCAGCAAGTGGTAGATTCTTTTTATGACATTATTTATGCGATCAACACAAGTTAAGGTTGAATTAATGCAGACACCCAAATTTACTACTTTCGATACAACGTTTAAGGCAACATCTCCAAGACAAATTATTGGGACAGTTGGCAAGGCTTTCTTTTTATAAATATGCAGTAAATGGGATTTTGACACATTGATCTGAACCCCATTTCTAGCAACCCACTCGTAGATACCATTCAAATCAGCATTAATTTTAGTATGCAGTTCCTGTAGCTCATTCGGTTTGCCAGATATGTACACTTGAATGTCATCTGCGTATGCATGCATGCTAGAGTGACTACAAACTCCAAAAATGTCGTTTAAGTACATAGTGAACAGCAGTGGTCCAAGTATGGACCCTTGAGGCATTCCAGCTTTTATAGGCTTATATTCTGAAAATATATCACGTACTTTTACTCTCTGAGACCTGCCTGTCAGATAGCTACACATCAGATCCACCGCACTATCTTGAAAACCAAAATAATACTTAAGCTTGTAGCATAACCGACCATGGATAACTCTGTCGAAGGCTTTGGTAAAATCTAACAAACAAAGCAACGTTAGTGAACCATCATCGAATGAAGGCCTTATATCATCTAGCACTTTGTAGCAGTGGAGTAATTATGCCCAACACGAAAGCCAGATTGAAGTGGAGACAAGAGCTTTGACTCCTCTAAGTGATTGGAGATCTGCTGCGCGATCAACTTTTCGCAAATCTTGGTCAAAGGTGACAATATGCTAATTGGTCTGAAATCAGGTTATTATTGGATCTGAAATCAGGCCTTATTGTTAAATTTTGAAAAATACATAAATTATAATTTATAGATGTAAAACAGAGTACAAACATAAACATGGTCGAAGCAAGTTAAGAGAATAAGAGTTTTGCAAATAAATGTATTCAAGATAAATAATTTCACATTATTATAATAATGTTATTATTATTATTATTATAATAATGTGAATTAATTAGGATTAATAAAAACGATTTAATCTACACCAGCAATAAGTAGGAAGCAAGAAATTCCGGTATATACCCACAACACAAGCACCAGCCATTCATAGGGCAACAACACACCACAACGGGGCGACGAAATAGCGTTCAGCCGAAGGGGGAGCTGCCGAAAAGGTGCAACAGAATTAGAAAATAAAACAGAAAGTTATTTTTAATGAGGTTCAACCGAAGCAACAACCTGAAACTGACAAACTGACTTACATATTACTGGCTTTGAGACCACCACAACAACAGTAGAAGTAGTATAATACTTTCGCGAAAAAGTAGCCTCTCATCAGTATCAACAAAAAAGTTCAGATAATCATGATGCCATAGTACGGCAACATATTTAGTTATGGCAACTTTGAATTAAGCCCTGCGATTGGATTGCCTGCCTTTGTTATTAATGTACATTCAAGCGTAAGTCGCGGTCGTTTCGGCCCCAGCAACAGCATTTCTGTACAACAAATCGAGAAGCAGAAATCGGTATAACGGGGTGTACATCAACATCGACATCTACGTCAGCAACACAAATTATGATATTACGATATTATTATAGATATTATGGAATTATGATATTATTAGAGACTACACCCATACCTCGCTTTACGGCCTAGATACGCTCCACGAAACTTGGCCGCAAAGCGAAAAGCCGTATAATGAATCAATTATTCTAATACAAATTCAATTGGATCGCTTCCAAATTTGTTAAATATGTAACATGGTTTATATTTCAAAATGCATTTTATCTTTTTATTTCATTTAAATAAAAAATACATACATAACAAGTACATATGTACATTTGTACATAAAATAATAACGGAGTTCAAAAACCAACAATAATCTATAAAAAAAAATTAAAAAACTTCATATTATATAAAATACGTGTGGTTTCAAAAAATTGTCCAACGTTGTTTGTCTTGCCTTCTTGTCTATTTTCGTTCTTGGGTGAATTATAACAGCTGAGCTGAGTTAATTCTCGAGAAACGTTAGAGCTACTTTCATCGTCAGGATCATTTTCACGGAAGATGTTTATGCTCGAAGATGCTCGTAAACAAGAACAAATAGTAAATTATAAACAAGAACAAAATAAATAAACGGGAAAAAAGTTTTTTTGCCGTTATAGCGAAACATTTTAGGCCGTAAATCGAAAACGTGCCTTAATTGAAGAGGGCTGTTATAGCGAAATGCCGTATAAATGCTGGTATGGGTGTATAACCAAAATTTAGAATAATAAGGAAGAAATTAGACAATAACTAAATATTTAAGATTGTAGCCATAAAATACATAAGCCATAGCACTATGCTTGGTAAGCCATAAGCTTCAGTCAAGCTCTGGCTAAAGTAAATCCGAATGCCAAGCTAGCAACCATAGCACTTTACATGGAAATTATTGTAGAAACTAACTTCCAGTAACAAGCTCCGCAACCATAAAAAAGCTTGGCTTGGAGATATAAAAATAAGGAAGCAAATACGGAAGAATTAAATTGGGAACGAAATAAGAAAATAAGAAAAGATTCTAACGAGAGTCGAGCATTGTACATAGAGCGACTAAGTCGCAGTAAGATGAGAAATATAAAAAGAGTAGTATAGTAAAAAATACGGAGGATTCACGTAACAAGGACTTTTCTTACTACAGTTGGAAATTTTTACTTACAACAATAAGACTCTTTTTTAACTGTTACAATATCGTTGTAGGAGGGATACAAATTGGACATCTTTTCTAATACGCATGCTCGAAGCAAAACGTACTGGTGCTTGGTCACCCTGAAATCAAGACATATAACATTAAAGCCTCCTCAGGTGTAACCTTTTCTTGATCTGGTGTGGGAATGCTTTTAAGGATTCTCTTCGTCTTTAAAGGGCTTGCATTAAGGACTTTCTCAATGATTTCGGCCTTATGGCACTTTCGCTCTGAATGTAACGTGTGTACTAGGCTGCTTTTACATTTTCATATCGTAAACTTTTTATGTAGTCAGTAACGTCGTGTATGTTTCGTTTTACTAAATATATATCTGATAGCTCTTTATTACTGAAAGTCTCCGTGGTTGGTTGAATAATAACGAAAAATTCTAAATGTTGAACATTTATATATCCAAGAAACAATGAAAAATCGTAAAAATTTGCATCAGTTTCGTCAGGTAAAATTGACGTATTATTAAAACTAAAAGGCCAAACTGTATAAAACTGGTATCAGGTAAAGGGGTATTTTCTTATTTACTAGGAAAAAGTATCAGGTACCAGTACCAAGATCCAGTTTCTTTGTAGTGCCTGATAGAAATTAGCTAATTTTATTTTTTTGAGAAAAATTGCAATTAAGAACGATTTTGAGGTCTCAGCCGTTTTAATGCCCATGGCTGTGGTGTTAAACCGGGTACTTTGTAAAAGGGATATGCAGGGCTATACAGAGGATAGAAATTTTTTTAAAAATGTTCATAAATACCAATCTTAGGACACTTTTTCTTTGAAAAACTCAAGGATAATTTTAAGGCTTCTAGCGCTTAGGGGCGTGGTCTGCCGGGTACAAAACCCGGTATAGGAAAAAAGGTAGTCTCAAGGGCTATCATAAAAATATAATTTTTTTTTTTTTAAAAAAACCCCCGGAACAAACAGGGAGAGGGCATACTCTAAAATGTGTTCTTCTGCTTGGTTCAGGATCCGAACTCGTGTCCGCCACAGAATGAATATATACAACAAAAACGAAACAACAAATTTTGACAAAAACTTCAGTTGTGGTCTGCTTCTGACTTTCCTAACAATGTTGTAATTCAAAACAATGTTGTCCAACGTTGAACTCATATAGCGGCAGGTGCATATAAGAAAACACATCAACCAAGATCGCTGATGAGAAACTTTGGCAAGTTTCGAAATAGCTATCCGATCTGCCAGTTTGAGTCAAATAAATTTGTTGTTGTTTTTTATATGCAGAAAACGTAATGTTTTCAAATGAACCTCGAGCCTAAAAACAATTATAATACAATAAAAGGTCGACTAGACCAAATAATAAATAATTTTTTTTGTTGCCACGTGTTGTGCAAGAATTTTTTTAATTTTTCGTCTTTTTTTTTAAAGTTTTTTTTTCCACAAACATATAAATTTTTTTTTATATTTTTTATTCCCCCGAACCATAGAATATATAAATATATAAAAAACCGCCAATTGAAATTTAAAAAAACCCCATTCAAATCTTACTATCCGTTGAAAAGTTATCGATTTTTGGCCGATGGATTTCTTGTTTGGATCACTGTGTGTCGTCTGCATACATATGCTACAACTTTGTACATGAGAAGGGGTTAACCCATGAGGTATTCCGCAAAGTACATTAAGGTATGTTGAGCATGTGCTCAACGGAAACGCGGTGGGATATGAACGGGGATCTGGTCAATGCGTCTAAAGCTGAACCCGTTTGTCTGCGAAGCAATACACTCCCAAAAATATTGATTGGGTTAGCTAGAAGAAGTCGAAGCAAGCAGGAAAAAATTATTTAAAAGAAGAGGTTCAAGGTAGGTCACATACCCCACAAGATCGCCCAGAAATGCTAACTTCGTGCATATTAGCCCAGAGAACCTTAGAAGGGAGTTTAGGGTTTAGTTTACAGTCAAAACAATTCATTTTGAGCTCGCAAATCATGCCACTATTTTATTCCTAACGCGCTTGTACTCTCTAAAGTAGAAAGCGTTACCTATTCTCTTGCATATACGAGTATGATGTACGAGTATGTATTTGAAGGAAATGGGGGTTTTCAGTAGTATATGTTCAAAATGTTTAGTTAAACAATCATTCTCGAGCTCGGAAAGGCAGATGTTGTTGTAATCACAGTAGGTAAACGATTTTACAGCCTCAACCTTTCAAAGGAAAACTTATACAGTTGTGTTCAAAATAATAGGAGCACTTCTTTACCAGTACTTTAAATGCATATCTGTCGATAATTTTTGCAGACAAGAGTTTTCAACAACCCTGATAACAAATTAACGGATTTTTTAAACTAGAAACAATAAAAAGTATTTACTCGTGCTCGTGCCTAAAGAGAATTTATTCAAATACGTATAACTGAAGCAAAATAACCTGTTCAAAATAATAGGAGTGTCTTAAAAAAAGAAGTGAAAAGACAATTTAATAGTGTTTAAATTAGACAATCAATTAAACAATAGTAATATCATTATTGCAATCTGTTTTAGGACTCTAATATTTACATTTTTTTAAATAAATAATTCACAGTGGGAAGAGGAAAACACACAACTAGAGAAAAACGAGAATTGATTTGCGAGTTGAGGAAAACTGGAAAATCTTTTAAGGAAATCCAAAAAATACTTCGGTGTGGTGCTTCTACAATTGCAAATGCTCTCAATTATGTCGAAAAACACGAGAGTAGAGGAAGAAAAAGGAAGACATCAAGCGCTGACGACAGGCTTATTATTCGGTACTCTCAAAAAAATCCAACTGCGTCCTCCAAAATGATACGTGACGAGGTCCAACTGCCTGTAAGTGATGTCACAATTCGGAGAAGGCTTATAGAAAATAATCTTTTCGCTCGAAGCCCCCGAAAAGTACCACTTCTTACTAAAAGGCACCGCGATTGCAGGATGAACTTCGCGAGAGCCCATGCAGATTGGCCTACTGAAAAATGGCGAAATATTCTGTGGAGTGATGAGAGCAAAATTGTTCTTTTTGGTGGAACTGGTTCCCGGCAGTATGTCCGTCGTCCGCCGAAGTCTGAGTACTTACCCCAATACACATTAAAAACAGTGAAGCATGGTGGTATGAAGATCATGGTATGGGCTTGTTTTTCGTATTATGGTGTGGGACCAATATATCCCATAAAGGGTATAATGGACAAAAATGTGTATGTGAAAATTATGGAGGAAGTCATGCTGCCATACGCCGAATATGAAATGCCGCTAAAGTGGGTATATCAACAGGATAATGACCCCAAACACACCAGCAAAAAGGCTAAAGAGTGGTTTCAGAGCAAAGGTCTTGAAGTTATGGATTGGCCACCACAATCTCCTGACCTGAATCCTATAGAAAATGCGTGGTGCCATATTAAAAAACAGGTTGCCAACTCTAAACCCTCCAATAGTCGCCAACTTTGGGAAATTATTGAGGCAGCATGGAAGGCTATAACTCCTGCCGAATGCCAGAAGCTTGTGGACTCTATGCCACATCGATGTAAGGCTGTTATTAAAAATAAAGGCTTTACAACAAAATATTAATGCCTTAATTGATATTATAAAATAATATAATTGAATATATTCATATTAAATGTTCGTTAGTTTAGTTTTTCTACGACGCTCCTATTTTTTTGAACAATCGAAAATTGAATGGTAAGTAACTTTTATTTTTTTTATTGAAAATTATGGCCACAATAAACCGCGTAAGCATTTAAATGCATTTATAATAATTTATTTTAACTGTAAAAAACAAAAAAATAAACATTATAAAAGTCAGTTTAAAACTAAGCGTGTTTTATAACTTCAAATATGCTCACTCCTATTATTTTGAACACAGCTATAGGTGACTTACAGGGTGAGTTGATTTGAAAATAGCACCAATAAGGGTTCCGCGGTTAGAAATAAGTCTTCTTGGTAGGTTGAGAAGTATTAGAATAAGTAGGTAAGGAATTTACAACACTTTAACAGTGTTCAGAAGAAATACCTAAAGTTCACTTTTAGGGGTGAGTTCCCAACCAGGTTAGCATTCCAGTCTCCAATAATTATGATGTTCCTGTACTGTACTGTTCCTGTTCCGGGAAAAGGTTAGGAGGACAGTATCCAACACATATAAGGCATTTGTCGGAAGCAAAGGAAATCTCCCATAGCTAAAAATTCAGTGCCGCTATGATTCGACTCCTTTAGGCTTCGTGTTTTGAGGCATTTCTTGACATTGATGACAACACCACCACCAACTCTTCCCGAGCAACATATCGACACTGACTATCTCAGCTCCAAATTAGCATTTATGCTAAGCACGCACTTTAGCGTACAATAGCACCGTGTTCCAGCTTCCGACGGATTCCGCCCATAATTTTAAACCAACGTAGTAAGCCAATTATATTGAGTGAGGATAAGCCAGTATTTATTGGATATAGAATAAGTATGATAATATGTAAGAGTAGAATAAGCGCTTATTTAATATTATTGTCCTATTTACACTAAAAGAAATCACTTTGGAGATTTTAATGAACAGCCTGGACAGCCTAAAATGTCGCCGATAACAAGTCGAACTTTTGTATATTAACATTCAAATGTAGATAATTATGAACTAACATAGACAGAAAGTGCCATTTTCTTACCACAGTGATATGGGGTCTTATTTTGGCATGTAAATATGACTCCCCATCTCTCCAAAAAAATTATATCTTTCGTTTCTGGAAAATTTTATTTTATTATTATTTTTTGTTATTTATTATTATCTTTTCTTACAATGCACCAAGAGCACAGTGCCTTTTTTTAGCATTTTAAAGAAAGGTACAACAAGACAAAACTTAATTAATTAAATCAAATTGAAATGAACTTATGACTAATAAGACAGGAAGTTAGAGGAGAGAAGATAGAAACAGGAAAAGGGAATAGCACAGATGATTCTGAGGTGCGTCAGTAAGGAATTTATAATATAAATAAACTTCAATTGATGTAATAACTCAAAACTTTTTTTAAAGTGGCTCTCCTCTCTTATATTCCTAATGTCAGTTGGTAAACTATTCCAGAGCTGTATGGTATTGATGAAAAAACCGTCCACTGTTCAAATAGACAAAACTTTGTAAGACGAAGATTCTGTTACGACTGGACCGTCCAAATGTTAGTTTCTGGAACAGAAACCAGGGGTACCAGGTACCAGGGGTACCACTATGAATTAAACCATGTAAGAATAAAAGATTCCTATAGTTATAATAATTACTAATGTCACAGCCAAGCAACGAAAATCTTGACTCTGCAAGGTGATCATAATGTCTTAAACCACAGACAAATCGGATGAGATTATTAATCAACACATTCAGTTCATATTATGTAGCGACACATATTCGGGCTTGCAATAAATTAATGCGGGGTAGTTTAAAATAGGCATGACAAGTTGGAGTACTAAAGTTCGGCGACAAGTTAAAGGGACGCATGCAGCTGCGCTCCTAAGATTACGTAGTATAAGCCTTTTGCACCATGTGATTCACATGATCCGTACAAGTCAGCGTGGAATTAATGTATATACCAAGGTTTAATACCTTATCAACTAACTTAACCCTAGAGCTTGCCAAGTTCAGAGGCGGAATTATGGAAAAATCCACCCTATCTTTACTAATGGACAGAACAAAAGATTTCGATGCATTAAAATGCAGCAGATTCTCGCCAGACCAGCGGACAATGCTATTCAGATCAGTGTTCATCTTGTATGTTAAGTCATCAAGAGAATCTAATGGTTGCGAGAGGTACAGCTGTATGTCATCGGCATAAGCATGAATGGAAGCAAACTGAACGACGGGGAATATATCATTAATAAATAGGGAAAATAGCAGTGGTCCTAAGATGGAGTCCTGAGGAACCCCAGTTCTGACTGCCAAAAAAATTAGAAGCACCCACCCCCTGTTTTCACCCTTTGACAGCGATCAGATAAATAGCTCTGAAGAAGTTTGGAAGCACGCGCAGAGAAGGTAAATGAATTCTGCAATTTGGAAATAAGTGGACTATGATCAATGCTACCAAAGGCGTTTGAAAAGTCCAGAAGGCACAGAAGAGTGATGAATCTTTTATCAAAAGCAGTTCGGATGTCATCTTTTACCTTAAGTAATACGGTTGTGCAACTATGCTTTCGCCAAAAACCAGATTGCATTGGATGAAGTACGAGTAGGTTACAGGAAGATGTGATCGTTAATTTGCTCATACATAAGGGATTCACATGTTTTAGATAATGATGAAAGAATACTAATTGTCGAAAATCTAACAGAGCTCTAGGGCATGTTTTTTTATTAATAGGAATAATAGTTGCTAATTTCCACAAAGATGGAAAAGCAGATGTGGTGCTTACTATACATGTAAGTAAGTTGAGACAAAAAATGCGGCAAAAGAAGTTTTAAAAACCTAATCGATACATCATCTGCGCCAATTGCACTTGATTTAATAGAGATAATGTGTATGTAAACTTCGTACTCCGATATACCTCTAAATTATAAAGAACCTTGTTCTAAGATATCTTGAGGAGGGCAATGACTGCCGGCACTACTCGTTGAAATGAAGAACTCATTTAAAGCATTAGGACAAAAATCAGTAATTTTCCTCAAACGCACAAGAGTGTTAAATAAAGAATTTAAAATGTTGGTTAGGTGAATAACTTTATCGTCAATATCAGATGATGCCAAAAAATAGTCCAGTCAATGGAAGAAGCGGTGCCATGCAAGAGAGGACCATCAATAACGTTAAAATCTCGAAAAGAAAATTTGGTCGGTACTTCTCGAATGGATAATTTGATGCCAATAGAGCAAAACAACAGATCATGGTAAAAAGTGAATGAGATTTGCGAAAACATTTGTAATAGAGAGTATTCAGATACGATTAGTACGTCAAGTAAGCTTGGGTTAACTTTATTTCCAAATCGAGTAGGATCACTATTGTTCAAAATAGAAAGTCCTGATAGTGCTACTAAGTCACGAAAGTGGCTAGATTTAGCATCAACTAACAGCAAGTCAACATTGAAATCGCCGCACACTGCGGTAAACTCATAATTCAATGACACTACTGACAAAAACATGAAATAAGAATCAAGGTCACATAGCTTATGCGGACTGTAGGCACATGAGATCAAGACACTATGCGCCAAGTTTGAAATAGAAGAACAAATGTAGTCAACCTCAGAACTATCGGAGCTGTACACTAACTTACTTTTAAATAATAACTTAATGTAGATTGCAACCCCACCTCCGCATCTATCCTTCCTGTCACTACGATAAACATCATAATCACGTATTGCAACTATCGAATCAGTCAGCACCGGCTGGAACCATGTCTCAGAAATACAAATGACATCAGTGTCAGAACTTTCAAAGATATGTCTAATATAATCCAACTTAGTGCTACATAAAATTCTGGCATTGAAATGTACAATATTCAAACCATCATGCTGACTGCAAAAAGTGTTCACGAGTGTACGGTGACTTCCACCAACACCATCAGCAGAGCTACTGAAAATCAAATGGATATATCAACAGTGGTAGAGCCAAGAAAGGACCAATTACAGATGTTTGCAAATACAGTGAAAAATTGTTACTATTCTACAATAGCAACAACTAGCGCACTTGATCTTTTTCCGAGAACCAACAGAAAAGAGAGTAATAAAAGAGATAATTAGCGAGTAGTGATTTTTGAAGAATGTAAAAGAAGATATTGGAAATAAGGGAAAAGAGCAGTGATACATAGTACTTATACAGGGTGGCGCTTAATGACCGATATGGTTTGAATGTTTAATAACTTTTTAAATTTTTTATTTTTTTTTATTTTTATTTCAGAATTCTGTGAGGAACACTTGGGGAATTTGAAACGGAATACTACACAACAGAACAGCGATCAGCAATTGTTGAATTTTATTTTGAAACCTCTTTTGGACCTCTTTGGCGAACGCATTATTTCGCGCAGAAGCGATTTCAATTGGCTCCCACGTTCACCCGATTTGACAGCGCCAGACTGTTTTCTTTGGGGTTATTTGAAAGAAAGGGTATACATTAATAAGCCAGCCACCATACCACAGCTAAAAGAAAACATTCGCAGAAAAAGTTATGCAAAATGTACTGGAAAGAGCACGAATGTGCGAAGCCGAAACGGCCATCACTTGCGGGATATAATTTTTCATACTTAAGCCAAAAATATTCCTCATTAATATACTTTATAACACCAAAAAAAAAATAATAATAATTCATTAAATAAAAAAGTTATTAAACATTCAAACCATATTGGTCATTCAGCGCCACCCTGTATAAATAACAATCAGTACAATGCAGGAGAATTTATACAATTATGCAATTAAAAACGAAAAACATCATGAGTTCACAGCCAGACTACCGACAAATCCAATATCCTCTGCCAGCACATGTTCCCCTTCAACGCTCGCTTTGATAAAAACGTTACCACCCGACGTAAATGCAGAGTGCAGTTTCTTTTCCCGCTTCAAGAGCAGAGCATGCCTTAGAATCTCACGCCTTTGTTTTATTACGCTCTCATATACATATGTGCACTTTGCCATCTCCCATAAAGCCTAGCTCATTTACAGTGAAAGCCTGACGTTTTTGACGGCAGAATCCGGATATCGCACGTAGAAAGAAAGAGCGGTCACGGCTTGAAAGTGGCTTCATAATTACTGGTCCAGTGGTGTTATTGGTTTTTATCAGAAGGACACCCATTAAGACTGGCGCAGGATTAGAGGCAGCTACGTTTTTTCCATTTGTGGAGTCATTTTCCACATTAGCAAGCCTTTTATTAATCTCAGCTACTTCACTTCTAAGAGAATTTGCACATGATTCAGCTGCTACAACTCGTGTTGAAATAGGGTCTAATTGTGTCTTAAAGTTGCTGACGATGGCATTCAGCTCTCCAAACCGGTTCATAATGCGGTCCTCAGCACTAGCAATCGATGCAGATACCTGCTCAATTATATTCACTCTCAATTCTTCAAACCACTGATCGATCAATGCCATAATAGAAGAGAGCTGAGAGGCATGCTTAGGTTTAGCTGATTGAGTACTTGCAGGGGTAACGGGACTAGCCCAAGCACCAAGGGGTAATAATGTTGTTGTTGTTTTTGCGAGTTAAGCGCCTTTCAACAGCGACTTTTTTTTCATCATTGCTTGAAATGTTTTTTAATTAACGCCATTAAATGGAATAAAATTAAATTATATTTCGTCACACCGAATATCGTTAAAAAAAACAAAAGTGCAGGGACTATAATTGTTTGTTTTTTACGAAAAAACAAATCTTGCTTTTTACGAAAATAACAAAAAATCGTATTACGATAAGCTGGTAGGAGCATTAGTAGAAAAGAAGAATGGAATGGAGAAAACGTTGAGATAATATCAAAAATTTTAACAGCGGCAGAAAAGAGGAAAACTAGAACATAGTAAATGAACCTATGCCTTTGACGCGGTATTAATAAATAGAACCATGTGAAACAAACGATTGTCTATATTTACTTTTTTAACCAGTTCTCCTTACTGGAGATTAATAAATAAATGGCGGTATTAATAAATAGAACCATGTGAAACAAACGATTGTCTATATTTACTTTTTTAACCAGTTCCCCTTACTGGACAAACAAGACCACGAAGGAACCTATATGGAACCTTTCCATAGATATCTAAGCTCATATCAACGAAAGCCAGAAACGCTGCAATGCAATAAACCCTAACAAAATTGGCAGAGAACGAGGTTCGAAACCTCGAAGCCAAATTCGTCAAACGGGATTCGAGGAGCCGAATGTATTAGCATTGGTGCAATAGGATGGAATACAAATTAGTGAATTGCCACGCTAAAAAAACTGGGAAACGTTCCAGGAAAACAAGCAAGGGCCCAGATAAGGCCAGTAGTCTGAGAACCCATTAGAAAAACTAACTTGGGGCCAAATAAAGTGAAACAGTTTTCCGTGAAAATGTTATCCACTAAAAATTAAAAAACCAAGAGGAAAAACCCCATCAAAATCAATAACTTAAGACCAAGTGGAAACCGGACTTTGAGAAAATTTCAAAATAATAATAAAGAAAATAATGATGAAATAAACATAATAGAAAGAAATCATACCTTTGAGGAAATATTTGATTCATTAATCAAAAAACTTAAATATTTAATTGAAATTAGAATTGAACAACAGGAAACGACGTAACACTGACGACCTATAGGTTTTTAATCAATAATCAAATAACAACCGGCTTAACAACAACGGGTCGCCCCGTTCCGCGTGGAAATATGAAATATGAAATTTTTTTTTTTAGACCTTAAGGTCTATAGTTCCCCCTTCATTAGCTTCCTGCGAGCTACAGTGTATCTTTCAGCCCTAGGCTCCTAAGGAAGCTTAGTATGTTGATTGGGCTTAGGTCTTTAAGTGCTTGCCTCCAAACCCAGTGGGAGCTTAGGTGCTGCAATCTTGTCCGAGTTTCAGCCTCGCATTCAGAATGCAGGTGTTCCGGGGTCTCGTGGCTATGTTTACAGAAGCGACATTCGTCCGTTGTCTCAATTCCGAGAGCTTTAAGATGACCCTTAAGTCTACACCGACCAGTGAGGAACCCGGTTATAATTCTTTGGTTTTTTTTGGATAAGTCGAGACACAGTTAAGCCTTTCTGGGATTTTCCATTTAAAAGCTAAGCCTTTCTGGGATTCTCCATTTAAAAGCTTTGCCTGCCTTAGTCCGAGAGTGCTGTTCTAGTATGCACTTCTGCTGGCGAGTTCAGATTAGTAACGACTTCGTAACTTTATTCATGATAGTTTCAACGTGTATTTTTCAGATCAATTTCGAATCTAGGGTTAGGCCTAGGAATTTTTACTGCTTTGACATCAGTTAAACAGTACATTTCGCAAATTGCTAACAAAAACAAGGTCAATGAGACTGCAGGACCGTTAAAAATAAGAGGGTATGCAGGTGCATGTGTAGGATGTATGCAGAAATTTTTATACTTAATACCGTAATTTTAAAAAAAATGGCGATCGAAAACTTTTTTTCGGAATTTTTATTCCAAATTTTAACTTCGGCATTAATTTTCTCAAAAACTATTTGACGTAGGAACGTAATCTAAAAAGGATATGAAGAAGCAGATATTTGGCTTTGAAAACCAGTGAGCAAAAGTTATCTAGATCGGAATTAACCGATCTAGATTAACCGGTATTTTTTAATATTTTTTTTCCGATGATAAATCGGGTTTTTAGAAAATGGCCTAAACGGGGGAAAATGCACCCCCCTCCCATACGATTTTTTTCTTGTCTCGACCCAACCTATCCATCGTAGCTTTTTGGTGTACCTTATGCGTCACACCCTGTATATGTCAGCACCAGATTTTGCAAAGAAGATACCCAAACTCATGTATTTTAGAGAAGAGACTCTGAGCATTCAGCCGGCAACTGTGAAACCCATTCTTCTGAGCACAAAGCACTTTCAATTACAGACTTACTATAGAGTACTACTGATTACCAAGGCCTTGGAATTCACTGATACTACAAATTGGTAGCCTTAACCAAAATTAATTAGGAGAAAAAATAGTAGATTGTTTAACAAAAACATAATACTATGTAAATATCTTAGGCTATAGAGAGAAAAAACACAACAGAGAAGGTGAGGAAGTAGAGAAAGAAGGAAATGTATCAAAGTGAAAATTAGAAAAAAAAGACCATAGGACAAAGTAGAGAATATTAAGACTGTAAAGTGGGAGGGAAATAAAAGAAGAAAAAAGTTGAGTTGAAAAAAAACAGATCCACGTCGAGTGTAAACATGAGCCAGTTGGTTTCTTCTCTTAAGGTTTGTCGCTCGTCTAAGAAGTTTGCGGTTTTTCTTTGTGAAAAGAAACCAATTTCACTGAGCCGTAGAGAGTGTTTGACAGTTTTAGTGGCAAGAGTGGCAAGAGTTTCTGCAGTGTTTCTCTTATGCAAATGTACAAATTTTTTAATAACAGGAAAAGAGTTAGACTTAGAGCTCTGGGTAGGCTACACTATACCACCGCCACAAAAGATACTACAAAGCTGAAAGTTCGAGCTCCCAATTTTCAACCTTAATTTACAGTAGATATAATTTAAATCTTCACCTTCAGCTTAAGAATTCCGAAAAAATGACATCATTCGAGATTTCACGTTTTTTCAAAGTTTCTTCTCGATCCAGAATATCTTCAATCGCTATTTGGAGAATATTACAATCATTAGAAACATTTTCCAATTTTCCAAACTCAACAGCAACAGTCTTGGAGTCAGAGAATCACATGCAGCTGACTTTGCACACACTTTAGATCGTAAATTAATTAGACATTGCAGAATTTATATAAAACTTGCTCGTTGCACGACCTTGGTGGGCCGCCTTCTGTTTAACGCATTCCCCTACACCCTTCCCATCTTCCCTCTTTTAACTGCTTTAGCATAGGCAATTGCTAAAATACTGCTTTATTTTCTTTAAGTTTTTTTTACGTAATAAAATTATTACAGTAACAAAATTACGCTCCCTAGCCCATGTAGTTTTAAAATTATTGCAATTTTTTCCACACCATCGTGAAACATGTAAGTACTTTTCCACAATACAATTCTAGGCACCTTGCGACTAATAACCATGCAATATTTCAACTTTCTAGTCCATACAAGTTCTCAACTATCGCCATTTTAAATCTTACCACGCAAATTTATACCAGTTAGGGGCGGATGTTTTAGCATCCATTCCCAGTGCACCCCTACAGTGTCACCAATCAGCTTGCAAAATTTCAAGGTGTTGTAGTTTTTACATTATGACCATTTTAAACTTTGCCATAAATCTTGGACACTTAAGCGCGGATTTTTCTAAAATTCGTTCCTAATGTACTTCTGCATTATAATGCCAATCACCAACATTTCAACCTCCTGGTCCTCATATTATAGGACCATATACTTAACATATACGAGGGCGGATTGATATTGAAGATACCTAGCGCTAGATGGCAGCACAAACACAAAAACTTTTTTTTTTAGAAATTGCGATCTGTCAAACGTCAGCAGTTAAAATTTCAGCCAAATTCATTGATTAGTTTATTTGTTGTAGTCGCTTGAAGTATGCAACTTTTGTGTTTCTTGAAAAATGGAAAAAAGTGACTTTCGTGCAGTGATTAAACTAACGTAACTTAACGTAAACGTAACTTTGCTTTTGTCTCTTTCGCCGTTTTCCCTTTCAAACAATAGTGTTTAATCACTATTTTAAAGTTTTTGTATTTTTGCTGCCATCTAGCGCTTGGTAGCTTCAATATCAATCCGCCCTCGTACATTATACCTATATACATTATACTTAAAAAATTTTCCAGCGCACCCGTCCTGTTCGTGAGCTGACTCACGTGCGCTTAGCGCACAAGACACATGCGCTAGAAAAAAATGCGCGAACGCGAACACGGTCATGTTTCCTAATAAAATTTTTTAGCGCACGCGTCCATTTTGATTATAGCGTTACATAACCTGATAATCAATATTAATGTATACTTTTTATTATTAAATTGAAATCATTTCCTCACATTTTTTACCTGACAATCGGAAAATTTGCAATTTGCCATAAGCCTCGGCAATTGACCCATAAGTTGTATATGTGGTTGAAATGTTTGGCGAAAAGACTTCATACACTTCCGTATGATTCGCTTGACGACTGTGCGACCGTCGATTACCCAGAATCGCTGGTGACCGCGGTAGAGCGTTGCTCGCGTACCGGCATGAAGTTCGTGTGCCTGTTTAATAACAAAAAAAGTAAATGATTGTTCTTAGGAAGTATCATAGGATACCGGGCATTCACTGATAAGCTTGAGTGTTTGAGCCGCCCACTAACACGCATTATACCCTCAGCATCGATCATGGGACACAATCTTCTACAATAGTTTACTTCTTCTGA
The DNA here is from genome assembly GCA_949629155.1 of Myopa testacea. Classification (NCBI taxonomy): domain Eukaryota; kingdom Metazoa; phylum Arthropoda; class Insecta; order Diptera; family Conopidae; genus Myopa; species Myopa testacea. Next base: position 31,648,920 of record OX451346.1, on the reverse strand, counting down.
AAATGGGTTGCTGGGACTTGAGTTTTTTAAATTCCTGGCTAAATTCGATCTGTTGCACTCGTTTCGTCCACGATTTTAACATAGCATACCTTTCTGCCCAAACACAATAGGGAGCAGTAGTGTGATCCTGTCTACATTTGATAGAGATGAATCGTTGGCACCAAGCCGTGACCGTTAACAATTGATTGAGGTCAGAGAACTTGGAGATAATCGATGAGTTAAGCTGGGAAGTCGAAATTTGGATCCTTCTCATTTCCAGTAAATTCAATTCACTCCTTGGATGGAGTGTGGGCCATTCGCATTCTGGGCGTTGTAGCCAGTTTGGTCCCGACCACCATAACGGATGGTCAAGAAGCTGTTTAGATAATATACCATTCGAGGCAAAATCGGCAGGATTGTCGATCGTACGTATGAAACTCCACTGATCACCAGATATCATCTCAAGTATTTGCGTGGTTTATTCCTTCAACTGGCCAGTGTTCGGCTGAATTCACCCAATGGTGGTGGTTGAATCTGACCACAGAAACGTGGTAATTGAGAGAAGTTTAAGGATTTGTATTTTAGTCACTAGTTTTGCAGCCAGCAGGGCCGTGTATAGCTCCAGTCGTGGTATGGTCACCTTTTTGATGGGTGCAATCTTTGTTTTTGCGGCAAGTAAGGTTATGTTGACTTTCGAAGCTGACAAAGACTTCAGGTATACCACGGCTGCGTAAGCGTGTGTTGATGCATCGGCAAATGCATGATACTTGTAGGAAGTATTGTTGTTTGACGTATGGATCCAACGCGCAAATTCAAGATTGTTTATCCCGTTTAAATCGGTTCGAAAACTGATCCATTGTTCTTGAATTCGAATAGGAAGTTCGCCATCCCAATCCACGCCGAGAATACACAGTTGTTGAAACAGTACTTTGCCTTTTATCAATACTGGAGCGAGAAACCCCAGTGGGTCGAAAAGTTTTGGTACGTTAGACAGCGACTGTCGTTCTGTGAAAGTCTGATCAGAAACGCCCACAATAGCTCATAGCCGAAACTGTCTGAAGTATTCTTCCATACGACGCCTAAAGCTTTCGATTTATGTTCATGCGGTAACTCGCATGAAACTTCAGGATCAGTAGAATCGGTAGAAAGAATCTCGGTTTGTAACGCCTGTGAGTTGGAGATCCACTTTCATAATGTGTACCCTCCAGCCTGTAACAATTGGTATAATTCAATGCGCACTTGTTACGCCCCAGCCACTGTGTCAGCACCTGACAACACGTCATCAACATAGAATTCGGACCTGCGTTAGCTTGTGGTCCAGGCTGACCTCTTCTAACTCCCAAAACCTTCGGACTAGCTGATCCAGCTCGACCTGGACGTAGTAGCATTTGATTATGTCTTTGTCTTGAAAACGATCGCGCGTGAGCCGATCACCAAAGATAACCCAAACCAAATGTATATTTTGTGCAATAATGTTGCTTGTTGGAAGCCAATGAACTCCAGTGAGTAAAATTGCTGCATAGTAAGCTGCGCTGAGAATAGTGTCAACATTCCCAGAGTTGTTAAAGTTAGGATCGGCTAGGAGAAGATGCTAAAATTATTTGAAGTCTTCTGCTGGAGAATTAGTCGCTGGACAGGGACTTCCAATATGAGGCAATACCAAAGCGGTGCAATGCATGTAGAACTCTGAATGGAGAGAATGTAAAGTAAATTCTACCGCTCCAGTGGCGATGATTAGCCGCTTCCCATCCGCATCACTCAATGGAATGTTGACTGAGGTTCTTGGCAACTTTAGCTGAGCAAGAGCAAACTCGCTGATGAGAATAACTTCGGATCTACTGTCTAGTAAAGCACGCAATTTCAATGAAAGCATTGACGTTGTAGTAGTGAGGCGGCTTTCCGTGATATTTGTCTTGTGTACTGCTGCAAAGTTAGCCGCAAAGTCGTGACTGGTCCCTACTGGATTCACCGGAACGGTTCTGCTGTACGTTGCAGTAACGAAATAGTCATGTAAAACGGTATGTTGAGGTGCTTTGCATTTCTGACACCGTCTAGTGGATGGACAATCTTTGAGTTTATGTCCTCGTCGCAAAGAATTTAAACAAAGGTTAGCCTTCACTGCTGTGTTTCGCTTTTGCTGTACTGTTTGGATTCGGAAACCAAACAAAATAAAATATAATGGTTAGAACAGCAAGGACACGAATCGATGGTGGTATGATAACTTTTTATCCCTTGCTTTCAAGGTGTCACGTGGGATGGCTCTTTTGTTGAACTTGGCTCGTAGTGACGACATAACGCTATCTACCAGCGCTCGCAAATTCAGCCGATTCCTTTCGCATCAGAAGCAATTTAATAATTTCTGTTAACTGTGCGTCGATAATTATGCGCTTATTATCATATTTGCTTTCTAACAGTCCCCATGCAACACAAAAATTAGCATCGGTTGTTGTGATGTTATCCAATGCGGGTTTTGCACTGCCAATGAGACTGTCTTTCAAATATACTAAACGTTCAGTATTGGAAATCGACATATTTTTTATGACGATGTAACTGAACAGATTCTTAAAGGAATACCAATTTAAAAAAGCCATCGAACTGCGGAATTTTCAGTCGCGGTTACGTCGGCGAAAGTGCACCTCTATCTGTGGTTGAGATGACGTATTGGAACTATGAGCAACTGAGTTGTCTGTACGAGAGTCATTAATTCAGCTCTCAAGTCTTCTAACTCACCCAAGGTTTCCCTATAGACGCGCTAAAACCCCTTTGTTTGTTTGGTTTTTGCAGTTTTTCGCGTGTTTGTCCCAAATTTTGTGATGAGTATCTCACTATGCGTTAGTGCATTAATTTTTTTCTCCATTTCGATTTGACAGCGTACTTGTCAATCTTACACTTGTCAGACAGAGTTGTCTATAGATGTTCCAGGTGCCTTTAAACTGTTCCAATCGCTGTCCGACTCTAATTCAATCGGAAAATCAAATCTGCAGACTTTCAGCAGGAGGCTCATTCATCGGAATAGATCCTGGAGTTAGTTTCTTGAGCGTTATCAGCCGGAGTAGATCCGCGATTCGCTCGAAAGTTATGTCGAAGTAGATACGTAATCTGCGACAGCAAGCTTCGCACGGACTTATGTTAGAGAATTTCCGCAATCTGCGACAGCAAGGTTCGCAAGGAATTATGTCGGAGAGTTTCCGTAATCTGCGATAGCAAGGTTTGCACGGAATTATGTCGGAGAATTTCCCCGCAAGGGATGCCAAAATGATTCTAAATTTTATTTTATTTGTTTATTTGATTGCAGCAAGCAACCTTGCTTTGACAATGCAAAAAAGACAGTACTGATACACGTGTCGCGCAGAAAACGATACACCCGCAAAACCCTGTCTGCTGCTCACTCGTACCAACTTCGACAATAGAAATAATGCCAAGGATGTCCCATTCAATAATTTCGAACAGTTACAGAACTGTATGAGTTAAACGAGCGTCAAAAAAGAAATCGTTTCAAAGCTTGCCTTTCTTTACTGTTACAGTATATATACTGTATATACAGTATACAGTATAATCAACAATTTCCCTCTAATTCTATGTAAGCTTGTTTTTGCAACGATTCGGCCATTAGTTAAAAGAACGACATATAATTTAGTAGTTTTTTATTTTTCTTAATGTTTAGAATTAACATATGTACGAGTATATATAAATTCTTCTTAATGTTTGTAACGCTCGACAACCAATTCGGGCCCCACGTTGGGCGCCATTTCTTCTGTAGCCCCACGTTCGGCACAACGGGTCACCACCAAGTTCTTAATCGAGAAAAAAAACCCAGTTGATCCATTGTTCAGAGTTAGCTTGACTCGGCCCGGCCGTGCTCAGGGAAAATGGGGGGGTTTGAAAAGCCGTGAACAATGTATAACGCCTGCGTTACTAGAAAAAAACATTAAATTGAGTCAAGACTTGAAAAGACAATATATACCAACAGGAAAATTCTAGAATAGTGACCAAACATCAAGAGTCCCGAGGACGATCGGACGAACGCTGTGAGTCATGTCGCGTTACGAGGAGTTTGGGGGCGGAGCGAAGATGAAGGTTGCCCCGCCTACCCGTGCCCACCCAACCTTGCTGGCAGTCGAATTCGGTTGAATTGCCAGCCCATGCTGAGGTCGCTTCGGAGTCCGAGTCGGTGACGCTTACTTACCTTTCAGGCTTAAACCATTTTTAATAATATTATTACATCAATGACTAAATTAGGGTACATTATATTTATTTATAATAACTTCAACCCGTATAAGGTTTCTAATAGAATTTTATCAAAAGGATATTGTATGCCTAAGCTATACAAAATACATGGTAATACGAATGTAACTTAATCTAACCTAGTGGTGGTGAATTTATCTTAGGGTTGATATTTAGCAAATACATTTGCTTTCAATTTGCTGTAGACGCTTAATTCATTTTAAATTCAGTTCATCCTAGGGAATCGTAGTTAGGTAGTTTATGGTATTTTAAGATACTGTATTCTAATTTGTAAGTATACATTTTTCTTTATTATTATTACAGTAAAAATTTTTAGGTGGGTCATCTTGTTAAGTTATACTTTAAGTTATTTATTTTCATTACATTATAATTGGTATTCATGCATTTCCTGTTATTGTAGTATAAATTTAGTTGGTTTATTTTTATTATAGTATAATTGGTATTTATGTATTTTTTGTTATTGTAGCATAAATTTAGTTTGTTTATTTTTATTATAGTATAATTGGTATTTATGCATGTTTTGTTATTGTAGTATAAATTTAGTTTGTTGATTTTTATTATAGTACTAGCTTAACTACCCTGCGTTGCTCGGGAAATAAAATATTATTTTTTAATACTACATTGTATTTTTAATTTGGTATATTTTTATATATGTTTTTTTATGTGTTTATTTTAAATTTAAAATTTTTTATTGTACAATTTAGTTTTAATTAATGTACCTCTTTATACACTAAATTAGATTTTTGCCATCAGCTGCTAGCACAACCAAACTGTTAGGTGAGCTAACTCTCGAGCAGGCGACGTAAAACTGCCCATGTGAAAAGCAGTCTTGCCTAAGATCAAATCCAGCTATTTTCAGTTAAGTTTGTGAGACGGTAGACCAGGTGGGTTAAGTTTATTTATGAACTCCACAGGATAGTGTATAGCGTTATCTACATACATATGTGCAATACTGTGTCCACCGATTTGTACAGATATTCTGTTTCTTCAAATGACTTCAGCAACTTGTCATTCATGGTTGATGCCTGATCGTTCTTAGGTGTAAGAATCGCACGTTCGCACAACCACTCTGTTGTTTTATGGTGTATGTTTTGGATATCCAGATACACCTATACCTCACTTTGCGTCGGGGTTACGTTCCAAAAAAACACGACGCAAATCGAAACGACGCAAAGTGAATTAAGATTTTCTATAGCAAACCATGTAAAGATCGAAGATAGGTTCCAGGGTTACGAAAATACTACTTTTTAAAAAGAAAATCGATCAAAGTAAACATTAAAAAAACAAAAATAATATAACTCTCCCAATAAATAAATTGGAAATATATTTACCTTTTTTGTAATCAGAAACAACCCGTAAAAATGTATAGAAATTAATTATTCTCTTTTTTAAAAAGCACAAACACTAATTGACGCGTTTACAAAAAGCACAATATGTACACTACATAATTGATACTGAACTCTAACATTGGCAAAACAAAGTGAAAATAAAACTGTTTTAAAATTGCGTTGATTTTCAGTTAGCAGAGGAATGCCCGAATTTGATGGCATGGCGCAATTAGAAACAAAAGTGGAGCCATCTGTTAGAAAACAAGAACAAAATTAAAGACTCGAACCCAAAACAACGCAACTTCGAAAACCTAACGACGCACAGTGAAAATTGGTACTAATTAAGCAGCGACGCAACATCGAAAACAACGCAAAACGAAACGACGCAAAGCGAGGTATAGGTGTATATTCGTTCTATTAGCTCGTCAACGGTCGACACAACTGAGGCAAGATTTGGTTGAATTTGAATTTCGCCATCAGTTTCCGGATATTCTCCGTTTCCTATTTGCAGGAGTAGTTTGGAGAATTGGTCAGCAACAACATCTCCCTTTAAATGCACCCGCATGTTTTTCTTAAGGTGCAGTTTTTATATTAAGGGCCAAAGATTTGATGGCTGAACTTCGTCAGCCCAAATTCCTCTCGCCACTATAGACGGAGTCTGGCGAAAGTCTCCAGCTAATAGTACAGTGAGTTATGTCATCGTCCACTGTAATATCTTTTAGAGTGCTTAGAAGCTGCTTTTATGTGCCATTTCTTTCATCCCAAACTAATAATTTACAATCTCTCTTGAGCGTAGCACTCTGTTTTGAATATTGTAATAATATATTGTAATACATACATATATTCTTTGGTACATGACAAAAATTCATAACATGCTTCGTTTTATTTTATTACGTCATTGGGTGTATTTTTACCAAACGATGTCCTTTTTTGGACCTTTAGAGAATGAATTTTGAAAAATCTTGAAAATGGTTTTTAGGCATTTCTACGCGAGATGTTTTCGTGAAAAAATAAAATCCATATTTGATGGCTAACAAAAGAGTTATGTGTTTGACCTTTTTGAAGTCCTTAGAAGTAAAACTTCCGAAAAATCCTTTCTTTTCCTTGTATATATCATAAAAGAAACCTCTGTACAAAATATTCATGCTTCGTTTTATTTTATTATGTCATTGGGTGTACTTTTACAAAATGATGTCCTTTTTTGGACCTTTAGAGGATGAATTTTGAAAAATCCTGAAAATGGTTTTTAGGCATTTATACGCGGGATGTTTTCGTAAAAAAAGAAAATCCATATTTGATGGCTAACAAAAGAGTAATGTTTTTGTCCTTTTTGAAGTCCTTGGAAGTAAAATATCCGAAAAATCCTTTCTTCTCCCTTGCATACATCATAAAAGAAACCTCTGTACAAAATATTCATGCTTCGTTTTATTTTATTATGTCATTGGGTGTACGTTTACCAAATGATGCCCTTTTTTGGACCTTTAGAGGATGAATTTTGAAAAATCCTGAAAATGGTTTTTAGGCATTTATACGCGGGATGTTTTCGTAAAAAAAGAAAATCCATATTTGATGGCTAACAAAAGAGTAATGTTTTTGTCCTTTTTGAAGTCCTTGGAAGTAAAATATCTGAAAAATCCTTTCTTCTCCCTTGCATACATCATAAAAGAAACCTCCGTGCAAAATTTCATCTTTGTAGATCCAAGGGTTTAGTCTGTGCAAAGAAAAAATTCTGTGTATGTCCTTTTTGAAGTCCTTAGAAGTAACATTTTAAAAAATCCTTTCTTATTTGACGTATACGTAATAAAAGAAACCTATGTAATTTCACCGTTCTAGGTCCAAGGGTTTAGCCTGTGCGTTGATGGGAAGTTAGTCAGGCCTTTCATTTTTATATACATATATAGATTTACGTTAGATATTTAGTTTTGTTTTAATTCAAATGTTGTTGACCAATGAACAGCAGCGACTGTTCGAAGCAGTGAAGTAGAAACTCACGAAAGTGCCGGTACTGTTATGTCCGGGAAGTTTCACACTGCAGATGGATGCAAATAACTACTAATTAAGTGCACTACTCGCACAGATGAAAAGGACGGTGAAATCGGAGAGAATATCAGAGAATATGCGAGTCTGGATTGGGAAAATAAGGCCATATCTTGAAGGCTACATATTTTGTGCCGTTGCGGATAATTTCTTGTTGAAGTGGTTAACCTCACTGGAAAATCCAGACGATTTTTTTTCAGTCATTGGAAAAGCCAGATGGCCACTCCAACTGCAGCAGTACACTTTCGAAATGAAATACCGACGAGATAAGTGGGACTATCGAACCAGCCAGTAGAAATGAGAACGAGAACGAGTGTCTCGCAATAGTATGGAGCATTAGGAAAATAAGCCCATATCTTGGATCTACATGCTGCGTGCATGCTACGTGCTGTTGTAAACTGTGTTGTCCATCAGTAACTAAATGTTAATTCTTTTCACCCTAGAATCCTACAGCCAACAATAAAACAACAATGAAATCAACACAGAGACGAAACAATGGTTCGATGGTCTAGACCAGAGCTGGCCAAAACTTATACAATCATATTTTGTGCATGTGTGAAGCGTTGAGAGGTTGTTTTGCGGAAAAATTCTCTCTGCGCGGTACACTGAAAAGATTGTTATTTGGGGGTTGTTAAACTTTAAATCATGAAAATGATTTTGCAATGAAATTGAATTTAGTATTTCTCAATCGATTCCTAATTCAGATTTTGAAACATATTTTTTAATAGCAGACTTTAACTTAAATATTAATTGTGCCCTTTCTTCATTAATAACTTATCATTCCCATTCCTTATTAAAAATTTTGTTCAGTGCAATCATAAAACAGTCTGGTGCGATCTTACTTGCTTGAAGTCTGCACGTCGACTGACTCACTTGATACGAACGATCGCTAGTGTCGGTGTGAAAACCTTTTGTCGTGTACATGTGAATAGCCGAGAGAAAAAATTAGCACGCGTGCCTATGGCGTGGCCAGCACTGGTCTAGACGAACTGATCAGCGTCAACGGATCATCTGAAGCGAAGACCCCTATTTTCCTCTCTCAGTCCTATAGCCCAAGACTTTCACTACATAGTGCAATAGTGCCTGACGACACAAAAGAGGTCATCAGTAACCTTTCATCGTCTGCTTTAGCGGCTGCTGTAGCCGAAGGAGACGGTGAACAACCACAACTCTTAACAGCTGGAGAAGCTAATAAGTGCCCTAATGATGTTAGTTAGACTATGAAGAGTAGTATAGAAGGACAGGGCATAGATAATGGTCCGTACTCGAACATCTCAACGGAGGACGAGGACATGCAATTAGCGTCACCTTCTCATCCGGTGACTAAAAAATATAGGATAAAGCTTAGTGTAGCTGCATGAGTGCGGCTTAAGTTCTTTTTGTCGAAAGGCGACAATATAGAAGAAGCTAGAAGGCTTGCAACATAGCCCACAGCTGAAGACAAGAGAGAGCAAGCATAACCTGCAGGAAAGCGGGCCGCTGAAACGACGCCGGCAGAAGCGGGACAAAAATTTCTCGCAACTGAACCTAGTCGAGCGATTGCAGCGGCTCAGAACTGTGTCAATGTCGGAACTGTGGGGATTCAAAGTAAATTTTTTTGCTTATCTAATTATCGAGGATGCATTCCTAATGATTGCAGAGTTTCAAATTAATCCGTTAGCTTTTTGTTTACTTTTTTAGCCTCTGAAAATGGATCTATTTTTGGGTGCTTTGAAACTACATAACTCAGTCATTTCAAAAATTTTCGATTCCTGTTATATGCTATAGGACGGATGATAAGAAAATGGATAAAAATTACATGTTTTTAGGAAAAAAAATTTTAAAAAAAGACGAAAAATTAAAAAATTATAGCGCAATTTTTTTTTTCTGATAGCCCTTTTTTCCTATTCCCGGTTTTCTACGCGGCAGACCATGCCCCTACGTGCTAGAAACTTTCAAATGACCCAAACTCGAACTTTTTAATCAAAATTCATTCTAGTGTTGTATGTCGCGATCGCAATTTCCAGCTCCAGTCAATATTTCGTTAAAGTAAATTCGAAAGACAAGCTAGCAACCATAGCACTTTGCATGGAATGGATTGTGGAAGATAACTTTCCGTAGCAAGCTCCCAAACCATAAAAAAGCTTAGCTTGGGAAAATAAAAGATCCAAAACCAAACGCGCAAGAATTAAATTGGGAACGATTTAATTCTGCCGATATTGATATTGCGAAATATAAAAATTGCGAAATAATGGAAATTGCGACACGTGCCAACACTGACCCACTTTGGTTCGGTCGACGGGTACGTCAACCGAAGCCTGATTTTTTCGAGCCGAGGATCGCTCGATTAAGGAAAAAGTAAGTAGAATAAAGTATTGAAATAAATAATAAGAGTAAGATTAGCAGTAAATAAAAAAAGTAAAAGTGAAAAGTGAAACAGTAATTTTTAGTAATGAGTTTAGCAGTGAAATTACAGAAGGAAAAAATAAAATTCATAAGTAAATTGTGCCAGATATAAAAAGTGGGAAAAAGAGAATTAGATCAGAGCCTGAAACTGGCAATTCTTATCATTCTCAAGCCACTGGCAATAATCTGCCGGCTTAATAACTCAAAGAGATAAAATTCTTAGCTGAGGCCCATGGCATACTCAGTGGGCCAAGCCAAAGATTTTACAAATCAACAAATATAAATGAACATAGAAAACACGCGAAGAGGGAACCAGAGCCCTATTACATGAAAAGTGAAATAATAATAATAAAATAAATAATAAAAATAAAATAAAAAAGTATAAAAATAAATATCGATTTAAACTAATTGAATTGTTAATTTATTTAACAACACTTACATTAATTTTCAGCGTTGGCAGTCGGTTCAAGTTCCGAATGCCAACAAATCAGCATATATCCTGGTGAAAGGTACTGGTTCATGTTCTAGTTATCTTTCGTTAATGCCAGTAATCAACAGCAACGACATAAACGTCGCCAACATTAATTAATGACGAATTTTTGTGTTTTTTTTTATTTACGATATTGGTTACTGTGAGTAACAAATTGATGAAAATCAAGATTACTTTATTAACTTAAATAAATTCCATTTAACGTGGTAAAGTTCAAATAATAAACGCAATTACATTAAAAGAGATTAGGTGACATATGCATGCTGAGAATAAACTAGATAAATATACAACAATTTTAAAGTTACGTAACTTAAATTCTAAAATATTGAGAATGACAAACTAAAAGTAAACTACAATAGAAATACATGCATAAAAACCAACTATAGTGTAATAAAAGTAAATACCTTAAAATCTAATATATTGAAATAAACAAATTAAATTTATACTACAATAACAATAAATACCTTAAACCCAATTATAATGTAATAAAAATAAACAAATTAAATTTAAAATACAATAACAAAAAAATACATAAATACCAATTATACTATAATAAAAATCAACAAACTAAATTTATACTACAATAACAAAAAATGCATAAATATCAATTATCTATATATCTATATATGTATATAAAAATGAAAGGCCTGACTCACTTCCCATCAACGCACAGGCTAAACCCTTGGACCTAGAACGGTGAAATTTTGCACATAGGTTTCTTTTATTACGTATACGTCAAATAAGAAAGGATTTTTTAAAATGTTACTTCTAAGGACTTCAAAAAGGACATACACAGAATTTTTTCTTTGCACAGACTAAACCCTTGGATCTACAAAGATGAAATTTTGCACGGAGGTTTCTTTTATGATGTATGCAAGGGAGAAGAAAGGATTTTTCAGATATTTTACTTCCAAGGACTTCAAAAAGGACAAAAACATTACTCTTTTGTTAGCCATCAAATATGGATTTTCTTTTTTTACGAAAACATCCCGCGTATAAATGCCTAAAAACCATTTTCAGGATTTTTCAAAATTCATCCTCTAAAGGTCCAAAAAAGGACATCATTTTGTAAAAGTACACCCAATGACATAATAAAATAAAACGAAGCATGAATATTTTGTACAGAGGTTTCTTTTATGATATATACAAGGAAAAGAAAGGATTTTTCGGAAGTTTTACTTCTAAGGACTTCAAAAAGGTCAAACACATAACTCTTTTGTTAGCCATCAAATATGGATTTTCTTTTTTTACGAAAACATCCCGCGTATAAATGCCTAAAAACCATTTTCAGGATTTTTCAAAATTCATCCTCTAAAGGTCCAAAAAAGGACATAATTTTGTAAAAGTACACCCAATGACATAATAAAATAAAACGAAGCATGAATATTTTGTACAGAGGTTTCTTTTATGATATATACAAGGAAAAGAAAGGATTTTTCGGAAGTTTTACTTCTAAGGACTTCAAAAAGGTCAAACACATAACTCTTTTGTTAGCCATCAAATATGGATTTTATTTTTTCACGAAAACATCTCGCGTAGAAATGCCTAAAAACCATTTTCAAGATTTTTCAAAATTCATTCTCTAAAGGTCCAAAAAAGGACATCGTTTGGTAAAAATACACCCAATGACGTAATAAAATAAAACGAAGCATGTTATGAATTTTTGTCATGTACCAAAGAATATATGTATGTATTACAATATATTATTACAATATTCAAAACAGAGTGCTACGCTCAAGAGAGATTGTAAATTATTAGTTTGGGATGAAAGAAATGGCACATAAAAGCAGCTTCTAAGCACTCTAAAAGATATTACAGTGGACGATGACATAACTCACTGTACTATTAGCTGGAGACTTTCGCCAGACTCCGTCTATAGTGGCGAGAGGAATTTGGGCTGACGAAGTTCAGCCATCAAATCTTTGGCCCTTAATATAAAAACTGCACCTTAAGAAAAACATGCGGGTGCATTTAAAGGGAGATGTTGTTGCTGACCAATTCTCCAAACTACTCCTGCAAATAGGAAACGGAGAATATCCGGAAACTGATGGCGAAATTCAAATTCAACCAAATCTTGCCTCAGTTGTGTCGACCGTTGACGAGCTAATAGAACGAATATACACCTATACCTCGCTTTGCGTCGTTTCGTTTTGCGTTGTTTTCGATGTTGCGTCGCTGCTTAATTAGTACCAATTTTCACTGTGCGTCGTTAGGTTTTCGAAGTTGCGTTGTTTTGGGTTCGAGTCTTTAATTTTGTTCTTGTTTTCTAACAGATGGCTCCACTTTTGTTTCTAATTGCGCCATGCCATCAAATTCGGGCATTCCTCTGCTAACTGAAAATCAACGCAATTTTAAAACAGTTTTATTTTCACTTTGTTTTGCCAATGTTAGAGTTCAGTATCAATTATGTAGTGTACATATTGTGCTTTTTGTAAACGCGTCAATTAGTGTTTGTGCTTTTTAAAAAAGAGAATAATTAATTTCTATACATTTTTACGGGTTGTTTCTGATTACAAAAAAGGTAAATATATTTCCAATTTATTTATTGGGAGAGTTATATTATTTTTGTTTTTTTAATGTTTACTTTGATCGATTTTCTTTTTAAAAAGTAGTATTTTCGTAACCCTGGAACCTATCTTCGATCTTTACATGGTTTGCTATAGAAAATCTTAATTCACTTTGCGTCGTTTCGATTTGCGTCGTGTTTTTTTGGAACGTAACCCCGACGCAAAGTGAGGTATAGGTGTATCTGGATATCCAAAACATACACCATAAAACAACAGAGTGGTTGTGCGAACGTGCGATTCTTACACCTAAGAACGATCAGGCATCAACCATGAATGACAAGTTGCTGAAGTCATTTGAAGAAACAGAATATCTGTACAAATCGGTGGACACAGTATTGCACATATGTATGTAGATAACGCTATACACTATCCTGTGGAGTTCATAAATAAACTTAACCCACCTGGTCTACCGTCTCACAAACTTAACTGAAAATAGCTGGATTTGATCTTAGGCAAGACTGCTTTTCACATGGGCAGTTTTACGTCGCCTGCTCGAGAGTTAGCTCACCTAACAGTTTGGTTGTGCTAGCAGCTGATGGCAAAAATCTAATTTAGTGTATAAAGAGGTACATTAATTAAAACTAAATTGTACAATAAAAAATTTTAAATTTAAAATAAACACATAAAAAAACATATATAAAAATATACCAAATTAAAAATACAATGTAGTATTAAAAAATAATATTTTATTTCCCGAGCAACGCAGGGTAGTTAAGCTAGTCTTAATATATATATGAAATTTGTTTACAAATTCGTTTGTTCTTTCTTCATATTTCTAGATTGGACAACGTCATACTGGCTTCTTGGGAATATTGCAACGAGCTCTTGCTAGAGCTTCACCGCATATTTGGTTTGAGCGTGCTGAAGCTAAGGATAGACACGCAGTTGCTGAACGTTTAAAGGAGCATGTTTCGAACCCGAATAATCCTCCGATTTTAATTTTTCCAGAAGGAACATGTATTAATAACACATCAGTGATGCAATTTAAAAAAGGCAGCTTTGAAGTTGGTGGTGTAATTTATCCTGTTGCTATTAAGTACAATTTTATAAGCTTTAATTTCTAAAATATTGTGGATTTTTATTAATGTATTACATTCACTAAGATATGATCCCCGTTTCGGAAACGCTTTTTGGAACAGCTCGAAATATTCTATGGTTCAATATTTATATATGATGATGACATCATGGGCTATTGTATGTGACGTTTGGTACTTACCACCAATGTATCGGCAAAATGGAGAATCTGCTATTGATTTTGCAAATAGAGTAAAAAGTGTAATTGCCAAACAAGGCGGATTAGTTGATTTAGTTTGGGATGGGCAGCTTAAAAGAATGAAGCCCAAAAAGGAATGGAAGGAAATGCAACAGATTGAGTTTACAAAGCGTTTGAAATGTGATTAAATCATATTGTACGTTAATTTTTGGATAAATAATAAAAATTATTTAAACCGGAATTTAGTTTAATAAATTTTTTAATGTATTGTCTTGTAATCAAAGAGTAATCATGTTGAAGCAGCATGGGTTCGTTTTCGTTGTTATAGGAAAGGAAGATTTTTTCATCTTAAACAACAATATGTCTGAGTTTATTATAATTGAATTGAATTGAAATTTTTGTGCTTTTTTTCAACAACATTATAAGTTTACAAAATTCAAATTAGAATTGTGGACAAAAATTAAAGACTAGTATTAGACTTTGTATTATCTTAAAAACATATATGTACAGTATCATACTTATTAATAAGAAGAAGAAGAACATTGAAGAAAACAATAACATGAATAACATTAAACGCTCTTGCTACCGGAGCTGACATATATTGAGATACATAGATCTCCTAACCTAGATTATATCTGAAAGCTAACTTAATGCTAACTTAAATCCCTAAGTAAAGAAAAATAAAGAAAACAATAATAAAAAATTAATACAAAAATAAAAATGAGAAAACAAACCTTTTAGACACATTTGAGTGCTAAACTCTATGAGAACGAGGAACTCTATTTTTATAAAAATTGTGATAAAGTGACACATTTAAATCAAAATTAGCGGGAGCTTCCAAACAGCTAACGAAGCCAATAGGTGATAAATACCTTAAATTTGACCAGTTAAAGACTCTTTCAATCAATGCAATCATCATGGCAAGAGATTCTATTTACAAATCTATGTAGAATATCTGACACGTAAAGGCCAATTGGCCATACTTTAGCTTCCGAATAAACGAAACGATTCGAGTAACGTTTTGTAGGCGATTGGAAATACTTTCCAATACAATGACGTAAGATTTTGCGGTCCAAAATTTCAAATTCTCTAATGACAGTTGGAGAAACGTTAAACCAAATGGGAAAGCCATATATGATAACAGGTCTAATACAGGTTTTATACAACAAAAGTTTTGTTTTCTTTGGTAAACTTCTTTTCCAAAAACACTTGAAAAAGTGACCAAAATTTAACTTAAATTTAATTACAACTTGTCATCATTTATGAAAACCAAGAATAGTAAGGTTAAGGTTATTAATATTAACCTTGAGGGACTGCAGATGAAATCATAAATTCCTTACATTTAGTATTATTAAATAGTACCATTTAGGTACAAGTAAGATAAGATAGGTTATCCAATTTAACAAGTTTCCTGAAAATCCAAATAGGTTAAGCTTTAAGAAGTAGTCTTTGGTTTACTACATCAAATGCTTTGCTAAAATCCGTGTAGATAACATCGGTTTGTTTACCAAAGTTCAAATTCTTGATCACTTTCGATGCAAATTCCAATAAGTTGGTAGTTGTAGATTTTCCATCGCAAAAACCGTGCTGAGCTGGAGAACTGGAACTGATTCAGTGACTTTTTTGCGATTTTAGATAATAACTTTTGGATTAATTGATGAAATTAGTTTATTTTTTTGTTAAATTGAAGGAAATGGTTTAATAAACAAAGCTGCATTAAATTTTTTTTAAAATTCTTGCCACGCATTACCTTTTTTTATCAATGAAGTTGTGACGAAGTGCTGTACGAAGACTTTAGTGGAACACTGTATTTTTTATTAATTATAACAAAAAATATCAGAGAATTGTTAAAGTTTTAGAAAATTTGTCAGTCAGCTTGAGAAGCACTGCAAATACACTTTATTTATGTATGCACTGATTAAATATCAGAAAAGAAAATATAAAAAAGCAATGTTTCCTAAGAATTGCGTAAAATCGCAAACAAAACCAAATAACACATACTTCTGTGGTGATTAGCACAGAAAATTACAATCGACGATGACTTTTTTGAATAGTCATATAATTGTATTTGTTCACGGCTCTTTTGATGTGAAGTGTTATTCGCACCAACTCGTACGAAATCAGTTAAAGTCGTATTTTTGGAGTACCTGGTACAAAACTAGTTAATCCTTCGAATATTAAAGTTGGTTAAAATAACTATTGCAAAAGCAGCTAATCTTTTGACTTAGATGTCCTTTTCCTGATATAAAAATCATTAATCCTTGGAATATTAGAGTTAATTGAACTAGCTAATCGTTGCTAGAATTGAGAATCGCCGGAGGTTCATTAACTTGACAGTTTATTCGGTGGCATACACACTGCTTGTGACTGGCAAAGAAGATGAATAGCGCTGTGGTAGGTAAATTCCAGGATAGGATTGTGGTACGACGCAGTTTCCATTTTAAGTTCGACGTGGTGCTCTGTCAGACACCGAGACCGTTTCAAATAATGTTTTCTATTATATTTTTTCTAGAGCGCGCCGGACGTAGCGTTGGTTTTTCAGCTTTGTATTACACAGGTTCTTATGGAGCACGTCAGACAGAGAAATTGCTTTGTTTACTTACGCGGCGGTGATATTTAACGCCGAGTAGCGCGTTGAAAATTGTTTCAGATTTTGTACTAGTATTTGTGTATTGTGAGTGTGTGAGTATGAAAATGCTCAGCACTACAATTTACTATTTTGCCAGTTGTTGCGTTATTAACTTTGGTTTCGCTGTTAAATTTACACCAATTTAAGTTATTAGTTTACTAGTTTAGTTTAGTCGTGGATAAGTGTATACAATTAATCTAATTCTTCACATTTAAAATACAAATTCAATTTTTCACATCAAAAACAAACATTAAAAAAGGAAAAATTTTACAGATACTGACTTGTCACAGAGCTGACTTGTCGATATCGCGTTCTGTCTGACCTCCATCGCGTAAATCTACGCCCGGCGTAGCGTAAATACGCGTTCTGTTTGACCGTTCCTTAAATCATCACACTTCAGCACCCTAGGGTGTTGTTGACGCCCATCTTTGCCAATAATAGTTGAATATATATTGCCTCCTTTGCAGCAGTTTCCTATTCAAAATGGGAATCAATGTTTCGCTGAGCCAATTTAGAAACCGAGTGGAGAATGTCTGTCGAAAATAATATAACCATTGTTGTTTTACATAAATGAAAGAACTATTAAATGCTTTTCCAACGATACCACTAACATTTTATATAGTTTAAGTCATATATATTTCAAAGGGATGTAACTCCGAAAATATACGAGACCGACCAAAACTGTTGTTTTTGTTGGAGTTACCGTATAAAACTACAACAATAAAATCGGAGCGTTCGAGTAACATTTAACCCTTCCGTCAACTATAGGGTCTGGCCAGACCCATTTCGACGCCTTTGAACGCCTTTTTCTCAATACCTATTCGCGGTATCTGTCTGAAATTCAATGAATTCCTCAATCTGATTGTTTTGTATAATATTCAAATAAAAAATTTCCCAAAAAATACTTTTAATAGGTTTTACAAGGATATTTCTACCTGTACCCCTAATGTCGACGAAAGGGGTCTGGCCCGAAATGGTAGTTTTGATCGTTAGAGAAACTAACAGAAAGGCTTAAAAGGAAATGGAAAAGCACAACAGCAAAGATAAATCACACACGTCAATGGATTGGAAATCTGTAACAGAACAGGAATTATATTACAAAATCCAAGGACGATTGGGAAATTCTCCATAAAAAATGGTATATAAGCATTCTATGGAGCCCCCCATTTCCGAGAGATTTCCGAGAAGTGCCTCTTCAGCCTCTGTGACAGAACAAAGATAATCATGCAGCATTTGTCAAATAAACGGCAAAATTCGAAGAAAAACACGTTTCTCCTGTTACATACATATGTTCAGATCCAGTATATTTACAACCTATTCAGAAATATTTAAAATGTAATAAATGCATAACTGGGGGCAAATGAATGTTATATAATAAATAGAAAAATTTCTAAGATAAATATGTAATAAATAATAATTATTTATGTTCTTATAAACTTATACAGTGTTTTTAATTTTTTTTTTCGTGATTATTGACTCAGAAATATGAGAGGGTCTGGCCAGACCCGTTTCGTTGACGGAAGGGTGAAAAAAGTATTGTTGACGGTAGGGTTAACCTGTCCCAACTTTTCTTCATACCACTTCAAAGTTTAGCAGTTGTACCGCGTGTTGTGACCCGAGTGCTTTTAAAAATGCAGAACGAGATCACTTTTTTGTTTACTAATGCAACCTTCTATCAAGGAATATACAATAGCATAGAAGACGCATGACTCAAAATTTCAAAATTTTCAAAACAAATGCGGTCGGTCGAAGGCAGCGATTGTAAGCGCAACATGCGTGAAAACAACTTCACTGTTCGGAAAGTTACTCACTTTGCCTTGCTCTTATTTTCTCTGTACTCGAAGAGTTCGGAATGCCTAACAAAAAAAGCAATTGGATTTTTTGATGAGTATGAAGGGATCAGAAGATTGACTTAGTTTTAGTTATTTTGCACTCAATTGCTGCTGTCCTAGACGTGCGTATGAATGTGATGTCTGTTGTTGTTCAATTCATTTGGCACAATTACCATTTTTCAGCTTTTGGGTATTTTTCCCATCTTGATTTTTTTTGCTATTTGCAAATTCATATTTTATGGTTTCTATGAGCTTTCTATGATTGGCATGATTACTCATTGACTTTTAGATTAGGTTTAGGAAGGATGGATATCATAATTCCAAATTTGTTTGTGTTATTCTAGTATTTATCAACTTGATTTATTCTAGTATTTATATAACATAACAATTATGATATCCAGTAATATATAATAAACATAATAAACATAACCTTAAATAATAATCAGGCTGTTTAGTTCAACAATTCAGCGACCGTTGAATCAGCTAAACATACGACAAAAATACTGTGTAGACATTCTGCATAGTTTGCATATTGCGGTCGCTGATCTGGTAACCAGATATATCGCACGGTGGTTGCAGTCGCCGTTGAGTTCAACGCCCAGGTGCAATGCCCTCCAGTTGACGCAGCACTATTTGCGCGAAGCCGAGAACGAAGCCAACTGCGACTGCAACGTAAGTTGTATAATAAGCACTAAATATAATATAAAAACCCACCAGTAAATAAAGATTAATTAAGTTTTAAACCCTCGAAAAACCAAGGTGTCATTCTTTAATTCAACTGCTCTAGGTTCAAGTGCCTGAGCAGTAACTTATAGAAGCCATAATTGATCTGGTTCAGATACCAAGGCAATTAATTCAATTATCAAAGGTTTAAGTGCCTGGATAACAACAAGAAAAATTTCCTTTGATCGCCACTGGTTGATGTGCCAGTGACCATCGCAAGTTGGAAACTAAACACAGGCTATTATGCTTTTGCTCGCAAAAGCTAAATTTCTTTTCAATAACCGAAAAATGATAAATTGAAGGAAAAATCTAAGTTTGATAGACCGACCAATGGATGCACCTTATTTGTTATTTTACAAAAGGACAAAAAATAAGTCGAATTGCCACGTTCCCTCTCATCGCCCGCTTTAAAAAACATGGAGTAATCGCATATTTGGGAATACGATGTAAATACTTTTCTTCAGGATATCATGAAATTTCAGGTCGATCCGATTGCTAGATTCCAAGATATAGGAATTTGAAAACGTAAAACATTGCCGGGTATGTTGCTGTTGACATAGGTCAAATTACTTTTTCGGTGCATCTATTTACCCGTAACATCGCCGCAACTTCGTGTAATTTGCTTCTCATGGCCATTGTTTTGTTTTTGCATAAATACAAATGTGTTCTGTTTATTTTCGTTCATAAATGATTATGCGTAGGAAGAGTTAATCGATGTAGCAATGTACATATGCCAAAAGATGTACGAAAGAAACGATTGATCGATTTGTGGATTAAAACGGTCAATGAGAGGGAATGGAATGGAGGCAATTCGTCTTTTTTGTTCTTTTACAATAACAAATCGCACATGTGGCTTTGTGTGTACTTAGCAAATGGATGAAGGCATTTCTTCAGTTATACAGGAGTACGGCGATATGTGCTTTAATGTATTTTTATAATTGTTATTGTATTGAATTCGTTGCAAATCAATTAATTGATTGTGATGACGCAAAATTCTGCTTCACACATTATTTCACACTACTTGAATGTTCAATACTAAACTTGTATTTTTCCTTATACTACATATATAAACTTAATCTAATCTAATAAAAATTAGTTTGGCGTTTAACTAATCGCCGTTTAAATGCCGTTTAAACGAGCACTGAAAAACTGGGCCTTAATAACGTATTAATATAAGGCAATAAATATAAGTGATAGAAAAATATGTTAAAATAACTAGAAATAAGTATATAAGTAAAATAAAAATTAGTGATAAGGACTACAAGCGGTGACGAGAACGAACAACGCAGAGCAATTCATTGAAATAACGGGACCAACAAGCACAAAAGCATTCCTACGAGAAAGAGCGAGAGAAGAGTGAACAAAGACATACGTACACAGCGGAACAAAATCCGCGCACAAACATATAAAAGGAACAAGCCCAACCACAAGAGTCAGTCAGTTGCCAGCCTCGAAGCGATCAACATCAGTCGAAGCTAACACCGCGGTAAGTAAAGTACACAGCCTATCCTCCTCCCCTCCTCCTTCTCTTATTAAACTGCCAGACTTGATAAGTCTCCAGAAATAAGAGAAGTACACAACCAATCCTCCTCCCCTCCTCCTTCCCTTATTAAACTGCCAGACTTGATAAGTCTCCAGAAATAAGAGAAGACTTCCTACCTACTCTCCCTCCTCTCCGATACAAGTGGGAAGATTTGATAAATCTTCTCGGTCTCCTGTCCTTCAATCCTTCGTACTTACTACCCGGGTGAGCACTCAGCAATCGCAGTCGGCACAGTCATCGAGCACACCGTCAAAGTACAGTCACGGCCAACGTCTACTCTCTCGGAGCCCAGTCAGCGTCCACCACAGAGAGTACAGTAAACACCTACAGAGCACAGTCGGAGCCCGGTCAGCATCCATAACAGAGTTAGCGTACAGTCAACACAGAGCACGGTCAACGTCTACTCTCTCGGAGCCCAGTCAGCGTCCACCACAGAGAGTACCGTCAACACCTACAGAGCACAGTCAACGGCTACGCATACACTTTCGGAGCCCGGTCAGCGTTCACAATAGAGTCAGCGTACAGCCAACACCTACAGAGTACGACTACGCATACACTCTCAGAGCCCGGTCAGCGTCCACAACAGAGTTAGCGTACAGTCAACAGCTACAGAGCACGGGCAACGTCTACATATACTCTCTCAGAGCACGACAACTGCTACGCCTACTCTCTCGGAGCCCAGTCAGCATCCACAACAGAGTCAGCGTACAGCCAATATCTACAGAGCACGGTCAACGTCTACGCACACTCTCTCAAAGCACGATCAACGGCTACGCATACACTCTCGGAGCCCAGTCAGCGTCCACCACAGAGTCAGCGTACAGCCAATATCTACAGAGCACGGTCAACGTCTACGCAAACTCTCAGAGCACGAGCAACGGCTACGCAAACTCTCTCAGAGCGCGACAACGGCTACGCATACTGTCTCAGAGCACGACAACTGCTACGCCTACTCTCTCGGAGCCCAGTCAGCGTCCACAACAGAGTCAGAGTACAGTCAATAACTCTCAGAGCACGACCAACGGCTACGCAAACTCTTTCAAAGCGCGACAACGGCTACGCAAACTCTCTCAGAGCGCAACAACGGCTACGCATACTCTCTCGAAGCTTAGCCAATACCTACACATACTCTCTGAAGGTACAGTCAGCGCCCACGTATATTCTCGGAGAACACAATCAACATACACACAACCAACATTACGAAGCCTGATTCCACGACACAACAACTCTGCTTACATGCTTCAGCGTTCGTTAGAAGTCACCGTTTGTACACATCATATATGTAACAAACCTTGGAGATTACTAATAGATTGAAGATTACAATAAAGTTAAATTTATACTGAAGAGTACCCAAAATACAAATCTTTTCCTTTAACGAAATCCTGGACTCGCTGAGTTATATCCCGGCTTAAGAAACATCGTTACATGATTTGCACGTTTATAAACGCTGAAAAGTTTGAATATATTTATTATATTATATGCGTGATGTAAATACATACACCACCCATATTTTTATACCATACCTACACCTTAAGGTTAAGGCTGTTCGCACACTGCATGCGTTTTTCGTTCGTCCGAATTCTGACGAAAACATGCGAACGATCCCATTGCATGTTATTGATTGTAAAAGCGCACATTGAAGCACTGTTCCGTCGTCAGAATTGCTGCGAAAAGTTGCGAATTGCGATCCCATTCGAATGGGATCGTTCGCACGATTTCGGACGAAGTGTTTTTTTTTTTGTTCAATTAGTTATGCAGGTGATGAAATATTCACCAAAATGACTTCTTTTCGCGAAAACCTCACCAACTTAAATCTTCCTTTTGAAAAATTTTCCTTTTAGATAAGAATTTTCTAATAAAAAAAAGTCATCAACGGTGTCCATTATGTTAAGGACACATATGGAGCATATGTTGTTTTTGCTTTACTCATAATTTTACGCACCAGTTCTGATAGAGTGTGCGGACTCTAAATAAGACTTCGGACGAATCGTTTACGTCAGAATTCGGACGAACGAAAAACGCATGCAGTGTGCGAGCAGCCTAAGGTATCACTTCATTCACTTTTTTACGAAATATGTAACGCATAGAAATAGAGACGATAGGTATAGAAAAGTATATATATTCTTGATCAGCGTGACCTTCTGAGTCGATTTAGCTATGTCCGTCTGTCTGTCTGTTGAAATCACGATCACAGAAGAACCGGTGAACATATCGTGATGAAATATGCAGAAATATTGTTTCTTGTGGTGGCAGGTTGGTATTGAAAATGGGCAAAATCGTTCCACGCCCACGCCTATTTTTTATTAGCGGGCGCGGTTTAATTTAAAACGGCGCGGTCCGCCCACTTTTACATTATTTATACAGTATAGCTCATGAAAACAAATTTATTACCACGTAAATGAAGTTTAAATTTTAACACAATAATAAAACAACTAAGGTAATTATTTTGTTTTGAAAACAGGTAACGACCACGGCTCCTATTTATACAGAGGCGTAGCTAGGGCTCATGGATCCCGAGACGGTTAATTAACTTGCAGCCCCAAAAATTGCTAGAATTCAATAAGTCAATGCTTGATTTACAAAACTGCTGCCCCCGAAATCGTGACGCCCCGGGCGGACAGCCACCTCCGCCTCCTAGCTACGCCACTGTATTTATACCCGTCTGTGATTAAATGCGATTATAAGGTAGCATTCCTTATAGCCACATATTTCCTCTAGTTTCAGTTTGTATTTCACTCTATAATGCTGTTCTGCAATAGGAAATCTAGCTAAATTCAAAATTTAAATAAGGAAATTTTAATAATTATTTAATATAATTAATAATAAGATAATTTTTCAAAACTTTTAGGTGTAGGGTATCTAAGATTCGGTCAGGCCGAATATAGTCTTACTGGTTAACATTAAGTTTCTTAAAAGGAAACTGTTTTCAGCAACCGGCTTACAAACCCAATTAAATTATTTTCATAAAATTTAATAACTTTTAAAATTAATAATTAAGATTAAATTAACCTCATTCAGAGTTCTAAAATTTGAAAATAAAACACAGTTTAAGCTTTAATAACTAATTTGGCTTGATATAGATTTTGTTATTAGAACATGGGCTTAATTTTACTTTAGCGGTTTGCCTGCGCCAAGCTTTCGTTTTTCACCGAAGAATCGAATCCCAAAATATTTTTGGGGGCGTGACTTCCGTATAGAAGTTATGGGCGTTTGAATTGCGGAAATGCAGAATCTTTGGCGAGCGATAAGTCCCAAACTATTAGCCCTATAGAGAAGGTGTATATACCGATTGAAAGGAAATATTTGCACCTATGTATATATTGCACCTATATTTTTTCGATATTGTCACTTGTTTAGGAGATATTTTAGTTTTAAGAAAAAAATGGTGGAGGTGCTATTATAAAACCTTCCCCCTACCTCTTATATGACAATTAAGGTATGTATTAGAATCAATAATCTTAAAGCCCATGATTTTCTCTTTTCAACGATATATAATGTGTTGCAGGTGCTCCAACAATTTCAACCACACTCACTGAAATATAAAAAAATTAGCGTTTTACAGACCCCAAAATTTCCGTTTTTTAGCATTAACCTTCGTTTAACATACTGAGGGTTATAATCATAAAGTGCCCGTAGGCCGAAGGCCGCATACACGCTCTAAAATTAGCCACAAAACACTATTCTGTTGCGTAGCCGGTGTTTGACATACTGCGGGTTATAATCAAAAAGCGCGGACGGAGGACGCATACACGCCCTAAAATTTTCCACAAAACACTTCTGTTGCGTAGCCGGTGTTTGACATACTCAGGGTTATAATCAAAAAGCGCGACCGTAGGCCGCATACACGCTCTAAAATTAGCCACGAAACACTATTCTGTTGCGTAGCCGGTGTTTGCCATACTGCGGGTTATAATCAAAAAGCGCGGACGGAGGACGCATACACGCCCTAAAATTGGCCACAAAACACTATTCTGTTGCGTAGCCAGACGAATTGTACCAGACGAATAAATTCCTACTTAATAAATAATAATTAATTATTATTTACGGCGGAGGACGCATACACGCCCTAAAATTTTCCACAAAACACTTCTGTTGCGTAGCCGGTGTTTGACATACTCAGGGTTATAATCAAAAAGCGCGACCGTAGGCCGAAGGCCGCATACACGCTCTAAAATTAGCCACGAAACACTATTCTGTTGCGTAGCCGGTGTTTGACATACTGCGGGTTATAATCAAAAAGCGCGGACGGAGGACGCATACACGCCCTAAAATTGGCCACAAAACACTATTCTGTTGCGTAGCCAGACGAATTGTACCAGACGAATAAATTCCTACTTAATAAATAATAATTAATAAAAAAAAACACATCATGAAATACACATAAAACACTGTTCTTAAATAATCATTCCTTCCTGCAATTTACCAAACTCCTGTTTTAAGAAAAAATGGGTCTAACGGTAAGTATGACATATTATATATCGCTGAAAAGGGAAAATTATGGGCTTTATAAATAGTGTTTTTAATATATACCTTAATTGCCATATAAGAGGGAGGGGGAAGGTTTTATAATGGCACCTACACCATTTTTTCTTAAAACTCAAATATCTTCCAAACCGTAACCTTGGCGGTAAAATGGTGTACTAGGAAAATGAGGGGCATGGCAATACCTTTTCTTTGACACCTCGATCATTAGTGTACTTTTCCTAATTTCGGTATAATAAACCTTTAAAGAAGTGACCTTTCGCGACCTTCAAACGCCGATAACACCCAAACTAATGCCACGCCCCCAAAAGTGGGCGGTTATTTACCATGATAATGGTCCAAAATAACGGTAAAAAAGTAACAAAAAAATCGGGGCAAAACCGCTAAAGTGAAATTGCTCCAGAACATGTTACAAAATTATATATCAGTAAAGTTACAAGCATTCGCAAAAATATCGTTGCAGTGTTAAATGAGTATGCAAAGGAGATAGATGTTTTGTTCGCTGGCCATAAATCAACTCAATTAACTCGAGTCCGGCAAAAAATTTTTGCAACTGTCGCCATTATGTTTCTTAGCAGTTATTCGGCTACCTTCAGTATAAATAAATTATAAATAAGTATAAATAATTATAAATATTATCAGTGATTTCCAGCGTTAATTTATTAATACAACTAAGGTATGTACATAAATTCGACATAACAACTTTCTTCACATGATAAACAACACAACGACTACACAGTTAAGAGAGTAACTCGCAACAATGCTCATCTACGAGGGCGGATTGATATTGAAGCTACCTAGCGCTAGATGGCAGCACAAAATCGTCTCTTAGAATAGGTCAAGACGACCAAAGCTTACGTCGTTGACGAGTGAGAGACGATTTAGAGACGATTTTAAGACGACCGTGAATCTTGGAATAAGGCTGTTAATGTCTGCATTTATGACAATTGCATCGAGGTTTTTGTTTCGTGTGTACAATCCCTTCAAACTTTTTAATATTGGTTTCCTTTTCCCATGAATTGGCAGATATACTAAAATTTATTTCGTAACTGAACATGATCTTATTTTTTGTACAGTAGATATTAATTTAAATCAAACAAGTTTGTCTAGCTCCTTCAAGTACTTCGATTACAAATCTCTTGATTATCAGCGGCTTATTAATAAAGTTAACATTATTTCCTGGCTTGATGTCCGGTTTTGTCTTTCTGTTGACGAAAAATTGTCCATATTCACTCGTTATATAAATAACTAGTTTATTAAGCATGTTCCACTTAAGTCGGCTCAAATAAATGCTAATACCTGTCCGTGGTTTACTACGCGTGTTCAGGATGCTATTCGCAAACGAAATCGGCAGCGTAGTTTATAGAGGAGAAATCCTTCTCATGCGATGTGAGAGAGGTTTAAAATGGCCAGAAATATATCTGTGCGGTGTGTTAAGCAGGTTAAATTGCTCTATTTTTCTTCCAAATTTTAAATGTCCTTGTCATCTAAAGTCCTCTAGAATACCCTGAGAAAACATGGTGTTAATTCTAAATCTTGTTTTCCTATAGTTGTCCCGGACACATTGAATTGTCATTTCCTCTCCTGTACCTCTAGTACTAATAATAATATCCATGCTCTTTTGATTCGTATTTTACCTCGACTTTTAATTCTTCATTCAATTTCTCCAATATGTGTGAAGAAGATGTTGATGTGCTTTATATAAAATTACGGCCTGATTCTCAATCAACGAACGACGTGATGTCGTTACTTTGTTATTCTAAATTTGTTCTCAACGAACAAGTCGGTTGTTCTATAAAATCACAACAACACTTTCAATACTTTTTACGAGTTATCATTCGTTAGAGGTATTCTCAATCGTTATTTCATCAATGAAGTAACGTCATATGGAACGACTGCTCAAAAGCTGTCGTTACTCCATTTTAAGAATTGAAATTAGTGCTCATAGAACATAGAACTCATAGAAAAACTATTCCTGTTTATATTATAAAAATATATAATATATAATGGATTCCAATGAGAAAAGGTAATCAGAATAAATTTTATTTTGTGAAATTAGTTAATTTTTATTTTTTTAAGAATTACGGAATGGATGCAGCTTCGGCCGGTTGAATTCCTGCATCTGCATCGAGAAAAAGAAAAGCCTCCAGCGATGTCGTAGCGTTGCTCCAGGAGCAGTTGGACATTCAAACGAAGCTTGTCACAGTTGTTGAGGATGGAATAAGGGAGCACAATGGACTGTTGGCGCGAATAGCTATATAGCTGGAGGGATTGGTAGAACGGCAGAAACGGAAGGATGCGGCAGACGCTCAAATTTAATTTTAATTTATTTTTAATGCACGACACTTTTTTTTCTTTAATAATTTAATTTAACAACTAAATTCATGTACCTCGTGAGACTGAACATTTTTTTATTTTTTTGAATGTTAATTTAAGATTAGTAATATGTAGTAAATTGGAATAAACTTTGGACTTTTATTATTTTAACTTTTATTATTTACTTTGGAAAATTTGGACATAGAAATTCATGTTTAATATTATTTACAAAAGAAATTAAATTCTAATATATTATATTTAAATATATATATAATATTTATATATTTATATTTATATATATATATATATATATATA
The DNA here is from genome assembly GCA_949629155.1 of Myopa testacea. Taxonomy (NCBI): domain Eukaryota; kingdom Metazoa; phylum Arthropoda; class Insecta; order Diptera; family Conopidae; genus Myopa; species Myopa testacea. The sequence continues at coordinate 31,620,835 of OX451346.1, read as the reverse complement.
TATATTTATTAAATTATAATGTATTTAGCGCCAACTCGTCTCTATCGTCTCGTCAACATTTTCCTCAACAAAATCCCATGGACATTGTTTACGCCAAACACACCGCTCGTCAGGCTGCCTCTCCTGATCTGCCGAAGCCGTGCTCTCTTACGGCGCAGACTTCGGTCGCTCAGGAGAGGCAAGCTAAAAGCTTGACTGCGGGCTGCTCGGCCCCAGCTTTGGCGGTTGGATCCTGCTTTTTCACTTTTGGCGTACACCTCAACTATAGAAGACGTGAACCGTGACCGAGCGCAAAACATATTCTTTTTCCAACTCTAACCCTTAAACGGGAATTGATGCATATATGAATCGTCTTAAAAATGCTTTCTAAAATCACTAGGTTGATGTAAAATTAATTATTCACTGAACATAATCTCTTAAAATTAATCAATTAAAACTTCTAATATGTTTTTTGGTTTATTTTTAAATTATAAATAAATATAAAACACGGGTAAACTGAAAAAATATTTTTTTGCGAATTTATAATTTTTGGCAATGTTTGAACCAAAATTATTTGTACAAAATACGCAAAAATCTTACAATAAAATTATGTGTGCAAGCTTGATGTGTGTTTTAGCGAATTGCCTTTAAAATTTTAATAAAATAATTATACTTTAGTAGCAGCGGTAATAAATGAAGACGATTCATATATGCATCAGTGCGCATAACGTCATACTTTTCTTCAGTGCGCCTTTGTCGACTACATTTAGAATATGAAGGAGTATGATGTATTTATGGGTGCCAATAAACTCATAATAGCGGTAATACATTGAAATCAGTGTAAAGGGATTTAGGTAATGAGTTTTCGTCAGAATTTTTTAGGGATTTTATGATGGTAAATCGTTTAGAAACGATTATGGGTCTGAAAAAAGGACAGATAACCCTTTTGCAAGTTTGTATGATGTGTTTAAAAAACTACCTTTCCTTTTCAAAGACCATTACAATGGTTATCCAGTCAATCATATTCATTGCCTGTTATTTCATTTTTTGAATATGCATATGCATAAAAAGCATGTAACGATTTTGCATAAAAAGTGAAGAATACAAATTCTTCTGCCAATTCAATTTTGAAATTCTAGAAGTGTGCATCTGTTGTGAATTGTGAAAAAATAAAAATATGTTGAGGAAAAAGTTAAGCTCCGAGGAAATTGCCTATATTTTGGCTGAAATTCCATCGTCCAGCGAAGGTGAAACGGATTCGGACAGCGATATTGAAGCAATTGACACTGAGCGTATACCGATCTCAGGTGAGGATTTGAGCGAAATTGCGGATGGCTTAGTTCTTCAGGATCATAAGACTGACGACCTTGCAGTCGATCCCTCTTCACCACCCACATCAACTGTAATATTTCGGGTACCCTCAAGAAATCAATTGGAAAGGCTCTTGTGGAAAAGAAAAAATTAAACTACTAACTGAAGAAGAATTAAAATTTACAGGATGATCTTTAAAATTTTCCAATGTAATCGGAGATTATAATAAGCATATGGGTGGAGTAGACCTGGTGGACAGTTTTATTGGAAGTTATAGGATCACCATCAAATCGAGGAAATGGTACATACGAATATTTCATCACCTTTTGGATATGACCTGTATCAACTCCTGGCTTCTATATAAAAAGGCATGTTAATTAAAGGGTGTTGTTCCAAACAATCAGGCAGATTTTAGATTCGACTTAGCACAAACTTTGTGTCAGATTGATTTTGCTGGCAAAGCGTGGCAGGAAACCAAATCCTTCTTCACCATCGGTTGCAAGCCAACATGACGCAGAAAGAAAAAAGTCGACTACAACTCAACCTATTCCGCCTATTGACGTACGCCACGATGGTACGCCTACTTTCCAGAAGTGGTAAGCAATCGAACACGATGCAAACTTCCAGGCTGTTTAGGACAGACCTTTATAAAATGTACAAAATGTAATACAGCTTTATGTATAAATAGAGATAGAAACCGGTTTTTACAGTTTCATACTATATAAAAATAACCAAATTTAATATTAATTTATTTAAATAATATTACATTACCTATAAAATAAAAGAAATAAATAATTAATAAACAAATTAAAATTAATAAAGAAAGTAAACACAAAAAAAAATTTTTTTCATTTACAAGCACGTTTTTATGCGCTGGCGGGCAGTGATGCATATATGAATCAACTAGTTTTTTAAAAAATTAGGCAGTAAAATAAAAAAATTAAGAAAAACGAAGTATGGTACTGTTTTCAGGAGTGCCTAAATAACCCACGATAATTTTTTTATTGAAATCGGAGATGTTGCCCGTTTAAGGGCTAAACTACAAAGTGTAAATTCTTACAGTTAAATCAATTTGATAAAGCAAACCTACATCGAACCATCAAAACTCGAGTTTAAGCATTCAGCTGCCTGTACGCTAAACATTTGGTCCAGTACGAGCCGGATAGAGATCGAGCTCCACAACTCCACGACATCGTCGCCCCTTTTGATTAAAGGTAAGTTGTCTAAATTCGCAAGTTAATAAAGTGCAAATTTTAAATTAAATACTTGATTAAACTGTACATACATATAGATATACACAGCATATACACAGTATATGCCTATATGTAGGCATATACTCCCGTGTACACGCGAAGTTAACGGGAGAATTAACCTCGGTGTAACGGTGCGCCAAAACTTAGAATTTGTTCACTTATATATAAGTTAGCACAACTCAGAATTTCAATACGAATGTTGTTACAGAAAAGTCAACAACCAGCTGCGTCAGCTATTTATTCTACAATTGCAAAAGAATGATAAGAAACTAAAAGGACAAAGAAAACACCAGACGCAGACTCAGCGTTTTTGGGGTACAATGTTGGTTGAAATGAAGTATTGTTTGTAAGCGAAGATCAGATCATATTTGGAAGAAAAGAATAAGGTTCAATTTTGTATAATTTTATTTTCAATAAAAAGAGTCACAAAAAACTAAGACCCTGTTTTTTGTTAACTGGTGCCCAACGAGTGTTGAAACTAAAGGAATCCAGCAATTGAATATAAAGGAGTGCTAAATCTCATATAAAAACATAATAGCTAAACTACAATGAACTAGAAGAAACAACTATCTATCAACAGTTGAGGAAACCACATCAATTGGACTAAAATTAAAAGCAACTGCAACCAACAGAGGAATTAACTGTCTATATTGAAGAAAACTCATCAATAAACTAATAGCCTGATTCTCAATAGTCACTGTTCGCGTTCGCTTCTAATCACCGTGATAGAAAAAGAGCGATTCCTAAACTCTTACGATGCGACTCGTTCGCTTCTCGTAGGCATTTACGTTGTTCGTTTAAGGTCTACTCGGATTTCTCTTTTCTTCGCATCGTTTTACATTTTTACTATGATTTTATAATAGGATTTCTCTTTTCTTCGTATTGCTTTATTGCTTTACAATTTTATTACTCATTTTGACAGCTGAGTAAAGTGAAAAGTGCAAAAAAAATAATATAATTTAGTGAAATAAAGTGATAAAGTTAAAAAATATTATTAAAAGAATAGATTTGCAAAACAAAAAAATAGGGAAAAAACATGTTTTCAGGAGTAGCATTTCTGTTAGCGGATGAGAGTGACTCGGAAGATGACCAACATACTCTGAGACACCATAACAGAATTTTAAGGAATACTTCGAATATATTGGAGATGCCGGAGCAAGAGTAAGTTAATAATTATGAATAAGTATAAATAAATGTATATGTATTTGTGTATTTGTGCTACAAAACCATTTTAGATTCATTAACATCTTTAGAATGAATAAGACCTGTTTCATGAAGCTGTTAGATGAAGTAGCGCCACGGCTAAAACCAAATAAAAAAGCAACATCGATAACGCCAATGCTAAAATTAGGTTCATTTTTGCGTTTTCTGGCAGGCGGAAGCTACCAGAGAGGTGTAGGGAATGAACATTTCGCGACTATGTCACAAGGGCGAGTGTCTAAGAACATTGCTGAATTCTTGGACATTTTCGAAAAGTATTTATGCCCAAAATATATAAACTTTATGATGACCGCGGACCAAGAATGTGAGATGAAGGAAAAGTTTTTCCAGAAATATGGAATTCCTGGTGTCGTTGGGTGTGTTGATGGAACGCACATCCGCATAATGTCACCAGGAAATGAGCTGAAACATTTGTACTACAACAGAAAAGGTTTTTATAGTACGAATGTGATGATGGTAATTAATATTGTATATTTAAAAAATTATAGGTATTATATATATTATATTTGCATGTTTCTTCTATTGCAGATTTGTGATTTCGACATGGTGATTCGTTTTGTCGACGCAAGATATCCTGGCGCAAACCATGACTCGTTTGTATGGAGAATGAGTTCTGTTGAGGAATATTTCAGAAGGAAATATAATTCTGGAAAACGTAACACTTGGCTCTTGGGTAAGATTTTTCAGTAATTTACCATAAAGTTATATGTTACATTATACAATTTTAACTTTAGGAGATTCCGGCTACCAGCTCCTGCCATATTTAATGATGCCTTACCGGGAACCCCACCACCGCCATGAGGTTGAGTTCAACAGAAAGCTCTGCAGTGCTCGTAATCTCATAGAACGGTGTTTTGGTGTTTTAAAAAACCGGTTTAGGGTTATTATAGGCGAAAGAGGTCTCCACTACTCACCTGAAGTAGCAACAAAAATAATAAATGCATGCTGTGCTGCCCATAACCTCTGCATTTATTATAAATGTCCATGGGATTTTGTTGAGGAAAATGTTGACGAAGGATCGCCGGAGGCTTTGGAAGAAGACGCGCCAGCAAGTTCGGCCGTTAATATTAGAGATGAGTTGGCGCTAAATATATTATAATTTAATAATTATACATATATGTATATATATATATATAAATATATATATAAATATTATATTATTATATATATTTAAATATAATATTATAATTTAATTTTTTTTTTTAAATAATATCAAACATGAAATTCTATTTCCAAATTTTCCAAAGTAAATAATAAAAGTTAAAATAATAAAAGTCCAAAGTTTATTCCAATTTACTATTACTAATCTTAAATTACTATTAAAAGAAATAAAAAAATGTTCAGTCTAATGAGGTACATGTTTTAAGTCTCGTGCATTAAAAATAAATTCAAATTAAATTTGAGCGTCTGCCGCATTCTTCCGTTTCTGCTGTTCTACCAGTACCTCCAGCGATGTAGCTATTCGCGCCAACAGTCCATTGTGCTCCCTTATTCCATTCTCAACAACTGTGGCAAGCTTCGTTTGAATGTCCAACTGCTCCTGGAGCAACGCTACGACATCGCTGGAGGCTTTTCTTTTTTTGGATGCAGATGCAGGAACTCCACCGGCCGAAGCTGCATCCGTTCCGCTGAAGAAAGCAGTAGCACTTCCGCTGGACGAAGCTGCTTCCGTTCCGCTGAAGAAAGCAGTAGCACTTCCGCTGGACGAAGCTGCTTCCGTTCCGCTGAAGAAAGCAGTAGCACTTCCGCTGGACGAAGCTGCTTCCGTTCCTCTTAAGAAAGATGTAGCACTTCCGCCGGACGAAGCTGCTTCCGTTTCGCTTAAGAAAGCTGTGGTACTTCCGCCGGACGAAGCTGCTTCCGTTCCGCTGAACAGAACTGTAGGAGTTACGCCCGACGAAGCTGCAGCAGGTCCGGTGGATGAAGCTCCATCAGCTCCAAGATCCGGATTGACAGCTCGATCGCAATCTGGAACGGCTGCAAGAAAGTTTATCATAAATTGCTTGCAATTGCGAACAAATACTTGCCAGTGCTCTCATATGGAAGTCCAAACTGAATTCCGCTGGGCAATACGGTACTCTCCAAATGAAGTATTTTTACGGTTTCCTGCTCCTGCGGGGTAAGGTGTGTAGCGCAGAATGGCCCTCCCCCCGACCTTCTCAATTCGGCTGCGTTTTCCGCTAACTTTTTCTTGCACCGACTCTTCATATCAGTCCAAACCTAACAATTGCAAAAATTATTTATTACGTATGCATATGAACTCAAATGCAACATACCTTTTTCCACGCAACCGTTGACCTCACTGGAGGACCATTCGCATTGAGGATTCCACGAATTCCACTCTCCCACTCATTATCCGTGGATACTCGGTTTGATCCAAAAACCGGAACACCTCTCGCCATATTGGGGTTCTTTTCCATTTCCCGCAGGAGAAGGCTAAACTGGTTGCTGGTGGTAATTCTTAAAAAAATAATAATTAACTAATTTCACAAAATAAAATTTATTCTGATTACCTTTTCTTATTAGATTCCATTATATATTTATATATTTTCTTATATATTTTTATAATATAAACAGGAAACAGAAAACAGGAAACTCATAGAAATGAGTTTTGTGTTCTATGAGCACTAATTTCAATTCATAAAATGGAGTAACGACAGCTTTTGAGCAGTCGTTCCATATGAAAGTTGAAATCGTTACTTCTTGATGAAATACCGATTGAGAATACCTCTAACGAACGATAATTCGTAAAAAGTATTGAAAGTGTTGTTGTGATTTTATCGAACGAACAACTCGTTCGTTGAGAACAAATTTAGAATAACAAAGTATCGACATAGCGAAAAACACAAAACAGAATGGAAGAGAATCACGTCGTTCGTTGATTGAGAATCAGGCCGTCAATTTTTTTTTGTTTCAATGTAAGTAGAGTGCTTATGAAATACTTAAAAGTGAAAAAAATACTAAATTGCGAGTGAAATTTTGTTTTTGGAAAAAAAGTGAAGCATACTCTCGTATGAATGAAGATATTGAGTCATTATTGAAAAGACTTGAAAGTTTAGATCTTATAGAAGACTTAGAAATGACAATTACTCCAGATCAGTTAAAAGCTATTGTGGAGAGTGCAGTTAGCAGTGCTCTCGTGGTACAGGAAAGGCAGTTTGAGGGAAAATTAGAGGAATTAGGAAAAAGGGTGACCGAGTTGTCTGTAAATGTACCAGAAGTAGAAAAATATGAAGAGGCTACTATAGGAGGTGACGTGTTGTGCAGGGAAACTTTAGACATAGTAAAATCTTTACCAGAGTTTGAGGGAAAGCATGAAACTTATGTTTCATGGAGAAAGGCAGCACACACCGCTTATAGAATTTATGAAAAATAGGGGAGTTCCACCCATTTTCAGGCTTTGGGAATCATTAGAAATAAAATTAGGGGTACAGCCGATATGATTTTGGCTTCTTTTGATACCCCTCTAAATTTTAATGCCATTATTAATAGACTCGATTTCACCTATGCGGACAAGAGACCCATTTATTTAATAGAGCAAGAAATGTCCACCCTTCGACAAGGAAATCTGACTCTTTTAGAGTATTATGATGAAGTGGAGCGGAAGCTTACACTTCTAACAAATAAAACAATAATGGACTATGATAGTGATCTGGCTGCATCATTAAATGAAAAATACCGAATGGATGCATTACGTGTGTTCATTTCAGGCGCAAAAAAATCTTTAAGCGACATTATTTTTTCGGCAAAGCCAAAGGATCTTCCATCAGCGCTGGCATTGGCCCAAGAGGTTGAATCAAACCATGTGCGCTATAATTTTGCTAGCAATTATGCTAAAAGTATGGAGGAAAAAACACAACAGAGATTTTTTACGAAAAACGCTAGGTTTGCGAATACTAATAACACACAAGGAAAAAATCCTTATTATGACAGACGACAGGATAGCTCAAAAGAACAAAAGCAGGAGATGGAACCGATGGATATCGATTTATCAAGGTTCAAACAGCCCCAAAAAATTAATAATCAGTGGCGAGCCCAACCGAACATAAACGTAAGCCCGGCAATAAAAAGACCAAATAGTGGTGCCACCAGGTTTACAGGCTTGAAGCAACAGCGGGTCAATCATATGGCGCATGAAAAAAATGATCATGTAGATCATAATTATCAGTATGAAGCTGATACAGAAGTATCTAATATAGAAGATGAAGTTTCAGAATATGACCAAATTAATTTTTTAGTCATGACTCCCGTACATAGAAAGGATTATAGCAGGGAGGAAGACTAAATTATTGATAGACACAGGCGCATCAAAAAACTACCATTACCGCCATTACCAGAATTAAAACATGTAAGGAATGTTGATGAGACATTTATGGTGAAGTCACTTCATGGCTTCAATTCCATAAAACATAAATGCACTATTAATCTTTCCAATATAAATACTACCTTTTTTATCCTTCCGAACCTGACGTCGTTTGACGGAATTAGATGACTTGATTTATTAAAAATCGCAGATTCTAAGCTCGATTTAAAAAATAAAAAGCTGGAATATAAGACTGGATCAGAACCCATTCAGTTTTTTAAATGTAAGAGTGTAAATTTTACAAGTCTGGAAAAAATTGAGGTACCTCAGGAAGTATCCGAGAGATCTCGAAAAATGGTAGAACTAAGAAAGGGTGTCTTCGCTGAACCTGATGAAGCGTTACCCTTTAATACAAATATTATTGCGACTATTCGCACTGAGGATGAGAATCCAATATATTCAAAGTTATACCCATATCCAATGGGAGTAGCAGATTTCGTAAACACAGAAGTTCGTAACCTTTTAAAGGATGGCATCATCCGCCCATCCAGATCACCCTACAACAACCCTGTTTGGGTGGTAGATAAAAAAGGGACTGATGAATATGGAAACATTAAAAAACGACTTGTTATGGATTTCAGAAAACTGAATTCGAAAACAGTGTCTGATAGGTATCCCATTTCTAATGTAAGTGTTATATTATCAAATTTGGGTAAGGCTAGATATTTTACTACTCTAGACCTTAAATCGGGATTTCATCAAATATTATTGGCAGAAAAGGACCGTGAAAAAACAGCATTTTCAGTAGGAAATGGGAAATATGAGTTTTGTAGACTACCGTTTGGGCTTAAAAATGCACCGAGCATTTTTCAGAGAGCCATTGACGATGTTCTTAGGGAACAAATAGGAAAGTCGTGCCACGTTTACGTTGACGACGTTATAATTTTTTCAAAAGATACGGAAACCCATGTCGACCACATCGCTTGGGTCTTGGATAAACTCTGTGAAGCCAATATGAGAGTTTCTCGCGAAAAATCAAACTTCTTCAAAGAAAGGGTTGAGTTTTTAGGATTCGTAGTATCGCGAGGTGGTATCACAACGAGCCCCAGTAAGATAGATGCAATAAAAAACTATAAGCAACCCAGTACAATTTTTGATTTAAGATCCTTCTTGGGACTGGCAAGCTATTATAGATGCTTCATTAAGAACTTTGCATCGATTGCAAGGCCTTTGACCGATATACTGAAAGGTGAAAATGGCAAGGTTAGTGCCAGTCAGTCTAAAAAAATAGTTGTGAATTTTGATGAAAAGCAACTTCAAGCTTTTAATAAACTTAAAGAGGTCTTAGCATCCGAAGATGTTATGTTACTCTACCCAGATTACGTAAAACCGTTTGACCTATCGACTGATGCTTCGGCCTATGGACTTGGTGCGGTTTTGTCTCAAAATGGCAAACCAATAACCATGATTTCAAGAACTCTGAAGGATAGGGAATTAAATTTTGCCACCAATGAACGGGAGTTACTAGCAATTGTATGGGCTTTGAAAAGCCTTAGAAATTATTTATATGGCGTTGGGAATCTGAATATCTTTACAGACCACCAACCGCTTACTTTTGCGGTTTCGGATCGTAACCCTAACTCGAAAATAAAAAGGTGGAAAGCATTCATCGATGAGCACAACGCTCAAATTTATTATAAACCAGGAAATGAAAATCACGTCGCCGACGCTTTATCGCGACCAAACCTTCTTACTTTACAAGGTGTTCATACCATACAAAATGATAACACTTTTGGTAAGAGTTCAAGCTCTGATATTGCAACAATACATAGCGAAGTCTCATTATCTTTACCATTGAATCAACTGATAAACCGATTAATTGTTTTAGAAATCAGATAGTGATTGAGGAGGGTACAGAGCGGCCAACAAAAACATTTATTTTGTTTGGAACAAAAACGAGACATATAATAAACTTTTCAGATATAGCACTTTTAATGAATAAAGTTTGTGATGCTGTAAAAGAAGATGTAGTGAATACAATTCATTGCGAACTACCAATTTTGGCTTTAATACAACATACACTGATTGAGGCATTTCCCTCAACAAGATTTCGTTATGCAAAAAATTTAGTTGTGTATATCACAAATAAAGATGAGCAAAGAGAAATTGTTGTAACTGAACATAACAGAGAGCAGCTCAAGAAAATACCAAACAAATTTTGGAAGACTATTTTTTCCCAAAAATGACACACTTAGCAAAGGAGGTGGTCATGAATTGTAGGGTTTGCAAAAAAGCGAAATACGATCGCCACCCGAAGAAACAAGTGATTGGTGCGACACCAATTCCATCATATGTAGGGGAAATTTTACATATTGATATATTCTCAACAGATAAAAAATATTTTTTAACTTGTGCAGTCAAACTCTCCAAGTTTGCAATAATTCAACCTATAGACTCGAGAACTATAGTAGATGTAGAACCACCGATTCTACAGCTGATGAATTTTTTCCCTCGCACAAAAATAATATTTTGTGACAATGAACCGTCATTAAACTCTGAAACAATAAAATCAATGCTGGGTAATAATTTTGGAGTGGAAATTGTCAATGCACCACCCCTTCATAGTACTTCGAATGGGCAAGTCGAGAGATTGCATAGTACTATTTTAGAAATTGCTAGATGCCTTAAGCTAGAAAAATCCATTAGTAATACAGTACAATTAATATTACTAGCAACCATAGAATATAATAAAACAATTCATACGATCACAAACAAAAGGCCTATTGATGTAATTCATTCTGATTCATTGGAGCTTGAAATTGATGTGAGAAACAGGGTACAGAAAGCCCAAGAGTCTCAAATGAGACGATTAAATGAAACAAGACAGAATCGAACATTTGAAGTGGGTGAAAAAGTTCTTGTTAAAACAAATAGAAGATTAGGCAATAAGCTTACGCCATTATATATTGAGGGAACTGTAGAAGCCGATTTGGGGACAACCGTTCTCATTAAAGGGAGGGTGGTCCATAAGGACAATTTAAGATAAGTCAAATTTTATTAATTTCTTTTTAACCCTAGGATTCTTGTGGTGGTCCTTCTTGTTACGGTGGTGTCCGCGAAACTAACAGACTATTCTAATTCAAACTACATCCCTATATCAGACGGTTACGCGACAATTTGGCAGGATTTTGAGTATTTGCGGCATACAACGAACCTAACATTGTATTCTGAAATAGCTGATGATACGGAGAGACTGGAAGAACATTTTCCCCACACATAAAAAAAATATTAGACGCGGACATAGGGCATGTAAGAACATTAATAACAACAATAGATGTTCATCGTAGGCATACAAGAAGTATAAAATTTTTGGGCACGGCACTTAAGGTGGTTGCTGGGACACCTGACTACGATGACTTCGAAGATGTGAAATTTAATCAAAGGGAATTGATTCAGGCAGAAAATAGACAAATTCTCATAAATTCAAGAATACAGGAGAAAAACAATAATTTAACAGACACAGTCAATATTATAATAAATAAAAAGGAGCAATTTCCCTTTAGCGGTTTTGCCCCGATTTTTTTGTTACTTTTTTTACCGTTTTTTTGGACCATTATAATGGTAAATAACCGCCCACTTTTGAGGGCGTGGCATTAGTTTGCGTGTTATCGGCGTTTGAAGGTCGCGAAAGGTCACCTCTTTAAAGGTGTATTATACCCAAATTAGGAAAGGTATACTAATGATCGAGGTGTCAAAGGAAAGGAATTGCCATGCCCCTCATTTTCCTAGTACACCATTTTACCGCCAAGGTTAAGGTTTGGAAGATATTTGAGTTTTAAGAAAAAAATGGTGTAGGTGGCATTATAAAACCTTCCCCCTCCCTCTTATATGACAATTAAGGTATATATTAGAAACACTATTTATAAAGCCCATAATTTTCTCTTTTCAGCGATATATAATATGTCATACTTACCGCTATAGTTGGTAAATTGCAGAAGGAATGATTATTTAAAAACAGTGTTTTATGTGTATTTCATGATGTGTTTTTTTTATTAATTATTATTTATTAAGTAGGAATTTATTCGTCAGGTACAATTTCATAGTGATTATAACCCTGAGTATGTCAAACACCGGCTACGCAACAGAATTGTGTTTTGTGGCCAATTTTAGGGCGTGTATGCGTCCTCCGGCCTTCGGCCTACGGCCGCGTTTTTTGATTATAACCCTCAGTATGTCAAACACCGGCTACGCAACACAATAGTGTTTTGTGGCCAATTTTAGGGCGTGTATGCGTCCTCCGGCCTTCGGCCTACGGCCGCGCTTTTTGATTATAACCTTCAGTATGTCAAACACCGGCTACGCAACAGAATAGTGTTTTGTGGCCAATTTTAGGGCGTGTATGCGTTCTCCGGCCTTCGGCCTACGGCCGCGCTTTTTGATTATAACCCTCAGTATGTCAAACGCCGGCTACGCAACAGAATAGTGTTTTGAGGCCCATTGTAGGGCACTAATGCTAAAAAACTGAAATTTTGGGGTCTGTAAAACGCTCATTTTTTTATATTTCAGTGAGTGTGGTTGGAATTGTTGGAGCACCTGCAACATATTATATATCGTTGAAAAGAGAAAATCATGGGCTTTAAGATTATTGATTTTAATACATACCTTAATTGTCATATAAGAGGTAGGGGGAAGGTTTTGTAATAGCCCCTCCACCATTTTTTTCTTAAAACTAAAATATCTCCTAAACAATTGACAATATCGAAAAAATATATATTACTAAAACATAGGTGCAAAACATATTTCCTTTCAATCGGTATATACACCACCTCTATAGAGCTAATAGTTTGGGACTTATCGCTCTCCAAAAATTCTGCATTTCCGCAATTCAAACGCCCATATCTTCTATACGGAAGCCACGCCCCCAAAAAAATTTTGGGATTCGATTCTTCGGTCAAAAACGAAGGCTTAATTTCACTTTAGCGGTTTGGCGCAGCGAAATTAGTGAAATTAAGCCAATAAAAATACCAAAGCTAAAATGGGGGATAAAGAAAATTTGTACGAGGCCTTGCTTGCTAGAAGGGGGGTAAGGTCAGGGTATGCGGAACCAATAGCCTCTCCCTGGCAACTGCCATCCTCGCCTTCTCGCGGTGGCCCATGTTCTTCACCAAAGAGGCTCTGGCGACCGATGGAGGGCGGTATAACCCAACAACCTTCACACACTTTCTCCCCTTTCCACTATCTTCTACTTCCGCTATACCCTACTCCTCTACTCTATCTCTACTCTATCCTATCGTCTTTCTGGGTTGGATCAAGGTGTCATGCGACCCGTGCCGACGATCGACCAGGCTGAGGACCCAGACTTTAAAAATAGCTCAGTCGCTAACGGACCGTACCGAATACCTGGCGACCTTCGGTACTAACCAGCCTTACCCGCACACAAGGACCTCTGTGCGGGCGGACCTTTCCTTGTCCTACAGTCGTGGGAACAAGATTGATAACAACAACAAAAACAAAAGCAACGACGACAACGGGGAGAGACGGACGGTGACCGTCGGTGATGACCACCCTATCACTCACCTCACCAACCGGAGGGAATTAGATGGCGTCACTAACAGTGACAATCATCGAACTCCCTCGGCTGCAACAGGAATCTCTGACGAAGACGACTACAGCACCCGGCTAGTAGATCTAGTCATCGACGAGGCGGATGAGAGCAAGTCAGTGACTCTCTCTCAATCCAGCCAACTCACGATGATGAATTGCCTTTAAAATTTTAATAAAATAATTATACTTTAGTAGCAGCGGTAATAAATGAAGACGATTCATATATGCATCAGTGCGCATAACGTCATACTTTTCTTCAGTGCGCCTTTGTCGACTACATTTAGAATATGAAGGAGTATGATGTATTTATGGGTGCCAATAAACTCATAATAGCGGTAATACATTGAAATCAGTGTAAAGGGCTTTAGGTAATGAGTTTTCGTCAGAATTTTTTAGGGATTTTATGATGGTAAATCGTTTAGAAACGATTATGGGTCTGAAAAAAGGACAGATAACCCTTTTGCAAGTTTGTATGATGTATTTAAAAAACTACCTGCCCTTTTCAAAGACCATTACAATGGTTATCCAGTCAATCATATTCATTGCCTGTTATTTCATTTTTTGAATATGCATATGCATAAAAAGCATGTAACGTTTTTGCATAAAAAGTGAAGAATAAAAATTCTTCTGCCAATTCAATTTTGAAATTCTAGAAGTGTGCATCTGTTGTGAATTGTGAAAAAATAAAAAATATGTTGCGGAAAAAGTTAAGCTCCGAGGAAATTGCCTATATTTTGGCTGAAATTCCATCGTCCAGCGAAGGTGAAACGGATTCGGACAGCGATATTGAAGCAATTGACACTGAGCGTATACCGATCTCAGGTGAGGATTTGAGCGAAATTGCGGATGGCTTAGTTCTTCAGGATCATAAGACTGACGACCTTGCTGTCGATCCCTCTTCACCACCCACATCAACTGTAATATATCGGGTACCCTCAAGAAATCAATTGGAAAGGCTCTTGTGGAAAAGAAAAAATTAAACTACTAACTGAAGATGAATTAAAATTTACAGGATGATCTTTAAAATTTCCCAATGTAATCGGAGATTATAAGAAGCATATGGGTGGAGTAGACCTGGTGGACAGTTTTATTGGAAGTTATAGGATCACCATCAAATCGAGGAAATGGTACATACGAATATTTCATCACCTTTTGGATATGACCTGTATCAACTCCTGGCTTCTATATAAAAAGGCATGTTAATTAAAGGGTGTTGTTCCAAACAATCAGGCAGTTTTTAGATTCGACTTAGCACAAACTTTGTGTCAGATTGATTTTGCTGGCAAAGCGTGGCAGGAAACCAAATCCTTCTTCACCATCGGTTGCAAGCCAACATGACGCAAAAAGAAAAAAGTCGACTACAACTCAACCTATTCCGCCTATTGACGTACGCCACGATGGTACGCCCACTTTCCAGAAGTGGTAAGCAATCGAACACGATGCAAACTTCCAGGCTGTTTAGGACAGACCTTTATAAAATGTACAAAATGTAATACAGCTTTATGTATAAATAGAGATAGAAACCGGTTTTTACAGTTTCATACTATATAAAAATAACCAAATTTAATATTAATTTACTAGTATATAAGCCTGACTTCGCCAGGAAGTTATTACTTTTTATTTAGTTCGTAAAAAAAAACTGCCAAGTCTTTTGGACTTTCTCACCTTACACGTTTTTGGTTTATTTATTTTGGAGCATCAAAAGTAAAAAATGAATCGCAATTAATATCGATTGTTTGTGTTTGATTCAAATATTGTTTATGGAGCGAATATTTCTTTAAAAACAATATTTTTTGTGATAACCGTCGTCTCCGACCTCCTTTTAAAAAGTTGGCCGCGATTCCCGTGGAGGCCACAGGTAACGCTATATCGCCTTTCCTCGCACCACGCTCAAGAGGGTTTTGTATAGGTAGGTTTTTCCACTTCCCCAGGTCCATCTAAGAAAAAGCATTTTGATGATTTGCTAGATGTGTATATTGCATCTATAACTTTATTAAAGCAACACATTGGTCTATACATTCGACCACATCATGACCTGTTGCTCTTTGTTTCTTGAGGTGGAGTTTTAAGACCGATGTCCGTACAATTTTTACCATGTAAATTAAGAATGTCTTGAACATCGCGTAGGGCTACATCTTCATAGTCTGCGTGTGTTCTACAATGATCCGGATGTCTTCCAGGTAGGTCTGCTGTAAAGTGGTTAAGAAACTTGTCCCACAATTTCTGCGGCTCAAGTAGGCACCCAAAATCACGGATCAAGGCACACAATCCTCTGAGCGCTTTAGGCATGCTGACTTCTACAGCCTCAGCCAGTGTGGCTTCCCAAACCGAATCGTCTTCTAAGATACCCAACTCCTTGCATGCCGTTTTGAATGTGACCCCGTGCATAGTTCTAAGGTACTCAAAACTGATTTTTCCTGTCACATGTAATAGAAGTAGTCTTAGATAATATCGCTCACCTTCCGATATACTCACTGTGTACATTCGTGCTATGACTCTATCACTGTCTCTTTTTCTCTCTACCCAATATCTAATGTTCCTTTTCTAAACAACTAAACACAACACCACAAAAAATAGTCGCAAACAAAACAAATTTAATGAAATTATTAAATTATTAAATTTTTGAATTACAAAATTTTTCATAATAAAATATGACAAATTAATCAACACAATCTAGGAACAAAAATACAAATTTCCTCCCAATCGGATTTTTTGCAAAAAAATGGCGAAGCCGTTTGGATTTTTGAAATTTGCGATTTTTCTCATCAACATTAGATGCCCAGGAACATCTGTGAAAAATTTCAGGATTCTAAGTGATGTGGAAGTCCAAAAAAAAGTCCCGGACATATTTTGCTAACAGAAACGCATAGGGATTTTATATATATAGATTTAAATAATATTACATTACCTATAAAATAAAAGAAATAAATAATTAATAAACAAATTAAAATTAATAAAGAAAGTAAACACAAAAAAAAAATTTTTTCATTTACAAGCACGTTTTTATGCGCTGGCGGGCAGTGATGCATATATGAATCAACTAGTTTTTTAAAAAATTAGGCAGTAAAATAAAAAAATTAAGAAAAACGAAGTATGGTACTGTTTTCAGGAGTGCCTAAATAACCCACGATAATTTTTTTATTAAAATCGGAGATGTTGCCCGTTTAAGGGCTAAACTACAAAGTGTAAATTCTTACAGTTAAATCAATTTGATAAAGCAAACCTACATCAAACCATCAAAACTCGAGTTTAAGCATTCAGCTGCCTGTACGCTAAACATTTGGTCCAGTACGAGCCGGAAAGAGATCGAGCTCCACAACTCCACGACATCGTCGCCCCTTTTGATTAAAGGTAAGTTGTCTAAATTCGCAAGTTAATAAAGTGCAAATTTTAAATTAAATACTTGATTAAACTGTACATACATATAGATATACACAGCACATACACAGTGTGCCTATATATAGGCATATACTCCCGTGTACACGCGAAGTTAACGGGAGAATTAACCTCGGTGTAACGGTGCGCCAAAACTTAGAATTTGTTCACTTATATATAAGTTAGCACAACTCAGAATTTCAATACGAATGTTGAAATACAGAAAAGTCAACAACCAGCTGCGTCAGCTATTTATTCTACAATTGCAAAAGAATGATAAGAAACTAAAAGGACAAAGAAAACACCAGACGCAGACTCAGCGTTTTTGGGGTACAATGTTGGTTGAAATGAAGTATTGTTTGTAAGCGAAGATCAGATCATATTTGGAAGAAAAGAATAAGGTTCAATTTTGTATAATTTTATTTTCAATAAAAAGACTCACAAAAAACTAAGACCCTGTTTTTTGTTAACTGGTGCCCAACGAGTGTTGAAACTAAAGGAATCCAGCAATTGAATATAAAGGAGTGCTAAATCTCATATAAAAACATAATAGCTAAACTACAATGAACTAGAAGAAACAACTATCTATCAACAGTTGAGGAAACCACATCAATTGGACTAAAATTAAAAGCAACTGCAACCAACAGAGGAATTAACTGTCTATATTGAAGAAAACTCATCAATAAACTAAATTTTTTTTTGTTTCAATGTAAGTAGAGTGCTTATGAAATACTTAAAAGTGAAAAAAATACTAAATTGCGAGTGAAATTTTGTTTTTGGAAAAAAAGTGAAGCATACTCTCGTATGAATGAAGATATTGAGTCATTATTGAAAAGACTTGAAAGTTTAGATCTTATAGAAGACTTAGAAATGACAATTACTCCAGATCAGTTAAAAGCTATTGTGGAGAGTGCAGTTAGCAGTGCTCTCGTGGTACAGGAAAGGCAGTTTGAGGGAAAATTAGAGGAATTAGGAAAAAGGGTGACCGAGTTGTCTGTAAATGTACCAGAAGTAGAAAAATATGAAGAGGCTACTATAGGAGGTGACGTGTTGTGCAGGGAAACTTTAGACATAGTAAAATCTTTACCAGAGTTTGAGGGAAAGCATGAAACTTATGTTTCATGGAGAAAGGCAGCACACACCGCTTATAGAATTTATGAAAAATAGGGGAGTTCCACCCATTTTCAGGCTTTGGGAATCATTAGAAATAAAATTAGGGGTACAGCCGATATGATTTTGGCTTCTTTTGATACCCCTCTAAATTTTAAGGCCATTATTAATAGACTCGATTTCACCTATGCGGACAAGAGACCCATTTATTTAATAGAGCAAGAAATGTCCACCCTTCGACAAGGAAATCTGACTCTTTTAGAGTATTATGATGAAGTGGAGCGGAAGCTTACACTTCTAACAAATAAAACAATAATGGACTATGATAGTGATCTGGCTGCATCATTAAATGAAAAATACCGAATGGATGCATTACGTGTGTTCATTTCAGGCGCAAAAAAATCTTTAAGCGACATTATTTTTTCGGCAAAGCCAAAGGATCTTCCATCAGCGCTGGCATTGGCCCAAGAGGTTGAATCAAACCATGTGCGCTATAATTTTGCTAGCAATTATGCTAAAAGTATGGAGGAAAAAACACAACAGAGATTTTTTACGAAAAACGCTAGGTTTGCGAATACTAATAACACACAAGGAAAAAATCCTTATTATGACAGACGACAGGATAGCTCAAAAGAACAAAAGCAGGAGATGGAACCGATAGATATCGATTTATCAAGGTTCAAACAGCCCCAAAAAATTAATAATCAGTGGCGAGCCCAACCGAACATAAACGTAAGCCCGGCAATAAAAAGACCAAATAGTGGTGCCACCAGGTTTACAGGCTTGAAGCAACAGCGGGTCAATCATATGGCGCATGAAAAAAATGATCATGTAGATCATAATTATCAGTATGAAGCTGATACAGAAGTATCTAATATAGAAGATGAAGTTTCAGAATATGACCAAATTAATTTTTTAGTCATGACTCCCGTACATAGAAAGGATTATAGCAGGGAGGAAGACTAAATTATTGATAGACACAGGCGCATCAAAAAACTACCATTACCGCCATTACCAGAATTAAAACATGTAAGGAATGTTGATGAGACATTTATGGTGAAGTCACTTCATGGCTTCAATTCCATAAAACATAAATGCACTATTAATCTTTCCAATATAAATACTACCTTTTTTATCCTTCCGAACCTGACGTCGTTTGACGGAATTAGATGACTTGATTTATTAAAAATCGCAGATTCTAAGCTCGATTTAAAAAATAAAAAGCTGGAATATAAGACTGGATCAGAACCCATTCAGTTTTTTAAATGTAAGAGTGTAAATTTTACAAGTCTGGAAAAAATTGAGGTACATCAGGAAGTATCCGAGAGATCTCGAAAAATGGTAGAACTAAGAAAGGGTGTCTTCGCTGAACCTGATGAAGCGTTACCCTTTAATACAAATATTATTGCGACTATTCGCACTGAGGATGAGAATCCAATATATTCAAAGTTATACCCATATCCAATGGGAGTAGCAGATTTCGTAAACACAGAAGTTCGTAACCTTTTAAAGGATGGCATCATCCGCCCATCCAGATCACCCTACAACAACCCTGTTTGGGTGGTAGATAAAAAAGGGACTGATGAATATGGAAACATTAAAAAACGACTTGTTATGGATTTCAGAAAACTGAATTCGAAAACAGTGTCTGATAGGTATCCCATTTCTAATGTAAGTGTTATATTATCAAATTTGGGTAAGGCTAGATATTTTACTACTCTAGACCTTAAATCGGGATTTCATCAAATATTATTGGCAGAAAAGGACCGTGAAAAAACAGCATTTTCAGTAGGAAATGGGAAATATGAGTTTTGTAGACTACCGTTTGGGCTTAAAAATGCACCGAGCATTTTTCAGAGAGCCATTGACGATGTTCTTAGGGAACAAATAGGAAAGTCGTGCCACGTTTACGTTGACGACGTTATAATTTTTTCAAAAGATACGGAAACCCATGTCGACCACATCGCTTGGGTCTTGGATAAACTCTGTGAAGCCAATATGAGAGTTTCTCGCGAAAAATCAAACTTCTTCAAAGAAAGGGTTGAGTTTTTAGGATTCGTAGTATCGCGAGGTGGTATCACAACGAGCCCCAGTAAGATAGATGCAATAAAAAACTATAAGCAACCCAGTACAATTTTTGATTTAAGATCCTTCTTGGGACTGGCAAGCTATTATAGATGCTTCATTAAGAACTTTGCATCGATTGCAAGGCCTTTGACCGATATACTGAAAGGTGAAAATGGCAAGGTTAGTGCCAGTCAGTCTAAAAAAATAGTTGTGAATTTTGATGAAAAGCAACTTCAAGCTTTTAATAAACTTAAAGAGGTCTTAGCATCCGAAGATGTTATGTTACTCTACCCAGATTACGTAAAACCGTTTGACCTATCGACTGATGCTTCGGCCTATGGACTTGGTGCGGTTTTGTCTCAAAATGGCAAACCAATAACCATGATTTCAAGAACTCTGAAGGATAGGGAATTAAATTTTGCCACCAATGAACGGGAGTTACTAGCAATTGTATGGGCTTTGAAAAGCCTTAGAAATTATTTATATGGCGTTGGGAATCTGAATATCTTTACAGACCACCAACCGCTTACTTTTGCGGTTTCGGATCGTAACCCTAACTCGAAAATAAAAAGGTGGAAAGCATTCATCGATGAGCACAACGCTCAAATTTATTATAAACCAGGAAATGAAAATCACGTCGCCGACGCTTTATCGCGACCAAACCTTCTTACTTTACAAGGTGTTCATACCATACAAAATGATAACACTTTTGGTAAGAGTTCAAGCTCTGATATTGCAACAATACATAGCGAAGTCTCATTATCTTTACCATTGAATCAACTGATAAACCGATTAATTGTTTTAGAAATCAGATAGTGATTGAGGAGGGTACAGAGCGGCCAACAAAAACATTTATTTTGTTTGGAACAAAAACGAGACATATAATAAACTTTTCAGATATAGCACTTTTAATGAATAAAGTTTGTGATGCTGTAAAAGAAGATGTAGTGAATACAATTCATTGCGAACTACCAATTTTGGCTTTAATACAACATACACTGATTGAGGCATTTCCCTCAACAAGATTTCGTTATGCAAAAAATTTAGTTGTGTATATCACAAATAAAGATGAGCAAAGAGAAATTGTTGTAACTGAACATAACAGAGCTCATAGAGCAGCTCAAGAAAATACCAAACAAATTTTGGAAGACTATTTTTTCCCAAAAATGACACACTTAGCAAAGGAGGTGGTCATGAATTGTAGGGTTTGCAAAAAAGCGAAATACGATCGCCACCCGAAGAAACAAGTGATTGGTGCGACACCAATTCCATCATATGTAGGGGAAATTTTACATATTGATATATTCTCAACAGATAAAAAATATTTTTTAACTTGTGCAGTCAAACTCTCCAAGTTTGCAATAATTCAACCTATAGACTCGAGAACTATAGTAGATGTAGAACCACCGATTCTACAGCTGATGAATTTTTTCCCTCGCACAAAAATAATATTTTGTGACAATGAACCGTCATTAAACTCTGAAACAATAAAATCAATGCTGGGTAATAATTTTGGAGTGGAAATTGTCAATGCACCACCCCTTCATAGTACTTCGAATGGGCAAGTCGAGAGATTGCATAGTACTATTTTAGAAATTGCTAGATGCCTTAAGCTAGAAAAATCCATTAGTAATACAGTACAATTAATATTACTAGCAACCATAGAATATAATAAAACAATTCATACGATCACAAACAAAAGGCCTATTGATGTAATTCATTCTGATTCATTGGAGCTTGAAATTGATGTGAGAAACAGGGTACAGAAAGCCCAAGAGTCTCAAATGAGACGATTAAATGAAACAAGACAGAATCGAACATTTGAAGTGGGTGAAAAAGTTCTTGTTAAAACAAATAGAAGATTAGGCAATAAGCTTACGCCATTATATATTGAGGGAACTGTAGAAGCCGATTTGGGGACAACCGTTCTCATTAAAGGGAGGGTGGTCCATAAGGACAATTTAAGATAAGTCAAATTTTATTAATTTCTTTTTAACCCTAGGATTCTTGTGGTGGTCCTTCTTGTTACGGTGGTGTCCGCGAAACTAACAGACTATTCTAATTCAAACTACATCCCTATATCAGACGGTTACGCGACAATTTGGCAGGATTTTGAGTATTTGCGGCATACAACGAACCTAACATTGTATTCTGAAATAGCTGATGATACGGAGAGACTGGAAGAACATTTTCCCCACACATAAAAAAAATATTAGACGCGGACATAGGGCATGTAAGAACATTAATAACAACAATAGATGTTCATCGTAGGCATACAAGAAGTATAAAATTTTTGGGCACGGCACTTAAGGTGGTTGCTGGGACACCTGACTACGATGACTTCGAAGATGTGAAATTTAATCAAAGGGAATTGATTCAGGCAGAAAATAGACAAATTCTCATAAATTCAAGAATACAGGAGAAAAACAATAATTTAACAGACACAGTCAATATTATAATAAATAAAAAGGAGCAATTTCCCTTTAGCGGTTTTGCCCCGATTTTTTTGTTACTTTTTTTACCGTTTTTTTGGACCATTATAATGGTAAATAACCGCCCACTTTTGAGGGCGTGGCATTAGTTTGCGTGTTATCGGCGTTTAAAGGTCGCGAAAGGTCACCTCTTTAAAGGTGTATTATACCCAAATTAGGAAAGGTATACTAATGATCGAGGTGTCAAAGGAAAGGAATTGCCATGCCCCTCATTTTCCTAGTACACCATTTTACCGCCAAGGTTAAGGTTTGGAAGATATTTGAGTTTTAAGAAAAAAATGGTGTAGGTGCCATTATAAAACCTTCCCCCTCCCTCTTATATGACAATTAAGGTATATATTAGAAACACTATTTATAAAGCCCATAATTTTCTCTTTTCAGCGATATATAATATGTCATACTTACCGCTATAGTTGGTAAATTGCAGAAGGAATGATTATTTAAAAACAGTGTTTTATGTGTATTTCATGATGTGTTTTTTTTATTAATTATTATTTATTAAGTAGGAATTTATTCGTCTGGTACAATTTCATAGTGATTATAACCCTCAGTATGTCAAACACCGGCTACGCAACAGAATAGTGTTTTGTGGCCAATTTTAGGGCGTGTATGCGTCCTCCGGCCTTCGGCCTACGGCCGCGCTTTTTGATTATAACCCTCAGTATGTCAAACACCGGCTACGCAACACAATAGTGTTTTGTGGCCAATTTTAGGGCGTGTATGCGTCCTCCGGCCTTCGGCCTACGGCCGCTCTTTTTGATTATAAGCCTTAGTATGTCAAACACCGGCTACGCAACAGAATAGTGTTTTGTGGCCAATTTTAGGGCGTGTATGCGTCCTCCGGCCTTCGGCCTACGGCCGCGCTTTTTGATTATAACCCTCAGTATGTCAAACACCGGCTACGCAACACAATAGTGTTTTGTGGCCAATTTTAGGGCGTGTATGCGTCCTCCGGCCTTCGGCCTACGGCCGCGCTTTTTGATTATAACCCTCAGTGTGTCAAACACCGGCTACGCAACACAATAGTGTTTTGTGGCCAATTTTAGGGCGTGTATGCGTCTTCCGGCCTTCGGCCTACGGCCGCGCTTTTTGATTATAACCCTCAGTATGTCAAACACCGGCTACGCAACAGAATAGTGTTTTGTGGCCAATTTTAGGGCGTGTATGCGTCCTCCGGCCTTCGGCCTACGGCCGCGCTTTTTGATTATAACCCTCAGTATGTCAAACGCCAATCAAACGCCTACGCAACAGAATAGTGTTTTGTGGCCCATTGTAGGGCACTAATGCTAAAAAACTGAAATTTTGGGGTCTGTAAAACGCTCATTTTTTTATATTTCAGTGAGTGTGGTTGGAATTGTTGGAGCACCTGCAACATATTATATATCGTTGAAAAGAGAAAATCATGGGCTTTAAGATTATTGATTTTAATACATACCTTAATTGTCATATAAGAGGTAGGGGGAAGGTTTTGTAATAGCGCCTCCACCAAAGCTAAAATGGGGGATACAGAAAATTTGTACGAGGCCTTGCTTGCTAGAAGGGGGGTAAGGTCAGGGTATGCGGAACCAATAGCCTCTCCCTGGCAACTGCCATCCTCGCCTTCTCGCGGTGCCCCCTGTTCTTCACCAAAGAGGCTCTGGCGACCGATGGAGGGCGGTATAACCCAACAACCTTCACACTCTTTCTCCCCTTTCCACTATCTTCTACTTCCGCTATACCCTACTCCTCTACTCTATCCTATCGTCTTTCTGGGTTGGATCAAGGTGTCATGCGACCCGTGCCGACGATCGACCAGGCTGAGGACCCAGAGCGAGTCAGTGACTCTCTCTCAATCCAGCCAACTCACGATGATCGATCTGGAGGCGGAGGCTGCACTGTTGGAGGAGGCCCTTAGCAGCACAACTAAGCAGGCGGCCAAGGTCCGGTCAAGGGAAGAGAAAGCCAAAAGGGCATATAAGCGCGCGAAGCAATCCCTTCGCAAGCTGTCCAAGGTAGACTCGTCCTCCTTGACCGACCGTTAGCGGCACCTGCTAAGAGCCAACGAAAAGAAGGTGGCCAGGTTCGAAAGAGCCAACGCCACCTCCTCTGAAGAGGGGGCGGAGCAGAAAGCAATTTCCACACCCACCCCCCTGACGCGGAAACTGCCATGCTTAGATGAGCAGCCCTCAACTTCAAAGAAGGCACGGGCGGCCAGTCTAGGCAAGGCATCCAAAACGGCAGAACCCTCCAAGGCCAAACCACACCCGCTACTCGCTTTAAGTAAAGCGTCCAAGCGGAACAGGTCCACCGAGGAGGGCTCAAACGAACACAAGAAGGTCAGACGGTCAGCAAACTTCAAGGCCGAGGAGGAACTGCAGGTGGCCATCGTCGACAGATCGAACCCAGACGGTAAGATCCAACCGGCGAACAGGCTACTTGTGGAGGCGAAGCTGCTGGCCGAGATGATGAAAGGGGACAGGAGCGACGAGGAAGTGGAATTTGAGGGAGCAGGGTGGCAGAGGGGTGTTAAGGTCGTCAGCTGCGGCAACAAGAAGTCCCTGGACTTCTTGACCGCCGCAATTGCAGGCCTGGGCGAAGTCTGGCCAAAAGCAAGACTGGAGACCGGGCCACGCTCTGCCCTACCACTGCGACCAGTAGTGGTCGTGTGGATTCCCCCTCCAGTTCCGGAATCGGGGGCGGCCATGCTAGGCCTCATCAGCAGGCAGAACCGTTCTGTAGGGGCACAGGACTGGGAGATAATCTCGTCCAACGTCCCTAAGAACGGAGGTAGAAACTTCTGGCTGGCCGTCAGTCCAGAGTCTTTGGAGACGCTGAGGAAGCAGGGAGGCTCCATCAGGTTCGGCTTCGGATCGTTGAAAGTCCGAGAGTCGACCGATGGAGGGGCGGGAGGGGGAGGTAGACCAAAGCCAAATGAAGGTGGTGCAAATTAATTTGCATCACTGCAAGGCGGCATCGGCCGACCTCCTCCTAGTCATGGAGAAGGAGGGTATCGACGTGGCCCTAGTACAAGAACCCTGGGTGAGGGGTGACAGGGTTGCAGGACTAGTGTCAGGCCGATACCAACTATTCGCAACGGACACCACAACGAAGGTAAGAACATGTATACTGGTAAGGAAAACTATTAACGCCTTTCTTTTCCCTCATTACAGCTCACCTGATCTCACGACGATAGTATGCGAGACCAAGCAAGATGATTCATTCCTGCTCTCGTCCGCATACTTTCCATACGAGGAACAAGAGCCCCCATCGCATCAAGTCCGAGAGCTGACAGACCTTGCCAACAAAAGCAAGTTGAGGTTGGTAATAGGATGCGATGCGAACGGTCATCACACCCAGTGGGGAAGCCAAGATATCAACAAAAGGGGTGAGTCAATCTTTGAGTTTATATTAAACTACGATCTTGTCATATGTAACAGGGGGGCTACACCCACTTTTCGCAACAAGGACAGATCAGAGGTGTTAGACATAACCCTGAAGAACGATAGGGACATCACCATTGAGGGTTGGAGAGTATCCACTGAATGCTCATTCTCTGATCATTCCAGGATACTCTTCAACATCAAGACCACGAAACCACCAAAAGAACCCCCATTTCGAAACCCCAAGAAAACTGACTGGGCAAAGTTCACAAGTCTCATCCCTGGGTCACTGTCCAAGGTGAACCCAGGCGAAGAAATCAAGAACACTGATTCCTTAGTCAGACTTCTCTCGGAAGGACTCCGCAGCGCCTTTAATGTCTCATGTCCAATCAGCCGACCACGCAAAAAAGCCAAACCGGCCTGGTGGACCTCAGAGCTATCTGCGCTGCGGAAAACATCGAGATCGCTCTTCAACAGAGCAACCATAAGCGGCAAGGACTCAGACTGGGCTTTATACAAAGCCGGTCTCAGAGCCTATAAAAGCAGAACCAGAGCGATCAAGAGGGATTCCTGGAGGGCATACTGCGAGTCAATATGCGCAGTCAACGAGGCCGCAAGACTCCGCAAAGTGCTTTCTCGAGAAAGAGCAGTACCGAGCAGCATCCAGCGGTCGAACGGCTCGTGGACTCAATCCAGCCTCGAAACTCTGGAACTCCTGTGCATCACTCACTTTCCAGGTTGTACCGACAGAGCAACGGACGTGACATCAGCTATCCGGACGGAGGTCGACGACAACACTGACAAAGAGTCACAGGAACAGTAAACGACATAGTAAACGCGGAAAGGATCTCTTGGGCGGTTGAATCCTTCCAGCCCTATAAAGCTGCGGGCCCAGATGGAATCATTCCGGCCATGCTTCAGAGATCCATATCCGCTATTTTACGAATGCTCGCCGATATATTTAAGGAATGCCTCACAAGGAGTTACATCCCAAAGGAGTGGAGGGAAGTGAGGGTACTATTCCTACCTAAGGCAGGCAGACCCTCCCACAGCTCCGCTAAGGACTTCAGGCCCATCTCCCTCTCGTCATTCCTACTAAAGACTTTGGAGAGGCTGGTGGACCTGTTTATCAGAAACAAGATCACACACCGGCTGTGTCGGTCTCAACACGCCTATCTTAAGGGCAGGTCGGTTGAGAGCGCACTGCACTGTGTGGTCGGCACAATCGAGAGGTCCCTAGAGATAAAAGAGTTTACCCTAGGGGCATTCCTTGACATAGAGGGGGCATTCAACAATGTCAACCCGAGAGCGATCAGTGAAGCCCTGAAGTACTTTGAAGTACCCCGCACCATTAGTGACTGGATTGGTAACATGCTGGAAAGCAGAATTATCAATGCAGCCATGGGTGCAAGTAACTGCCGCAAAAACGTCACACGAGGAACACCTCAGGGGGGAGTTCTCTCCCCTCTGTTGTGGCTCATAGTGGTAGACGAATTGCTAAGAGAGTTCCAAGGTACGGGGATCAGGGCAACAGCATACGCCGACGATCTAGCCCTACTAATACCGGGGAAATTCCTCAGTACCATTAGCGAGGTAATGTCAAAGGCACTTGGAAAAACTTCAAGGTGGGCAGACAAGAATGGCCTTAGCATCAATGCGTCAAAGACCGAGCTTGTCCTTTTCACTAGGAAGTATAAAATTCCAGACTTTAGAAGACCAAGCCTGAATGGCCATATTCTTCCTCTGTCTGATGACGTGAGATATCTCGGCATAGTTCTAGACAACAAACTCTCCTGGAAGAAGAACGTAGCCGAAAGGAGGAAAAAAGGACTGAACGCCCTATACACGTTCAAGAAGGCCATTGGTAGGACCTGGGGCCTGCCGCCGTACATTGCCCATTGGCTGTACACGGCGGTGGTCCGTCCAATCCTAACCTATGGCTGCCTGGTGTGGTGGACGGCAATCCAGCGGAAAACCAACCTCGAGCCTCTCTGTAATGTACAAAGATGTGCAACCATGAGTATCACCGGAGCGGCAAGAAGCACACCGCAGGCAGGGCAGGAAATGATGTTGCATCTCCTTCCCTTAGACCTCTTCATTTTGGGCTCAGCAGGGAAAAGCTTCCTCAGGTTACGAGGTCTCAATCTCTGCAAGGAGACTCATTTTGGACACGCTACCGTACTTCACGCGCTAGAGCAACGAAACCCCAATTCTCGGATGACCCTGGCCGCTGAAACGGATTACATTCTTCCGAGAATTGACTTTGAGGGAATACCCAGAATCCTCTTTCCGAGCAGGGAGGAGTGGTCGTCCGATGGACAAATACAACTCAAAGGTATTTCGATTTACACGGACGGCTCAAAAACCTGCGAAGAAACAGGAGCCGGATTCTACTCCAACACGCTGCAAGCACAGCGATCATACAGATTGCCAGACGAGTGCAGCGTGTTCCAGGCGGAGATCTTCGCTATCGAGCGGGCGGCTAACTATGTCTTAGAAGAAAGGGTATCTGGAACAGATATAAATTTCTTTGTAGACAGTCAAGCTGCCATAAAAGCCCTAAGCTCGAAGGAGATAAAATCAGAGATTGTCTTGAAATGCAGAAGGAGACTGAGGGACCTAATGATGACCCACATCGTCAGGACCTGCTGGGTCCCAGGCCACTCGAACATCGAAGGTAATGAGCGAGCAGACCTCCTGGCTAGAACGGGTTCCTCACTGGGGGCCGAAGAAGCAGACTCCTCTGTTAAGACACCTATCTCCAACCAGAAAAATTCAATAGACACCATAGTGGCAAACATAACCAACCACTCCTGGAAAACCAGGCCGGACTGCGTTATCACTCGCTCTCTATGGCCGGAGCTCAATCGGAGGAACTCTAAGACGATACTCTCAATGCCCAGAGAACAACTTAGAGTGATAGTAGGAGTGATCACAGGGCATTGCCCCATAGGGGCCATGGTGGCCAGGTGGAAGCCTGGCACCAGAGTGGATCACTGCAGATGCTGCGACGACGCGGATGAAGAGGAGACTATCCACCACCTGCTCTGCCAATGCCCAGCCCTTGCGTACCGTCGCCTCCGCAGTGTGGGGCGGAGTACATCGAGAGGCTGACAGAGTTGGCAGGGCGTCCGGTGACTAGTCTCATAAAGCTGATTAAAAGCACCAGTCCAGCTTACACTCGAACATTACCCCACCTTCTCGGTGAGGCCAGGTCTGAGTAACTGACCGGAACAGCGAGGTTCCCACAGAACCACTGGAGGGCACTCACAATGGGCCTATAAGGCCTAAGTGGAAGTGGCCGCTTCGCCGGCCACACGCCCTGTTAACCTAACCTAACCTTGCTTGCTAGAAACAGAATTATTATCGCGGAGCTTGAGAGCTTGATGTTATCAATAACTCTTTCAAAAATCGGTTTAGTTAATCCACAGATTTTGGATTCTAATGATTTACTTAGTATAAATAGTAAGCACTCTACAAATGTAACTATACAGGATTTAATAGAAGTTGATAGTATAAGATTAGATTAGATAGATTAGATTAGATAGATAGATAGATAGATTAGATTAGATTAGATAGTATAAGATTAGTCCTATTAGATGATAAGTTTTTACATTTTTTAATTAAGTATCCAAGACCAGATATGGTTTGCAAGAAACTAACATTGTACCCTGTTCAACACAACTACACAATTCTTAATTTTAATGGCGAAAATAGCGTGGCAGATTGTGAAAATCAAACGTTACCGATTGGAAACTGTAATGCAACCCTTACAACATCATTCTGCAGGAAGCTGGTACATTCTACATGCGCATTCGGGAGGTCATGCATATTGCACTTCTCGGCCTTCCCATCTTGAGTCAGTGACAATAATTGATGATGATAAGGTTCAATTTTGTATAATTTTATTTTCAATAAAAAGACTCACAAAAAACTAAGACCCTGTTTTTTGTTAACTTATACATAGGATAAGTGCCCTTGAACCCGGTTACATACGTGTATTGACCGGCACGTGTTGCAATTATTTATTCTTCATCGAATACATAATTGCAGCTCGCTCACGCTTTGTTTTGTGCTCCTCTCCTAAAACCCAAAAAAACCACCACCTTTTGCTGGCTGGTTTGGGTTTCGTGCAGGGTTCGTAAATGCTCGCTCCGGCTCGCTCGCACTCCCGAGCAGGAGCAACAGAAAAAAATTTTCAGTGAGCAGCTCCGTGCTCACTGCTCCGATCAGTTGCGAGCAGTGAGCAAGTGAGCTGCTCCGTACTCAGAGATAGTGAGCAGCTCCGTGCTCACTGCTCCGATCAGTTGCGAGCAGTGAGCAAATTAGCTGCTCCGTGCTCAGAGATAGTGAGCAGCTCCGTGCTCACTGCTCCGATCAGTTGCGAGCAGTGAGCAAATTAGCTGCTCGGTGCTCAGAGATAGTGAGCAGCTCCGGTTCCGATTAGCTTCGACCCGATGTGAATGAGCAGTAGTCGGTCGTTTGTGCTGTGCTAAATTTGTAGTAACTCTAACGCACGTACAATGGAGCGGCTTAGCTCTTTTATACGTCTCGCGGACGATTGGGTAGAATTCGGCGCGCACATTTTGACCAATTCAGTGGAATCGCAAACGTTGTCTACCCTGGATTTGCACATGACGGAGCTCCACTCGCAGTGGTCCCTAATCAAGTCCGCGTATAGTGGCTTGCTCGAACTACTGCTGAAGGATGATACATTGGCACCACATATAAAAAGCGTTAAAGAAAAGTATTTCAAAGCGTACGACAACTATATTCGATGCGTTGGATTGATCCAGGATTTAGTCAACTCGATGACAAAGTCCTCCGCGCCGCGGCCCTCTATGGATGCGGCAGAGCTGCCGCCTACCCAGTTTAACATTAGCTTGCCTCCATGCGATACAGACGTTTTCAAAGGCGACTATCTGTCATGGCCCTCCTTCCGCGACATGTTCACTGCGCTGTATATTCAGAATACGCGTATTACTCCCGTGGAAAAACTCTTCGACCTGAACCAAAAGACCAAAGGCGAAGCCAAGGAAATTGTACAAAAGTCTCCTTTGACAAATGAAGGATTCGCGCAAGCATGGAAAAATCTGTCGGATAGATATGAAAATAAACGCGTCCTCGTTAACACTCTTCTTAAAAATCTCTTTGGTCTCGCGACGATTACTCGGGAAACCGGTCACGAAATCAAAAATCTACAGCGGGAAATTAACAATATTCTCGCCGCGTTGGCGCTCCAAGGCATCGACACGTCACACTGGGACGCGATTATAGTTTTTCTGTGCTATACTCGGCTTCCGGAAGCCACCCTGTCGCTTTGGGAACAATCAATTTCGAATAAATTTGAAATTCCAAAATGGTCCGATCTCGACGCGTTCGGTTTCAAACATCGGTTTCAAACGCTGGAAACGGTGCAAGATATAAAAGGCGCGTCCGCAAGCAAGAGTCGCGCGTCACCCGCTCCACAACAGGTGGCCCCCTCGACAAAACGGGTCAACGCATTCCAGTTGAATGTTGCGTCGACAATATGTCAGTTGTGCTCAGAACACCACGCAATTCGAGTCTGTCCTCAATTTTTGGAAATGACTTCCGGTAAGCGTCTAGAGGTAGTGAAAAAGTTGCGCCTTTATCTGAGTTGTTTCGCGCAAGCGCATCAGATACAAAGATGCCCCAGTAAATACAACTGCGCGACATGTCAGGCGCGACATCATACGTTGCTGCATCGCTAGCAAGCGCAGAACCGACCCTTAACTAACTCAGCGTCGCGTCCGTCCACTTAGCAACCCAAGTCTCCGCCAAGTAGAAACGCTGCATTGCAACCCAATCAGCCCCGTAACAACCCACTTAACGCGCGAGCACCCCCCTTTACTGGGCCCTCCACGTCGGCCAACGCCGCTCAAATCAATCAACAACAGATACAGTCCACTGATCGAAATCAGCCAAATAACCATCAAGTTTGCTTCGCTGCCGCACCGAAGCCAGTTCTGTTAGGAACCGCTACGGTCACTATATTCCACGACGGTACTTGTTATGCCGCTCGTGCCCTCATCGATCCAGGATCCGAAGTATCCTTCATCTCTGACCACGTTCAGAAGATGCTCAAAATCCCCATGCGGCCAGTGAAAGCAACGGTTTCTGCCCTCAACGCAACCATTTCTGCAAAGGTTTCAAAATCTTGTGAGTTTATGCTCAAGTCGCCACGCGACCCCTCGTTTCAAATTCATGCCAAAGCGCTAGTGCTGTGGCAAATCACGGGCAGACTGCCCGCCCACTCGTTCGATAGCGCGCTGCTTCGCAGCCTCCCTCGTAGCATCGAGCTCGCAGACGTCAACTTTGTCAAAAGTCAACAAGTTGACGTTCTCAGCCGATCTCTTCCCGGAGATCATACTTGACGGTATTCGCCGCAATGTATTAGGTTCGCTGCTAGCACAACAGACTGTGTTCGGCTGGATAATCACCGGACCAGTCCCCTTGCTACAATCGGGTAGCCCCAACATAAGGGTGGCCTTCTTCAATGAAGTCACCATCGAACAACAGTTCGAACGTTTTTGGGTGGTGGAGGAACTTCCCAAAACTTGTTACTTATCCCCCTCCGAAAAGCTTTGCGAAGAGAATTTCGTAAAAACGACTCGTAGAAGCGCTGACGGCCGCTACATCGTTACATTGCCATTCAAAAGCGAAGCCGTAAGCCAAAACTCGTTAGGATATTCACGGCACATCGCCCACCAACAATACCTTCGCTCAGAAGCAAGGTTACTCAAAAATAATGACCTCAAAAGGCAATATAACGATGTAGTTCAAGAATATCTTGATTTAGGTCATATGACGGCCGTAGCGCCCCCACAACCCGATGCTGAGCACTATTATTTGCCACATCATGCGGTTATAAAACCGGATAGCACGTCCACCAAGGTCAGAATCGTGTTTAATGCATCCTGCCCCACCACAAGTGGGCTCAGTCTCAACGATGTGTTACACGCATACCCTGTTCTACAAGCAGACTTAACATTCTTAATGTTAAGATGGCGCTTTTTTAGGTATGTTTTTAGCGGTGACATTCAAAAAATGTATCGCCAGATCCTTGTCGACTCGAAACATACCCCCTACCAACGAATTCTATTCCGAGATTCGAATAGCTCCCAAGTTAGGGACTATGAGTTACGAACGGTAACATTTGGCGTGAATTGCGCCCCCTTTTTAGCGATCCGTACTCTTCTTCAGCTAGCGCAAGACACACAACAACAGTTTCCGCTGGCGGCCCATATTTTGCGACATTCGATGTACGTTGATTACGTGTTGTCTGGTTCTCACAACCTTGCCATGGCCACTCAAATGAGCGATGAACTGTCAGAGGCGTTGAATACGGCAGGCTTCTCTCTCCGGAAATGGACAGCCAACGACAAACACATTTTGGACGACTTGCTTGAACCCCATTTGCTCAACGCTGAGCTCTTGAAGTTCGAGGACAACAGCACCGCAAAGATGCTCGGTATTCATTGGAATGCCACCAGCGATGACTTGTACTTCTACGACACACAGGCGATCGACATACAGCCAAAGTACACCAAAAGAGAAGTGCTGTCTCTCATCGCGAAGCTGTTCGATCCAGCCGGTTGGTTGTCACCTATCATCATTGCCGCGAAAATGCTGATCCAACAAGTCTGGCTAGACAAGATTGACTGGGATGACCAACTTCCCGCACTGACGCAGCAAACATGGTTAAGTTTTCTTCAAAATTATTCAAATATCGCCACGATTCGAATTCCCAGGTGGATTCGGTTCACCCCCGACTGCACAGTGGACCTTCACGCCTTTTCGGACGCTTCCGAAAAAGCTTACGCCGGAGTCATCTACGCCCGTGTCCAAATCGGCGACACAGTTCATGTATCGCTACTGTACTCCAAAACACGAGTAGCGCCCATTAAAACGATGTCGCTGCCTAGACTCGAACTCTGCGGAGCTACACTCGTCGCAGATATGCTCGACGCCCTAGTGCCTAATCTGCACTATTTTCTTTTTTCTCCACAGATCTGAGATGAAACGCGTTCGCCGCCGTGGCGCCCTTTACCGGCTGGGACGTATGTTGGCTCCGTCAGCCGCCGTACCATCGGCGCCCCCGAATACGTGTTCCGGATCCGAGATGCCGCATTGCGATGAGCATCCGCCCGAGGAAGACGTGCTCGATCTGAGTGCCTTTTACACGTCAGAGGAAGACGTCGCTGCTCAACCGAGCTCACCAGAGCCTCATCCAGAGGAGGCTCCCGGACGATCGTCTTCACCGGCGATCGCCGGCCCAGTGCGACCGCGGCCTGCAGGGCATTTGATGGCACGAACCGACGAGCTTGCCCCGAATCGTGGCAAGACGCCACGTCGGCATAAACGGCCGGGCGTTCTCCCACACCACCCAACGCTGCACCAGCACACATAGCTGCACGTACCGACGCCCACCACTCGACGCTTCACGGCTAGTCACCTGGGCTGAGAGTCAGGTAGCTTTGCAGTCCTGCAAGGCAGGCGGGATGTTTACGCCAAACACACCGCTCATCAGGCTGCCTCTCCTGATCTGCCGAAGCCGTGCTCTCTTACGGCGCAGACTTCGGTCGCTCAGGAGAGGCAAGCTAAAAGCTTGAATGCGGTCTGCTCGGCCCCAGCTTTGGCGGTTGGATCCTGCTTTTTCACTTTTGGCGTACACCTCAACTATAGAAGACGTGAACCGTGACCGAGCGCAAAACATATACTTTTTCCAACTCTAAACTACAAAGTGTAAATTCTTACAGTTAAATGAATTTAATAAAGCAAACCAACATCAAACCATCAAAACTCGAGTTTAAGCATTCAGCTGCCTTTACGCTAAACAAACATTTATAATAAATGCAGAGGTTTTGGGCAGCACAGCATGCATTTATTATTTTTGTTGCTACTTCAGGTGAGTAGTGGAGACCTTCCTCGTCACTTTAGAGGTTTTGTTTATCACTTAATCGCACTTATACTTGGTTTTATATAATTAATATTATATACATATATTTGAAGTGGCACTATTTGGTCTTTTCACTATTTGTTACAATTATAATTGTATATCCTTTAGCGACACTTTATCTTAGACTCGACTTAACAAAACTTTACACTATTTCTTAACACTATTTTTAACGCGACTTTATCCGCGACTTTGTTGCTCGAAGATTATTACAGGACTCCCGTTGGAATCTTTTCTTGTTTGCACGTTGGCTCGGTTGACACACCCGTCGACTGAACCAAAGTGGTTCAGCATGCCGTGGTTCACAATTTTCATTATTTCGCAATATATAAATTGCGATATTAGCAATAAAATATCGTGGAATAAAATACTCAATACGCGGAAGAAAATCCCAATTGAATTCTTCCGCGTTTGGATTCTGATCGTTTGTTCTTTCAAGCCAAGCGTTTTTATGGTTTGGAAGCTTACTACTAAACGCTAGCTTCCACAATCTATTCAATGCGAAGTGCTCTGGTTGCTGACTTGGCTTTGAAGTTAGTTTAACGGAAGCTTGACTAAAGCTTCTGGCTTACCGAGCAGAGTGCTGTGGTTGCATTAATAATATGAACTTGGCCTTGACTCACTCATGGAGTAGTATTATGAAACAACGAACGAGCGGAACGGAAAGAAAT
Organism: Myopa testacea; assembly: GCA_949629155.1. NCBI lineage: Eukaryota > Metazoa > Arthropoda > Insecta > Diptera > Conopidae > Myopa > Myopa testacea. The sequence continues at coordinate 31,585,113 of OX451346.1, read as the reverse complement.
TGTGATCGCGACATGATCTCTCCACCCTCAGGGAAGGATAGTTTTTACATTGATGGTTTGTTGAATTGTGTGTGGCTTCTGTTTATTAAGGTTTCGCTTATTGTCTACTTATGTATGTTTGTGTTTGTGTTTTTTTTTTTAATATCTTATGTATTATGTAAATAATATAATTTAGGTGATAATAGTTAGTATAATAATACAATTAATTATTAACAATAATTACAATAGTAATAATTACAATAATAATACAAGCGATTGTATAACAAGTGTCATAAAAGCGGTAGCTGCACTCCTTCGATGTCACTTGTGTGTATGTTGATGATGCCGCATATGTACGGTTTTGGCTTTGATCTAGATGTTGATTTTGATGTTGACGTTAATGTTGCTTTGGATGTTGCTATTTATGTACACCCCGTTGTATCAATGCCTGCTTCTCGACTTATTATACATGACTGCTGCTGGGTAGCTGACTTGGCTGTAGTTGTCGTAGTATCGTTGTTTGTAGAATCGGTTGTCCCACAATTGGGATCAATTGTTGTTCGCTTGAGCTGTTGATGGTTGAGATTTTGCCAGAATCATCATTTGTACATAAGCTGACTGCTGATGTTCTCCTAGTGGTTGTAGATAGTGGTGATACATTTTAAAATCGCTGCCACTTGAAGTAATGCTGTAGAACATGCTTTGTACCACGGGAGAATATGTCGTCGTAAATTTAACTGGCGAACCTGTGACTGTTTTTTTGTTCGTCTACTTGATGGTTTATCACCGTCGCGACGGTTTTCCCAGTTAGAGCCCAGGGATATGATTGGAGCGACCGCTGCACCAAAAGCACCCGTATTGAGATCTCATGTTGTTGAACAACCGACACAGGTACGTCTCAAATGTAAATCACAGCACATATTATCCAAGTGCCCTGAATTTGAGGCGCTCACGATTGGCCTGCGCAGACAATTCGCCAAAGAGCAGTCGCTTTGTTTTAATTGCCTCAGGAAAGGTCATAATGCAACAAGATGCAGCTCTTCGTTTCGGTGCCGAGTTTGTAATGCTCGACATCATACCCTGGTGCATTCTTCACCTCCGGTGTCGACTCATTATTCTGGCAATGCTACCAGTTGCGATGCATCAAGTTCGAATCAACCGACGTCCTCATTCCTGTCCACAGCCTTCACCCTGGATGGCCAGACAGATCAGTCGCTTAGCAGTAACCATATTCGACCAAACGCCGGTACATCACAAGTAATTCTACCCACTGCAATTGTTCAAATTCAGGACACACTTGGAAAATATATCGAAATACGTACGCTTATTGATTCTGGATCACAGGTATCCTTCGTAACAGAAGAGTGTGTACAACGCCTTGGTGTAAATAGAACAAATGCACGCTTGTGTGTACGGGGAGTAGCATTTGCCGAGGCGGAGGTTACAAGAGGAATTTTAAGTCGATATTCACCCATACATTTTGACGAATATCACGGTAACATTCCTACTCAAGATGTATCGCCTCAGGGTTGGGAGGCTATTTCACGGCTGACTCTAGCAGATCCTGAATTTGTATCACCAAAATCAGTTGATTTGCTATTGGGTGCTGATATCGTTGGTCAGCCTTTGTTGATGGGAATATTTGCATAAAAGGGCCTAATCTGTATGCGTTAAACTCAGTCTTCGGCTGGGTGGTGGCGGGGCAATATGACACTCACTCACAACTCACCAAGATTTCGTCTTATACAGTTGCCTTAAATGTCGATCGCTTCCTGCAGCAGTTTTGGGAAATTGAGGAGGGTCAAATATGGTAGATTTCTAGCTATGATGATTCTGCTGAACTTAACTTTCGGGACAAACATTGCCGGTCAAAGGATGGCCGACATATAGTTAAACTTCCCTTTATTGAAAATAAACCCGTCTTCGGCGATACACTGTCCGGAGCTATATCGCGATTGCATGGTATGGAAGGGACATTCGCAAAGAATCCCGACCTCCGTAAACAATTTGTCGATTTTTTTAATGAATATACATATATTGCTGGGGCATATAAAAATTATTGAACCAACAGAGGTGGCCGCACAACCGCAATACTATCTTCCACACCATGCGGTGATCACTCCGTGTAGTCGAACTACAAAATTGCGAGTAGTTTTCGATGGGTCACACAAGGATTTATTTGGAAAGTCTCTGAACGATATCCCTTCGAGTGGGCCCACCCATTCAGCGTGATCTTTTTGGTGTCTCGCTACGGTTCCGCCGATTTTCGAATGTTTTCACGTCTGATATTGTGAAAATGTTTCGCCAAATTTGGGTTGCCGAGCATCACCGAGATTATCAGAGAATCGTACGGAGAGATCACGTGCGGTTACCAGTTCAACATTATCGCTTGTGGACACTGACATATGGAGTAACATCCGATCCCTTTTTATCAGTGCGAGTCCTACAGCAGCTGGCCGAAGAAACCAACAATCTTGGCCGCGTGGAGCAAACGTAATTCTGAACAACATTTATGTTGACGACGTGATGACTGGAGCGGAATCGTTGCATGAAGTGCAACAAATCAAAACTGAGCTACTGAATCTTTTAGCGACATGCGGCTTTCACGCGGTACCAGTACCACGCCACAAATAACGACGGAAAATACTAATAATAAAAATATATATATATAAAATAAATTCAAAATATAGTAATAATAAGATTGGAACAAATGAAGTTAATACTCCTGTTGAGTCTCCAAGCATTCCCACGCCCAATGCGATTCACCGTTTTGTCTCCAAGGCCAACAGCGCGAGTTGCTCGCTTCACATTTCAAAGTGTGACGATTTGGCACGTGATATATGAGTCGCCCGAAAATAGCTGTGGGAACAGCTACTCGCAAGCAGAACGATGTGAACCGCAACCCCAGCACATTCATACATTTTCTTGCACTTTTATTAATTTTGTTATTTTCCATTGTTAAAATTATTATATTTTGTTTTATTTTCGATTGTTAAAAATAATATATAAGCAAGTGACCAAAGACTAATAAAGTTAGTTCTTCAGCAACTCGCTAAATCAATCATTTTTATTCGTTCGTTTACTCTCGCCGTAATTCAGTATAGTTGGTTTTGTACTAACTATACAAATTAAACTAAAATACACTAAGTACAAGAACTCAGTTGTCTCGTACTAACTAACTTCAACTAAAAGAAGTTGAATATAAACATTGGAATTCGTTCGTTTACTCTCGCCGTAATTCAGTATAGTTGGTTTTGTACTAACTATACAAATTAAACTAAAGGGCACTAAGTACAAGAACTTAGTTGTCTCGTACTAACTAACTTCAACTAAAAGAAGTTGAATATAAACATTTGAGGCCCCGGCGAAATAAAATGAGCAAATTGGAATCTACAAAAGCAGGATCACATAGCTGTGTCGCTGCAGAGAATAATCACTAGTTACAAGAAAACCGCGAGGGACAAAAGGACGTTGGAGTTCGTCGAGCGCAAGATCAACGAGCTCGATGAACTTTGGAAGGCGTTCGATAAATGGAATAACGTGATCCGTCAGGATCCAGCCATAGCGGAAGACCATTCGTACTTTCAACAGAACGTACACAGCAACCTAGGCGAGATATACAATGATGCCAGGGAACAAATGTCGATGTGGATCCAGCTCCTGAAGACAAAGCCCACATCAAGCAAGACAAAAGCAGGACCATCGCAACCAGTGGGGGTACGAGTCGCGGAGAGGCAGGACTATCTCAACCAGATTCAAAACGTCACGCAAGTTTGCTAATAGCAAAACAACAAAAAATTCTGTGCATGTTAACAAGCACACTCCACAAAATGCTTGTCGACCAAAATGTGCAGACAGCTCAGTACTACGCTAGCAAAATCCCCACTCTTGAAAGGCATTTCAAGAGTGTTCAAGATCTACATGAAAAGATCTGGGAATCGTTGGACAGCATTGAGGATGACATCTATAACTTCGACGAATATGCAACCATCGAAGACGACATCAGCAATAAAATTCTTCAATTGCAGTTGAGGATAGAAGACTCATCTCCCACAACATCATCAAATCCCGAAGCAAGTAGATACTCCACGCTACCGCTTCCGAAGATTGAACTGCCAAAGTTCTCTGGCCAGTATTTATACTGGCGACAATTCCGTGACTTATTCACGGAATTAGTCCACAAGCAGCCGATACCGATATGTCAAAAAATGTGGTATCGGAAAACCACACTAGGTGGGGAAGCAGCCGGATTGATCCAACACTTCACCAGCACGGAGGCAAATTATGAGATCGCATGGAAGATAGTCAACGAGCGCTATGAAAATCCTCGCTTACTGACCGATGCAGCAATCACGAAACTACTTGCACAACCAGCAAGCAACATCGAAATAGCAGCAACCGTCAAACTGTTGCACGACACCGCGGTCGAAAGCCTACTTAGCCTCAATAGTTTGGAAACAAAAACCAAGAACTGGGATCCACTATTACTCAACATCCTGGTCAACCGACTTCACAAGACCACGCATGCTCTATGGGAGCAGTCATTAACCAATCCCAAACAAACGCCCACACTGAATGAGTTCCTGCAGTTCCTAGAGCGGCGTTTCCAAGTTCTAGAGTCACTAGGAGCCAAAACTACAAGGGCCGAAACAGTTAAGCGATCGGATTCATACAAGGCATTGAGCGTCACAATCGGCTCCAAAGCGTGCATCATTTGCAACAATAATCATCCCTTATTCATGTGTGACAGATTCCTGCAAATGAATCCAAAGGAATCCAAATCATCCCTTATTCATGTGTGACAGATTCCTGCAAATGAATCCAAAGGTACGCTTGTCAAGTATTCAAAGGGCAAGGTACTGTGTCAACTGTCTAAAGGGCGGTCACGCTGCCAAGGATTGTGCTTCAAGAAATTGCACAAAGTGCAACAAGAAACACAACACTCTGCTGCATTTTGACACTTCATCGAGGGCGCAGACATCCGATGCTACCAGTACTATTCCCAAGAGAACATCAGTTCAAAGCAACGTCACCTCCATGAGTCAGCCAGGCAGCAATTTTTCGACCAACGTGACTTCGCCAAACACCCATGCAGTGACTAGTATTTTACCAGAAAGAGCAACCGCTCTGACAGCCGTCCCAACATTCCCAAAGACTTCAGAAGCAACATACCAAGTCAAGTCAACTTTGCTCAGTACCATAAAGCTTAAAGTACAGGACAATTGGGGAAGAGAGGTCGATTGTCGCGCAATCTTAGATAGTGGTTCTCAGGCGAATTTTATAACAAAACGCCTTGCCATAAAACTTGGCGTGCAGAAAATCCCACAACTCGTAGGCATTGAAGGCATTGGAGAAACTCGAAGGTACTCCACTGACCGAGTAAACATACAGCTGACATCCAGGACAACGGCCTTCTCTACCAGAATAGAGGCACAGACTCTATTGAAAATAGTGTCAAAACAACCACTCCAACAAATTGACACGCACGGGTGGAAAATTCCAAAAAACGTACCACTCGCAGATCCCGAATTTTCAACGCCCGGTCCCATTGATTTACTAATCGGAGCCGGGCTCTTCTAAAACATCTTGTGTATCGGACAGATAAGTCTAAGACCAGACCTCCCTGTACTCCAAAACACGCTCTTCGGCTGGGTTGTTGGTGGCGAATTCACCAACGAATGTTCTCAAACAACAACCATAACATGTGGAATCGGCAGTGAGAGCAAGTTAAATGAAGCCGTCGAAAAGTTCTGGCGATTGGAGGAGTGTGACGGACAGGCCGAGGCATTAACATCAGCAGAAAGGCGATGTGTAACACACTTCAATCAAAATGTTCAGCGACAAAGCGATGGACGATTCATGGTACGGCTACCATTTCAAGGCGAACTGGGCGAATCAGAAGACATCGCTCTTCAGCGTTTCCGAGCACTCGAAAGGAAACTTCAAAGAAACCCTGAGTTCAAGAAGCTGTATGTACTGTTCATGCGGGAGTATGAAGCCCTAGGGCATATGGAAATAGCACCCCTCGAGAAGATTGGAAGGAAGCCACATTATTTCCTCCCTCATCACGGAGTGTTGAAACAATGGAGTAGTACAACCAAACTCAGAGTCGTATTTGATGCGTCGGCTAAGACGTCATCAAAATATTCATTGAACGACATCTTATCTACAGGGCCCAACATACAAGCGGATGTTTTCACGATACTGCTTCGTTTTCGAATGCCTAGGTACGTGTTCACGGCCGACATCGAAAAGATGTACCGTCAAATATGGGTCCATCCTCTCGACCGAAATTGCCAACTAATCTGGTGGAGAGACGATCCAACCTTACCGCTACAATGTTACCAACTAAATACGGTAACGTACGGCACAACTTGCGCTCCCTTCTTGGCAATTCGGTGCCTGCAGCATTTGGCGGAACAGTTCAAAGATCAGTATCCACTAGCGGCTGAAGCCATAAAAAACCACTTCTATGTAGACGACGCTCTGTGCGGAAGCGACAAGATTGCCATGCAATTACAACTCATCAATTTGTTACGAACAGCAGGGTGCGAGCTTCGTAAATGGTGTTCGATCGACGAAAGATTATTGCAAAACATTCCAGCATCGGACCAAGTCATACAGCTTGATGTAGAGAGTAGAAACGGCGAGAACACCAAGACAATGGGGCTCACGTGGAATCCCAGAACCGACACTTTCACAGTTAAAACAGGGAATTCGAATGAACAAAGAATTACTAAAAGAACAGCTCTAGCAGACGTGTCTCGCATCTTTGATCCACTGGGCTTTATTGCTCCAGTAGTAGTTACAGCAAAAATCTTTCGCAAAGGCTATGGCGCCTGAAGCTAGATTGGGATCCATCGTTGCCGCAGGAACTTCACACTTTCTGGGATAACTTCAAAAGAACATTGCCAGAATTGGAAAATGTTTCAGTTCAACGACATGTTTTCGGCCATCAGACACCTAAGAACTTCCAGATACACATATTTGCAGACGCATCAGAACAGGCTTATGGCGCCGTAGCATATGTGAGGACGATCGACCTAAAAGTCAGTGTTTTAATACGCTTTCTCTGCGCAAAATCAAGAGTCGCACCTGTCAAGCAGATAAGCTTACCAAGATTAGAGCTGTGTGCAGCAAAATTAGCAGTGAATCTGATGCTGAGAATTCGGCAGGATTTAAACATCAACAAGGAAGCAATACACCTGTGGACTGATTCAACGGTGGTTCTCGGATGGATTAATGCAAGTTCTGCACATTACCACACCTTCGTCGCAAATAGAGTGGCTTCAATCCAGCGTGACACAATACCAGCGCAATGGAAACATGTACAATCACATCAAAATCCGGCCGATATAGTGTCCAGAGGCCTGACCCCAGACAAAATTGCAGCCAATCACTTCTGGTATTATGGTCCCATATTTCTACATGGATCCGTACAACAATGGCCCTCCCAACCTGCAAATCATGAAGAATGTCGTCTGGAACGACGCAACAATATCAACACAGCCTTAACAGCACAAATTATGCCATCAGAAGATCTGTTGAGGGACATCAAGCATAGACATTCATTCAGACGGTTACAGAGAATCGTTGCTTACATGCTTCGTTTTTTAAATCGTTCCAGACCAAGCACGCATACAGTCACACCTAATCCAATAGAGATGGAACGGGCACTCACCTGCATCGTCAAATTGATGCAACAATCAGAGTTCGCAGATGATCTAAAGAACCTTCGTCAACACAAATCAGTCAACCGTGACAGCTCTTTAAACAGTCTGGCCCCTTTCATTGATGAAGATGGCATCTTACGAGTGGGCGGACGTCTGGAATCAGCGCTAGTTACCTACGACTCCAAACATCCAATGGTGCTGCCATACCGTCACCCCGCCACGAAAATGCTTGTAAATGATCTGCACAAAGAACATCCAGACGCTATTGTCTATCGTCAGACAACGATTTTGGCCTGTAAAGGGAAAGACAATTGTTCGCTCTGTTACACAAGCATGTGTTAAATGCGCTATGATGCAGCCACAGTTACTGACGCAATTAATGGGCAACTTGCCAGCGGATCGGGTTCAACCAGCCCGACCATTCATCCACGCAGGGGTCGACTTCTTTGGTCCAATCTGGATACATTTCAGGGTGCGGGAAAGACGTCCACAAAAGGCGTACGTGTCGGTCTTCTGCTGCTTTGAGACGAAGGCGGTACACATGGAATTAGTGACTGATCTCAACACGGAGGCCTTTGTAGGGGCTCTTAAACGGTTCATGGGTCGCCGCGGACACTGTCTAAAGATATACTGCGACAACGCGACAAATTTTGTAGGTGCCAGAAACTAGCTTCGAGAACTACAAGACGTTATTCAATCAAAGGCAGCCCAGGAGAAGATAATGGGAGACTGCAGCAAAAGAAACGTCGAATTCCTGTTCATCCCACCAAGAGCACCACACTTCGGCGGGTTGTGGGAGGCAGCGGTGAAGTCCGCAAAAAATTTATTGCTGCATGCCCTGTCCTCGGCTTCCTTAACCTACGGAGAAACGGAAACTGTAATCATCGAAGCAGAAGCCATCTTAAATTCCCGTCCCATAACTCCGATGTCATCTGATCCAAATGATCTGACGGCTCTGACGCCTGGACACCTACTGATCGGCGAACCGCTCGTATCAACGATTGACCCTCATGCCACTCCCAACCAATCCACTTTCGCAACCAGATGGATGCTGGTGACACAGGTAAAGGCAGAATTCTGGAGAAGATGGAGTCAAGAATACCTAAACCAACTTCAACACAGGTATCAATGGAAAAAGGTATGCCACAACATAACACCTAGAACTCTGGTTGTCATTAAAGATGATAACTTGCCACCGTTAAAATGGTCATTGGGACGTCTTCTAAAGGTCATTCCCGGTAACGACGGACTAGTAAGGGTAGTAGACGTGCGAACCTCAACAAATGTAATGCGACGCCCGGTACACAAGTTGGCACCGTTGCCAGTAGATTCAGGTTGCAGCGAGCAGCCCAGTTGTTCCAATCCCAGTGATCAGAATCACCCCACATCAGAAGACAACAATCAAAAAACCAAAAGAAGGCGCATGAGTCTAGGGTCAGCTATAGCAAACATTCTCGTGGTCCTTCTGTTCGTGTCGCCAGGCCAGTGTAAAAACGTACAAGTAGAACCATTCAACAACAATCCCGGCATCTATTTCGAAAACTTGGGTTCTGCGGGAATCTCCACAAGCAACTGGAACCTAATTACTTTCTTCAAACTGCAACCATATTGGGAAGAGTTCGAAACAATTAAGCACTATTTAGCATCATTAGAGAAGATATGCAATTCCATTCAGGCAACAGACATCACCTGTTCTGGAATAACACGACAGCTGAATCGAATCAGTGATGACATACAGCAATCAAATAAAATTTTATCACCTGAGAACACCAGACGAAACAAAAGAGGGGCCTTTAACATTATTGGGAATATTGCACACGGCCTATTTTACGACAGCAATACGGAATCAGACGTCGTTTATGGACACCACTCTAAACATCATGAGAAAAAACCAAGAACGTTAACACACAAATTGCAAGAATAAGTCAACCATTCATCTAAATTCTGATTCATCTAAATTTTTATGAAATGAGTTTGCACGCACTGATTATGCTGAGCAACTATGAGCGGATGCAAAATTCACTGCTTGATATATTAATCGATTCACATCAAGGCAAATTTAACCCAGAACTAGTTCCTCCCGAGCTACTCCAAGCAGAAATAAGCAAGGTTCAAGCCAACTTATCAAAATCGATGAGACTCCCAATACCCACAAATCAGCTTCTTAGATTTTATCAACTGATTGCGATCGAGAGCCAAATAACAAAGGCATACATTATCTTCAAATTACAAATCCCACTAATATTAGCAGAGTCCTTTGAATTATTGAAACTCACACCCATACCGTAGTACAGCGATACAGGCTTCAAAATCATAAGCCCTCCTACCCCATATTTAATAATTAATCTTCATCGAGACCTATATTACCCATTGCCGGAAGCCGAACTGCACCGATGCGTGTCTCTTAAGGAAAACGGGCATATTTGCAGACCACACAGCCCGATCTTTAAACGAGGATCATCCTGCGAAGTCAATATACTCACTGATGAGCAAAACCTAACATCGTGCAACTTTAAAACAATGGCCATAGACTCGTACTGGGCCCAACTACATAATCCTAACGGTTGGATTTACGCCGTGAAAAATAAGACGCTTGTGAATGCGGTATGCCACGACAACTTTTCACAAGTGACACTGGAACTATCAGGAATCTTAAGGATTCAAGAAGGTTGTTCGATAAGATTACCTTTCCGAATGATTCAAGGACAACAATCTATGAATGTAAATCGATACGCAATCTACATTCCATCCATGAACGTCAGCTCTATACAAACAACCTTTCATTCAATGGATTCAACAACCTCACAATCACAACACAAGCCACATACAATAACTAATAACACTCAACTCATGGAACTAAAGAATCAACTGTCCAAATTCGAGATCAAGAATCCAAGCAGACACGATACTCATCACTACACATTGGGGTACGGAAATCTCCTTGGGATTACAATCTTGGGAGTGATCATCGGATGGACGCTGCGGAAACTCCAAACATTAAGATCAACAGTGACCATGCCACAGAACACAGAAGATCAACCAACGGATAGATCTTCCGTCAACGTTTCCATCGATCCCGAGTTTATACGAGTCCAAAGTAGCTAAGTTGAGCGACAGCCGCTCAACGCCGGGGAAAATGTTGAGTCTCCAAGCATTCCCACGCCCAATGCGATTCACCGTTTTGTCTCCAAGGCCAACAGCGCGAGTTGCTCGCTTCACATTTCACCGTGTGACTTCTCTGGTCCAAACTGGATCGCCGGGAAGAATGTCGAGTCTCCAATCATTCCCACGCCCAATGCGATTCACCGTTTTGTCTCCAAGGCCAAAAGCGCGAGTTGCTCGCTTCACATTTCACCGTGTGACGGTTTGGCACGTGATATGTGAGGCGCCCGAAAATAGCTGTGGGAACAGCTACTCGCAAGCAGAACGATGTGAACCGCAACCCCAGCACATTCCTACATTTTCTTGCACTTTTATTAATTTTGTTATTTTCCATTGTTAAAATTATTATATTTTGTTTTATTTTCGATTGTTAAAAATAATATATAAGCAAGTGACCAAAGACTAATAAAGTTAGTTCTTCAGCAACTCGGTAAATCAATCATTTTTATTCGTTCGTTTACTCTCACCGTAATTCAGTAAAGTTGGTTTTGTACTAACTATACAAATTAAACTAAAAGACACTAAGTACAAGAACTCAGTTGTCTCGTACTAACTAACTTCAACTAAAAGAAGTTGAATATAAACATTGGAATTCGTTCGTTTACTCTCGCCGTAATTCAGTATAGTTGGTTTTGTACTAACTATACAAATGAAACTAAAGGACACTAAGTACAAGAACTTAGTTGTCTCGTACTAACTAACTTCAACTTGTGACGACAATTTTCGAAACTCGAAAATTTCCGCACAACGATACTGCTTCACCAACTCGCCAAAGAAGCAACCCGGATTGTGGGAAAACTCACAAACAGACCAACGAAGAACAACGGGAACATGTTTGCGAACTAAGCGCAACACAAACAGAACCCAAGCAAAACAACGGGAACATGTTTGCGAACTAAGCGCAACACAGACAGAACACAAGCAGAACAACGGGAACATGTTTGCGAACTAAGCGCAACACAGACAGAACACAAGCAGAACAACGGGAACTTGTTTACGATCTCAGCGCAACACAGCCAGGGCAACGAAGAAACACGGGAACATGTTTGCGAACTAAGCGCAACACAGACAGAACACAAGCAGAACAACGGGAACATGTTTGCGAACTAAGCGCAACACAAACAGAACACAAGCAGAACAACGGGAACTTGTTTACGATCTCAGCGCAACACAGCCAGAGCAACGAAGAAACACGGGAACATGTTTGCGAACTAAGCGCAACACAGACAGAACACAAGCAGAACAACGGGAACATGTTTGCGAACTAAGCGCAACACAAGCAGAACAACGGGAAAATGTTTACGATCTCAGCGCAACACAGCCAGAGCAACGAAGAAACACGGGAACATGTTTACGAGCTGAGGTCAACACAAGCAGAACAACGGGAATATGTTTGCGAACTAAGTGCAACACTTGCAGGAAACATAGCAACGACGAACAACGGGTACTTGTTTACGAACAAACTTGGAAACCAAGAACAAGCAACTCAGAACATATAAATACACAAGCAGCAGTACAGAGGGGATCAGTCAGCGAGCAGTCTAGTTAGAGTGCACATCGCATACGCGCAGCAGTAGATCAGTCAGTGAGGATCAATCGATCAGTCAGTCGCCACGCGCACCGAGGTAAACCCGTGAAAGTGAACATCGCATACGCGCACCAGTAAAGTTAGAAAATATAGATTAAATAATTGTGAAAGAAAATTGAATAAATAAATAAATAATTAAAATAAAATACAACCGAATCCGAGTCTTGTAATTTGAACCCTGGAGGCCGCTGAGAGTATCCCGGCCGAAAGTTCGTTACAAGTGGCGCCCGAACAGGGACATTGATTACACAAAAGACAAAACCGGAGAAGATAAACCAACGACGAAATGGTACGAATTGGATGGGTGTACAAACTCACTAAGGAAGAGCTGAGGAGCCTCATGATCACGTATGGACTCGACCAGGAAGGCTCATGGGAAGACCAACGAAAACGGTTCTGTGACTGGATCAGTGACGAGGTCCACGAGCCGGACGTAGACGACCAATTGAAGGCATTCGAGCTGGAATATGGGAGGGGAAGCACACCGACACAGCAACTGAGAGTGAAAACTCCGGAACCAAAACCAGGCCAACCGGAAGCAACGACAAGCAGATTAAGATCAATCGACACGAACACGCTCTTCGTGCCATCCGACCACACTGCAGCGCCCACACCGAGGGCCCCGTCTCAACACTACTCCATTGTCATCGACATCGTCCGGAAATGGTCAGAGAGATATGAGGGAGACAAGGATCCTCTGCTTTTTACGGAGAGGATCGAAGAGTTGGCAGAAACATTCGGCCTCGACCTGGACTTACTACCAAGGACCATGCCAGAGATGCTAAAGGGCAAGGCGTTGCTATGGTATCGGAACAACAACGCGAAGTGGCAGCGATGGGAAGCGTTCAAAAAAGACTTCCATAAATTCTTTCTACCGCCTCGCTACTTCGAAAGACTGGAAGACAAGATCCGGAGCTCATGTCAGATGGAACCAGAAATGTTCAAGGACTATGTGATCCGCCTGCAAAACCTCATGCGATACGCCGACTACGACGAAACACAGAAACTGGAACGGATCTACCGGAACGCGAGGACCGAATTTCAGTTCTACATCAAGCGGATGGATTTCCACACGCTATCGGAGTTGATGACACTGGCCGAAGACTTCGAGTGTCTAGCCGCCGGAGGACCAGATCTTAGAGCCAACGCCCCGGGTAGTCGGCAGCAACAAAACACACGACAGGTAGTTGGGCCTGAGCAGCGAATCGATCCAAGGACCGCATGTCGCAATTGCGGGAAAGATGGACACAGAGCACAGGGATGTCGCAACCATCAGGTTCTCTTCTGCTGAGAGTGCGGACGAAGAGGAGTCCGTATAATCGAGTGCTGCCGAACACAACAGGGAAACGCATCGGGACTCCGCCCACAGCGAGTGGGGGCAGAATTCCCCAGGAGGAACACTCGCGAGCAATAAATGCTAGTCTTCGGGTCGAAAAGGGACGCATCTTCGCCAGGGTGTCCCTCAATGGAGAAGAGGTCGACGCCACCATCGACACTGGCGCGACGAGAAGTTTCATATCCCAGAACATAGTCAACAAAAAAACGAGGATTTGTAATACGACACCACGAAAGACCACGGTGACACTAGCCGATGGGTCCCACAAAACCAGCCTAGGCGAAGTTACAATAAGCATAGGTATCGGAGGCAAGAGCTACTTGATACCGAGTCTCATCCTACCAGAAGTTGTCGACGACGTCATATTGGGTATGGATTTTCTATGTCAAGCCAACGCTAGGCTCCAGTTAGGCACACAAACGATAAAACTAAACCCCAGGGGGGACACGTATCACCAGATAATATGCACCACAATCAACGAGGCCAGGGAAGTCACAATAGAGGACGCAGAGAGAATTCTACAGGAGGAATTGCATAAGTTTGGCGATGTCCAAGGGACGAGCAGCATAACCGAGCACAAAATTATCATGCGCGACGAACAACCGATTAAGCAGCGATACTTCCCGCGGAACCCGGCAATGCAAACCGTCATAAACGAGGAAATAGATGCACTACTAAGAAACAGGTGCATTGAACCATCCCACAGTCCATATAGTGCGCCGATAGTACTAGTCCGCAAGAAAACAGGCAAATGGCGACTATGCATTGATTACCGGCAATTAAACACGAAGTCTGTCCCCGACGCCTACCCAATACCACGAATACACCACATACTAGATCGACTACGAGATGCCCGTTACATCAGTAGCCTCAACTTAAAGAACGGATACTGGCAGATCCCAATGGCAGAAAGTAGCAAACAATACACAGCGTTCACGGTTCCGGGAAGAGGGCTATTCCAATGGCGCGTGATGCCGTTCGGCCTACATTCAGCACCAGCGACATTCCAACGAGCACTAGACCAAGTCATCGGACCAGACATGGAACCACACGCATTCGCTTACTTGGATGACATAATCGTCACGGGAGCATCACTAGAAGAACACTTGAGAAACTTAAAAGAGGTATTCCGACGACTACGACAAGCGAATCTGAAGTTAAACGTCGACAAGTGCGAATTTTTCAAGCGAGAAGTGAAGTATCTCGGGCACGTCATCAGCGAACAGGGAATCCACACCGATCCCGATAAGATTACGGCGATTCGAGAAATGCAGCCACCAACCAACACAAAGGAACTTAGGCGATGCCTAGGC
Organism: Myopa testacea; assembly: GCA_949629155.1. Lineage (NCBI taxonomy): Eukaryota > Metazoa > Arthropoda > Insecta > Diptera > Conopidae > Myopa > Myopa testacea. The sequence goes on along the minus strand of OX451346.1, from coordinate 31,570,062 downwards.
ATAGCCTCGTGGTACCGACGATTCGTACCAAATTTCGCCGACATTGTACAACCCATGACAACGCTACTTCGCAAAGGCAAACATTGGAAGTGGGACGAGGCACAGAACGAAGCATTCCAAGAACTCAAGGCAAAGCTGACCTCTGCACCAGTACTGGCCTGCCCGGACTTCACTCAAAGGTTCACCCTCCAGACCGACGCCAGCGACTACGGACTTGGAGCAGTACTTACGCAAGATATCGACGGACAAGAAAGGGTAATTGCATATGCCAGCCGACGGCTCAACCAGGCTGAAAACAATTATTCGTCAACCGAAAAGGAATGCCTAGCTATCGTGTGGGCCATCAGGAAGATGCGTCCGTACTTAGAGGGATACCGGTTCACAGTCATCACCGATCACTTATCGTTGAAGTGGCTCAATTCCATAGAGAGTCCGTCAGGACGTATAGCGAGATGGGCCCTAGAGCTCCAGCAATACATGTTCGACGTACAATACCGGAAAGGAAAACTCAACGTTATCGCCGATGCGTTATCAAGGCAACCACAAGAACCACCACCAGAAAAGGCAGGAAAGATCACTACGATCGAGCCCACCACGACGGTAAATACCTACCCGTGGCTTGAGAAGAAGAAAAAGGAAGTCAGAGAGAATCCCCAGAAATACGCCGACTATGCAATGCAGAACGAGCAGCTGTACCGACACATCTCCCGTCAGCTGGACGACGAAGACACCACACCGTGGAAACTATGTGTGCCAACCAATCTACGAGAACGGGTCCTGCAAGAGAACCACCATAGCCCATGTGCCGCGCACGGGGGTATCCGTAAAACCATGATCAGGATGGCCAACAAGTATTACTGGCCAGGGATGTTCCGCGATATAAAACGTTACGTGCGAAATTGTAACTCATGTCAGAGATATAAACCAAGCAGCAGAGGCCAGCAGGGTACATGTTATCACACATAGCCAAAGAACCATGGGAAACGGTATGTACCGACTTCATTGGCCCGCTGCCACGATCAAAACACGGAAATTGCATGCTACTAGTATTCTTTGACAAGTTTTCGAAATGGACCGAGATGATTCCACTGCGGAAAGCATCAACCGAACACCTAAAAAGAGCCTTCCGCGAACGGATCTTAGCACGGTTCGGAACGCCCAAGATCGTCATAACAGACAACGGCAGCCAATTTGCAAGCATCGGATTTCAGAAGTTTCTTCGAGAAATGGGGATCAAACAACAGTTCACGGCACCGTACACCCCACAAGAGAACCCGACAGAACGCGCCAACCGAACCGTGAAGACGATGATAGCACAACTCGCCGACAATCACCACAGAAATTGGGACGAAATGCTGCCCGAAATAACGCTGGCAATAAACAGCAGCGTTTCAGAAACGACAGGCTATAGCCGAGCTTTTGTGACTCAGGGGCGGGAATTACGCCTCCCGAAGTCATTATTCGATGAAGTGACCCCCGGTACCGGTCAAACACCACACACGCTAGAAGGAAAATTGACGAAACTAAACGACGTACACACCATCGTGGCACAAAACATGCAACGAGCAGCGCAGGACCAAGCACGTCACTATAACTTACGCCGCCGCCCATGGAGCCCTAAGCTGGGACAACAAGTGCTGGTGAAACAACATCACTTATCGAAAGCAGTGGACAACTTCGCAGCGAAGCTCGCGCCACGATACGACGGACCATACCGCGTAACCAAATTTGTGTCGCCGGTAATCGTGAACCTCAAAAGAGATGGCGAGACGCGTACACGCAGAGCCCACGTCAGCGAACTCAAGGAGTTCCATCACAACGAAGAGTAACGGAAATTTTCGATACCACGTAGTCAAATTTCGATGTCCCGCCGTAAAACCTAAAATCGGGACCAGCGATCCTCGCAAACACCCGGGACACAAACAGAACCTAACCTCAAGTAAGCCGAGCCAAAGCGAACAAATAAAACACAAACACCCAACACTACACCAAGCAGATAGAAATTTAACCAAAAATGCTGATGTGAACCCGAACATGCCAGATAAACAAATCTGAGAAAAGGCACACTGGTCAGGGAAAATTTGAAGGAAAGGGAGGAAACATAACATAGGGTACAACACTAGCGACGAGTACAATGGAAAAAAAAGGACCGAGATTTAGGAACAAAATATGCAACAACAAACAACAAACACACGCAAGAAAACTGGACCGAGATTTAGCAGAAAAAATAACAACAAACACACGCAACAAGACTGGAACGAGATTTAGAGAAAAAAAAACAAACACACGCAACAAAAGTGGAGCGAGATTTAGCGGACAAATTTTAACAACAAACACACGCAACAAGACTGGACCGAGATTTAGAGGGGGAAAAAAAAACAACAAACACACGCAACAAAAGTGGAGCGAGATTTAGCGGACAAAATTTTAACAACAAACACACGCAACAAAAGTGGAGCGAGATTTAGCGGACAAAATTTTAACAACAAACACACGCAACAAAAGTGGAGCGAGATTTAGCGGATAAAATTTTAACAACAAACACACGCAACAAAAGTGGAGCGAGATTTAGGAGACAAAGTAAAACAACAAACACACGCAACAAAACTGGACCGAGATTTAACAGAAAAAAATAACAACAAACACACGCAACAAGACTGGACCGAGATTTAGAGGAAAAAAAAAAACAACAAACACACGCAACAAAAGTGGAGCGAGATTTAGCGGACAAAATTTTAACAACAAACACACGCAACAAAAGTGGAGCGAGATTTAGGAGACAAAGTAAAACAACAAACACACGCAACAAAACTGGACCGAGATTTAGCAGAAAAAAATAACAACAAACACACGCAACAAGACTGGACCGAGAGTTAGAGAAAAAAAAAACAACAAACACACGCAACAAAAGTGGAGCGAGATTTAGCGGACAAAATTTTAACAACAAACACACGCAACAAGACTGGACCGAGATTTAGAGAAAACAAAACAACAAACACATGCAACAAAAGTGGAGCGAGATTTAGGAGACAAAAGGAAAACAACAAACACATGCAGGACAACACCGGGACGCAGAAACTAGGATGCACCGGTAAAAAGGAGCGAGTGGTAGAACAATCCAAGAGGCAAATTATAGAAGACAAATACAGAATAACAAACACCCACACCGGACCGAAATTCAGAAGACAATAATACAACAATAAACACACGCAAACCCAACCGGGATGAAGACACCAAGATGCACCGGTAAAAGGAAGCGGGATTTCGAAATCAACCCTACAAACAATACAGATCGCCCAAAAGGAAGCAAACGCTAGACAAATGACAGCCAGATCACAAGAAAGATCATTCGTAGTTAGACCTTCAAAGCGACCACACTAAACCAAGCGGAAGATGCCTCTACCAACAATCATAATAATTGACTCCGATGACGACACTAGCGATTCACCCGGACACGAGAACCCATACAACTATCAGGAACCGACGAACGGAGGTAATCTCTATTACCCCCAAGAGAACAACACACGCTACGAACCGGACAACGATATGGACATAGAGATGGACGACGAATTATACACCGGAACTGACGAGGACAGGTACGAGGAACAGGACAACGGAGTGGAACACGAGCTACCAAGGGAAAGGCGGGAGCTAATCACCATGGAGGACAGGATCCGGCTCTCTGATCGGATACTGACGGTGACACAACAGATGTTTGTACGTACACAGTACATACACGAGGACGAGGGGGAGACGGAAGAAGAACGGCTGGCCGGATATTTAGAAATCCTCACAGCCCGAGAACAACAGATCCACATGGAACAACGACTATACGACCAACATCAGGAATTGATACAGCAACTACAGGAGAAGAAACAACAACAACATCGAAAACAAAGGGACCAAAACCACGACATAGAACGGGTCCACGCCGAGCTGGAGAAGGAGAGGAGGAGAACCAGACAACAGGAGCAGGAAATACAAGACCAACAATTAGAAATGGAGAATACGGCGAGGGAAACAGAGAGGACGGGCAAGGAACTACAACAACTCAGAGGGGAAATACAACAACTTCAGCAAGGATACCAACGACAACAAGAAAAACTAGACGAGCTACAAAGAGAGAATGGACGCAGGGCCCAGATCATGCACCACACAAAAAGGGAACTGGACGATACTGAGGTACAGATGGAAGAGTGGAGGGAACGAGCGGACCAACAAAGGGAGAAGGCGGAACGAGAACAAAGAAAACGGGCAGAGATGTCCCAAAGGACAAAACAATACACGGACGAGATGAGGGAGATACACGCACGGAAACACGCTCCAAAACAGAGGGACACACAGGAGAAGGGACCGAGATTACCCCCACAACAACATGCACCAGCGGCGAACAGGAGTGCCGATGAAGTCACCTGGGAGCTTCTACAAAGGCACAAACACCGAACCGCCGAAGGGCGGACCGCAGCACCGACCAGTGGCCGACGAGGATTCGGATGCCCCAGAATGAGAAGGTGGGAAAACGCAGACTAAGGAGGCGAGTGACAGGAGGAGGTACTAGGAGGAAGAGGGAGGAAAGAAGAAGAAAAAGAGAGAAGGGAAAACAAAAAAAAACAAAAAAAAAAAAAAAAAAACATGAAGGAAAAAAGAACAAACACATGAAGAAAAAAAGAACAAACACAAAAAAAAAAAAAGGAAAAAAAAGGAACACCTAAAGGAAAAGCAAACACACGGCGTCTGGCCGCGCCACCTGAGGTAAGAAGGGAGTGTGACGACAATTTTCGAAACTCGAAAATTTCCGCACAACGATACTGCTTCACCAACTCGCCAAAGAAGCAACCCGGATTGTGGGAAAACTCACAAACAGACCAACGAAGAACAACGGGAACATGTTTGCGAACTAAGCGCAACACAAACAGAACCCAAGAAAAACAACGGGAACATGTTTGCGAACTAAGCGCAACACAGACAGAACACAAGCAGAACAACGGGAACATGTTTGCGAACTAAGCGCAACACAGACAGAACACAAGCAGAACAACGGGAACTTGTTTACGATCTCAGCGCAACACAGCCAGGGCAACGAAGAAACACGGGAACATGTTTGCGAACTAAGCGCAACACAGACAGAACACAAGCAGAACAACGGGAACATGTTTGCGAACTAAGCGCAACACAAACAGAACACAAGCAGAACAACGGGAACTTGTTTACGATCTCAGCGCAACACAGCCAGAGCAACGAAGAAACACGGGAACATGTTTGCGAACTAAGCGCAACACAGACAGAACACAAGCAGAACAACGGGAACATATTTGCGAACTAAGCGCAACACAAACAGAACACAAGCAGAACAACGGGAACATGTTTACGATCTCAGCGCAACACAGCCAGAGCAACGAAGAAACACGGGAACATGTTTACGAGCTGAGGTCAACACAAGCAGAACAACGGGAATATGTTTGCGAACTAAGTGCAACACTTGTAGGAAACATAGCAACGACGAACAACGGGTACTTGTTTACGAACAAACTTGGAAACCAAGAACAAGCAACTCAGAACATATAAATACACAAGCAGCAGTACAGAGGGGATCAGTAAGCGAGCAGTCTAGTTAGAGTGCACATCGCATACGCGCAGCAGTAGATCAGTCAGTGAGGATCAATCGATCAGTCAGTCGCCACGCGCACCGAGGTAAACCCGTGAAAGTGAACATCGCATACGCGCACCAGTAAAGTTAGAAAATATAGATTAAATAATTGTGAAAGAAAATTGAATAAATAAATAAATAATTAAAATAAAATACAACCGAATCCGAGTCTTGTAATTTGAACCCTGGAGGCCGCTGAGAGTATCCCGGCCGAAAGTTCGTTACAAACTAAAAGAAGTTGAATATAAACAACTCCCATGGAGGGAAACGTGGGATAAGTCATAGAATAAGTTAAAAATGAAGTATATGGATTAAATGAATTTGGAAAAAAAACGGAAGATCGGAAAAACTTAGAAGTAAGGGCAACTCTGGCACAGAAACCGAGCACCTGCCAACCCCGAAACAACAGCTGATCTGAAAAAACACAACAACAATGTAAGGCACAAAGTGAGTATAAAAGCAGGCACACAAGCAGCCAGCAGCAGTTCGTTACCGGCAGCGGTCTGAGGAACATCGTGGAATCCTGGTTTCAGCAAAACTTTTGGTAAGTTGCAAAGTAGCATCCTCATCCTTCCTCCTCTCCCTCCATCGCTATAGGTGTACGGTAACATCCACGCCTGCCTACAGCATCCTTCCTGCCGCTCCATCGCTATAGGTGTACGGTAGCATCCACGCCTGCCTACAGCATCCTTCCTTCTCCCTCTTCATCGCTATAGGTGTACGGTAGCATCCACGCCTGCCTACAGCATCCCCCCGTTTCCCCCTTCCTTCTCGCTGCTACACGCAACACACCGAAATACTCATAGACAGTAGCACACACCGAAGCGTTAATCAACGCACAGCAGCGCGTTCACCGACGCAACAGCAGGGCACACCGAAGCGCACAGCAGCGCACACCGAAGCACGCATTCACCGGCGTACAGCAGCACATTCACCGGCGCAACACCAGCACATGCCGAAGCGCACAGCAGCGCGCACCGAAGCGTTCACCGGTGCACAGCAGCGCGTTCATCGACGCAACAGCAGCACACCGAAGCGTTCATCAGCGCACAGCAGCGCGTTCACCGACGCAACACCAGCACATGCCGAAGGGCACACTGTGATGACGCAAAATTCTGCGTCTCACATTATTTCACATTATTTGAATGATCAATACTAAACTTGTATTTTTCCTTATACTACATATATAAACTTAATCTAATCTAATAAAAATAATGTAATGAATTTAATAACGTATTAATATAAGGCAATAAATATAAGTGATAAGCGTCCACAGGGTTAGCGTACAGCCAATATCTACAGAGCACGGTCAACGTCTACGCACACTCTCTCTAAGCACGATCAACGGCTACGCATGCACTCTCGGAGCCCAGTCAGCGTCCACCACAGAGTCAGCGTACAGCCAATATCTACAGAGCACTCTTTCAGAGCGCGACAACAGCTACGCTTACTCTCTCAGAGCACGACAACTGCTACGCCTACTCTCTCGAAGCTTAGCCAATACCTACGCATACTCTCTGAAGGTACAATCAGCGCCCACGTATATTCTCGGAGAACACAATCAACATACACACACCCAACATTACGAAGCCTGATTCCACGACACAACAACTCTGCTTACATGCTTAAGCGTTCGTTCGAAGTCACCGTTTGTACAAGTCATATATGTAACAAACCTTGGAGATTACTAATAGATTGAAGATTACAATAAAGTTAAATTTATACTGAAGAGTACCCAAAATACAAATCTTTTCCTTTAACGAAATCCTGGACTCGCTGAGTTATATCCCGGCCTAAGAAACATCGTTACAACACCGAAGCGTTCATCAGCGCACAGCAGCGCGCTCACCGGCGCACACCAGCGCGTTCACCGACGCAACAGCAGCGCACACCGAAGCGTTCACCGGCGCACAGCAACGCGTTCACCGACGCAACAGCAGCACATTCACCGGCGCACAGCACCGAGTTCATCGACGCAACAGCAGCACACCGAAGCATTCATTAGCGCCCAGCAGCGCGTTTACCGACGCAACAGCAGCACACACCGAAGCGCATAGCAGCGCACACCGAAGCGTTCATCAGCGCGTCACCGGCGCACAGCAGCGCGTTAACCGACGCCAGCACAAGCACACAGCAAAGCATTCACCAGACGTACACCGACGCCACCACAAGCACACACCGAAGCATTTACCAGGCGCACATCGACGTAACCATCAGCGTACACCGAAGTATTCACCAAGCATACACGGACGCCACCACAAGCATACCCCGAAGCGTACAACACGCATACACCGACGCCACCACAAGCATACACCGAAGCGTTCAACAGGCGTACATCAACGCAACCACAGCCATACACCGACGCGGCCACCTGTGCCCACCTTTTCTGTGGACGGACCTCTGGTCGAACTCGCTGAGTCAGACCCTGGCAAGATCAACGATACAGATGGCGCCCGAACAGGGACAATAAATTCACGAAAGCACTCGACATCCAAGAAATACAAACCAGTTTAATCAAAACTACACGTTATATCTCGGTAATTCAGCAAAATGGATTCAACAAGTTGGATCTACAACTTAAGCAAGGATCAGCTTCTGGCAGCCTGTTCGGAATTCGGACTCACAGAATCCAGTACCGTGGACGAACTAAGGAAGACCCTAGTGGCCTTTGTTAACTCAGGCACACAGTCGGCAGAAGATACAAAGCGACTAGAGGAGATGCAGGCGACATACATAAGGAAGACCCCGACACCAGGAAGGGCCACGAGCCGAACCCCTATTAGAACAACCACAGATGAATTAACAGTGCACCCCTCAGGCAGCACTCCCGACTGCACTTGCCCTAGAGTTGGAGTGCCTCCAAGATGACGAAGGAACACAGGCGTTAACCCCACAAAGGGGGGCGACACACGACAGTGTTTCAGGCAAGTGGAAGACTTCATCGACACCCGCAGTGCATGTTACCGATGTGGACAGAGCGGACACAACAAGAGAGAATGCCAAAACCCTATTTTGCTGGATGTGCGACCGCAGACAGGTACGCACCATACAATGTTGTCGGTCGGGAAACGCAGGGGGGTCGTGTCGAAACCGAGGCGAAACGGGACCCAACCAACCAGCGCCACAACGCCCGATGCCTCAACCATCGACCATGTCACGCTAGCCACCACAAAGGACCGATCGTCCTTAGAGTGGCAAAGGGATCACATTACCACCACGATCGATGTCGACGATGTCTGGGTAGAAGCAGTCATAGACACCGGAGCTACCAAGAATTTCATTAGTGATACCCTGGCCGAGCTAATCTCGACACCCTATGTACGACTGTCAACACCGCTCACGATCAGTTTGGCCGACGGAAGAACCACGACGATAACTCAGTCACTCATGGTCCCGATACGCTTCAATGTCACGGAATACAAAACGCAGTTATACATATTACCAAAAAGTCCAAAATAAAGATCATCATCGGGGGGCGTACAATGGAAGTTCCAGTAGAGACCGAAGAAGCCACATCGCCACGATGTCCAATGGTTCGTAACGACGAAGGTAACACCGACGCAAATATCTCCGAATTCGTGGACCACGAACTCAAAGCCTTCGAAGCAATGAAGAGCACCACCAACATCGCCTATTACCGAATATTCATGCAAGATGACCGACCCATTAAGCAACGATACTTTCCTCGAAACCCGGCCATGCAAGCCGTCTAAAAGCCCTTACAGTGCACCAATTGCGCTGGTAAGGAAGAAAAACAACAAATGGAGGCTCTGTGTCGATTATCGCCAACTAAATGCCAAATCTGTGCCAGACGCGTACCCTCTACCCCGCATATCCTGGATCAACTTCGGAATGCCAAGGTCATCAGTATGTTGGATTTAAAGAACGGATATTGGCAGATCCCGCTGGAGGAATCCAGCAAGCAGTATACAGCGTTCAACGTTCCTGGACGGGGGCTGTATCAATGGCAAGTCATGTCGTTCGGGCTTCATTCTACCCCAGCTACTTTTCAACGTGCTCTCGACAGAGTCATCGGACCAGATCTGGAATCGAACGCATTCGCGTACTTGGACGATATCATCGTCACTGGAAAGTCTGTCGAACATCACATGGAAAATCTACGCAAAGTCCTGAAACGCCTGAGGGAAGCGAATCTACGAATAAATCCAGAGAAATGCGAATTCTTCAAGGAGGAGATTCGCTATTTGGGCCACTTGGTCACGTCGGATGGTATCCAAATGGATCCCGACAACTACTATAAAGGAATTACGACGATGTCTGGGAATAACATCGTGGTATCGACGATTTGTCCCCGATTTCTCCAACATCGTCTAACCACTGACATCGCTACTAAAAAAGGGTAAACGATGCGTTTGGGGCCCAGAACAACAGCAGGCCTTTGAATGCCTCAAACAAAAGTTGACACAGGCACCAGTACTTGCCGTGCCGGATTTTACCCAGCACTTCACGCTCCAGATGGATGCCAGCAACCATGGACTTGGGGTTGTACTCTCGGAACGAATAGAGGGTGAAGAGAGGGTCATCGCGTATGCTAGTCGCCGCCTTACCAACACGGAAGCTAATTACTCAGACACCGAGAAGGAATGCCTGGCGATAGTGTGGGGCATTAGGAAGATGCGACAATATCTGGAGGGCTACGAATTCACGATCATTACGGACCTCCTCGCCCTCAAGTGGCCGAACTCTATAGAGAGCCCATCGGGACGACTCGCCCGCTGGGCGCTGGAGCTCCAACAATATAGGTATGATATCCAATATCGAAAAGGGCGACGGCACTTGAAAACGAACCTTGTGCATGGATTGAGCGGAAGAAGATGGAAGTACAACAAGAACCTGGAAAGCACACGGACTACGTCATCAAAGCTGATCGGTTCTACCGCTATATCCCAAGACGGGTAGGACGCGAAGAAGGGGATTCATGGAAATTGTGCGTGCCAACACCCCAAAGACGGCGAGTATTGTCCGAGAACCACGATTCACCGACGGTGGGACACTTTGGCGTATTCAAAACTATTCAGCGTCTAGTACAACGCTATTACTGGCCAGGAATGTTTAGAGACGCAAGTAGCTACGTATGCAATTGTATGTCCTGTCAGAAGTACAAGCCAGAACAGCAGAAACTGGCTGGAAAAATGCTCACGCAGATCGCAGAGGAGCCGTGGACCACCGTCAGTGTGGACTTCGTGGGAGCGTTACCGAGGTCCTCCCACGGGAACACAACCATGGTCGTGTTTATGGACAAGTTCTCCAGGTGGACAGAAATCGGGCCAGTACGAGCCGCGACCGCCGAAAGCGCCAGGAAAGCCTTCAGGGAATGAATATTGGCGCAGTTCGGGGTCCCCAAAGTGCTCATCTCATCTCTCACCTCAGTAGAATTGGGCTAAGCGCACAATCAAAACCTTGGTCGCTCAGCTAGCCGAGAATGATCACCGAAAATGGGATGATAAGTTAACGGAAGTCACCCTGGCCATCAACACAGGCGTATCTGAAACAACCGGATATAGCCCAGCCTACTTGGTACAGGGCCGCGAACCCAGGCTGCCTATACGATGAACCAGTACCAGTACTGCCCGGTACCCTGGGCAGCGGCTGTACGAACCAGAGCCCGGAGGATAAAGCAGGAAACCTCAAAAGAAATTTTCCAAATAGTTCACCGGAATCTTGAGAAGGCCTCAAGAACACAGGCCAACCATTATAATCTGAGACGACGCTCATGGAAACCTATGGTTGGACAGCAAGTATTGGTGAGGCAGCACCCCCTCTCGAAAGCAGCAGAAGGTTATGCCGCCAAGTTGGCACCGAAATATGAAGGACCTTACCAGGTTACCGGCTTCCTCTCCCCCGTAATCGCAATACTAAAAAGGGAGGGAGAGGCTAAATCACGTAAAGCCCACCTCAGCGAGCTCAAAAAATATCACAGCGCTAACGACCACGACGAAGGAGAGAGGCAGCTAACTCCACCCAAGTAAGTTCCAATCGAAGACAACGACATACCCTCATTCAGTGATCACACTTCAAACCGAAAGGACGTGTCTCAAGTGAACCTTGTAAGGAAAGTAAAACTTCACGTACAAATACGGGTGTAGAACTGGCCTACACCCCACCTGAGCTGCCCCCATGAAAACCGCTTTCAAGGGATGCAGTAACCTTGAGTTGTGCGGTCCCAACTTAAGGTGGAATTAATTCCGCAAAACAATTGCAAAACATCAAACCTTTAAAAACAAACGAAACAACGTCAAACCGCAAATCAATTGCAAAACATCAAACTTTAAAAACGAACGAAACAACGTCGAGCCGCAAGCAAATAAACGATAGCTGGGAGTTAAGCAAAGCGAATAACAAGAACTAAAATACATAGCCGCAAGATCAACAACAAAAACAATAGCCGAATAACAAAACCGGAATTCCAAGAAAAAAACACAAACATAAGTACATAGCCACTGTTTTAACAACAAAAACATGCACGAAAGCGGGAAGACGGAAAACGACACACATCATAGAAAAATTACACCAACTACCACAGGCAAGTTTACATTGAACAAATATATATTAATAAACTCGTTTTAGAGAAAAAAACAACAAGTGCATAGAACCCTGACAACAAATACACTAAGGGGATTAGCAGAATATTAGTGCAATAATACCAACAACAACAACATCACAGCAGAGAAGCGATTTACAACAAATATACAAAGGAGAAAAAGAATATTGCATTAAGACCAACAACAACAACAACACAGCAGAGAAGAAATTTACAACAAATACACAAAGGATTAGGAGAACACCATTCAAAGCACATAGAAATTCAGCAACGACAATTATACATACAAAGCAGATTAAGTCAAGGCCACGCAACAGGAGCACTGACCCTGACAACAACAAAAAGGTAGCCAAGTACCGCGACCCTTGGCATATAAAAGGAGCCACCGACCAGGGCAAATTCACTTTCTTGGAGAACAGCGAACAGAGCGGTAAGTGAACTTTAAGCATTCAATCCCACCTAATCCTTGGCGTTAAACTTCCACGTGAACGTCCATATCCTCCTTAGAATCCTTGGCGCTAAACTTCCACGTGAGCGCCAAAATCAAACGTAGAATCCTTGATCCTTGGCGCTAAACTTCCACGTGAGCGCCAATATCAAACGTAGAATCCTTGATCTTGACGTTAAACTCCCACGTGAACGTCAGTATCAAACGTAGAAATCCTTGTTTCCGACGTTAAGCTACCACGCGTACGTTACGATCCTAGTACACTTGAGCGGTGATTTGCATCACACACAAAGACACGAATACACTACCACACATAATATAATACCAAAACATTGAATTTAATTTAATTACATTTATTTATTCACGCTAAGCCAATAACCGCGATAATTAACCAAATTGAATGATTTAATAAAATAATTTAAAACACCACTAATCGCAAGATAACGTTTTTCCACAGAGTAGCTTAAGTAGATTTTCATATGTAAAGTAGGATAAGAAATATTCGGTGTAATAGTAGTTAAACATAAAGAAATAAAGAAACAAAGCATTAAACGAAAATATACTGAATTATTATTTTCGGAGAACCCCTGGACATCCGCGGGTATATCCAGGCTAGAGAGGGGAAAACCTCGTTACAACCTGGATAGCGAAAACAACCAACACAAAAAAAAAACAAACAGCAGCGACGACAACAACAAAAGCGACGACAAAACCAACAACAACCGCGACAAAAACAATAACGACTACCAGGATGGATAACGAACGGACATTCGAACGCACCGCCGAAGATGTAGGGCGTAAATATCTGCAGCTCACGGCATCAAAACCCTGTGCAATACTCTTGGGGCCCGAATGGTCAGAGAGTTGCGGACCGAACGGAAGGCTACGCGTGCGCCGTGCAACCCCGGAGTTGGAGGCCGGACCCAGCCAAGCCAAGCAAATACGGCCGACACCGACGGTACATGCGAGCGTCCGTGAAACTCCAAGGGAGGGAGCCGCAGAAGAGGAACAACATGTGCTCGTCCCACCAATAACGGGCGGCATCAAGGTCATGACGTGGGACTACGAACGTCTGGCTTGCGGCCAACAGCTAAACGACACGTTGGTCAACTTTTTCCTTCAGTGGCTCTGGAAGGAAGGGGTACCAGCAGCGACCAGAGAACAAACCTACGTGTTTGACACGTTTTTCGTCCAACGGCTGTTGCGGTTCCCCAACCAGACCCATGAGGAAAGACACCAGGGCTTACGGCGGTGGGTCAGGAAGGTGGACCTGTTCCAGCTACGCCATATTATCGTACCGGTCGTCCGGAACGAACACTGGTACGCCATAATTTGTACCAATATGGACATGGTGGCCGACAATAATGGAACCCCGCGACGTCCAGCCATGGTGGTTTTATATTCCTGGGCGAACCAACCACGGACCATGGTTGTAGATGCGGTTCACCAGTTCCTTCGTCTGGAGTACCAAGCCAGGGTCAGTCCGCAGAGAGGAGCCCACTTCCACGAAGACCGTCTGCGTGCATCTATGCAAAAGTCCCGCAACAGATCAATGGGTGGGACTGTGGAGCGTACCTCCTCCACTATAAAAAGAGGTACTTAGAGAGGCCGGGAGCAGACGTCAGCGCCCAGAAGGAAGACCAGTGGGGAAACGGGAGAAGTGCCGACAGAACCCGTCGAGGCGTTGCCAGGTTGGTTAGGGTACATGCAGGGCAACATCGTACCAGTCACCGGCTGCCCCATATAAACCTCCCCGAGGTGGCCACTAGCAGCGACGACAGCAGCGGAGAGGGCAGCAGTGGCGAGGACAGCAGCAGCGAGGATAGCGGCAGCGAGGACAACAGCAGCAGTAACGGTGGTAGTAGGAGCGGCGACCAGAAAAGTAGCGCTAGCCAGCCGCCAGCAACGCCGGTCGAATCGGTGGACACGCAGAACTCATGGACAGAGCCAACGTCATCGGTAAACAACGAAGGTCCCCCGCAAAGCGTTCCGGGCAGAGGAGCTGCGACACCAGATTGAGGCGGCAAAGGAGCGGGCACGAAGTCGCGCCCGTTTTCTGACCACGGTAGACGGGCTTTTGTACCAAGTATACATTAATCGCTCCGGGAAATGTCAAGTTTTTCGTCGTCACTCAAAATAAGGGGAGAATGTGACGCATTACCAGTACCACGCCACAAACAACGACGGAAAGTAATAATAATAAAAATATATATATATATAATAAATTCAAAATATAGTAATAATAAGATTGGAAAAAATGAAGTTAATGCTCCCATGGAGGGAAACGTAGGATAAGTCATAGAATAAGTTAAAAATGAAGTACATGAATTAAATGAATTTTGAAAAAAACCGGAAGATCGGAAAAACTTAGAAATAAGGGCAACTCTGGCCCAGAAACCGAGCACCTGGCAACCCCGAAACAACAGCTGATCTGAACAAACACAACAACAATGTAAGGCACAAAGTGAGTATAATAGCAGGCACACAAGCAGCCAGAAGTAAGTTCATCACCGGCAGCGGTCTGAGGAACATCGTGGAATCCGGGCTTCAGCAAAACTTTTGGTAAGTTGCAAAGTAGCATCCTCATCCTTCCTCCTCTCCCTCCATCGCTATAGGTGTACGGTAGCATCCACTCCTGCCTACAGCATCCCCCTTGTTTCCCCCCTTCCTCCTCGCTGCTACACGCAACACACCGAAATATCATCGACAGTAGCACACACCGAAGCGCATTAACTGGCGCACAGCAGCGCACACCGAAGCGTTCATCAGCGCACAGCAGCGCGTTCACCGGCGTACAGCAACGCGTTAACCGACGCAACAGCAGCGCACACCGAAGCGTTCATCAGCGCACAGCAGCGCGTTCATCAGCGCACAGCAGCGCGTTCACCGACGCAACACCAGCACATGCCGAAGCGCACAACAGCGCACACCGAAGCGTTCATCAGCGCACAGCAGCGAGTTCATCGACGCAACAGCAGCACACCGAAGCGTTCATCAGCGCACAGCAGCGCGTTCACCGACGCAACACCAGCACATGCCGAAGGGCACACTGTGATGACGCAAAATTCTGCGTCTCACATTATTTCACATTATTTGAATGATCAATACTAAACTTGTATTTTTCCTTATACTACATATATAAACTTAATCTAATCTAATAAAAATAATGTAATGAATTTAATAACGTATTAATATAAGGCAATAAATATAAGTGATAAGCGTCCACAGGGTTAGCGTACAGCCAATATCTACAGAGCACGGTCAACGTCTACGCACACTCTCTCAAAGCACGATCAACGGCTACGCATGCACTCTCGGAGCCCAGTCAGCGTCCACCACAGAGTCAGCGTACAGCCAATATCTACAGAGCACTCTTTCAGAGCGCGACAACAGCTACGCTTACTCTCTCAGAGCACGACAACTGCTACGCCTACTCTCTCGAAGCTTAGCCAATACCTACGCATACTCTCTGAAGGTACAGTCAGCGCCCACGTATATTCTCGGAGAACACAATCAACATACACACACCCAACATTACGAAGCCTGATTCCACGACACAACAACTCTGCTTACATGCTTCAGCGTTCGTTCGAAGTCACCGTTTGTACAAGTCATATGTATATGTAACAAACCTTGGAGATTACTAATAGCTTGAAGATTACAATAAAGTTAAATTTATGCTGAAGAGTACCCAAAATACAAATCTTTTCCTTTAACGAAATCCTGGACTCGCTGAGTTATATCCCGGCCTAAGAAACATCGTTACAACACCGAAGCGTTCATCAGCGCACAGCAGCGCGCTCACCGGCGCACACCAGCGCGTTCACCGACGCAACAGCAGCACACACCGAAACGTTCACCGGCGCACAGCAACGCGTTCACCGACGCAACAGCAGCACATTCACCGGCGCACAGCACCGAAGCGTTCTTCAGCGCGTCACCGGCGCACAGCAGCGCGTTAACCGACGCCAGCACAAGCACACAGCAAAGCATTCACCAGACGTACACCGACGCCACCACAAGCACACACCGAAGCATTTACCAGGCGCACATCGACGTAACCATCAGCGTACACCGAAGTATTCACCAAGCATACACGGACGCCACCACAAGCATACCCCGAAGCGTACAACACGCATACACCGACGCCACCACAAGCATACACCGAAGCGTTCAACAGGCGTACATCAACGCAACCACAGCCATACACCGACGCGGCCACCTGTGCCCACCTTTTCTGTGGACGGACCTCTGGTCGAACTCGCTGAGTCAGACCCTGGCAAGAGCAACGATACAGATGGCGCCCGAACAGGGACAATAAATTCACGAAAGCACTCGACATCCAAGAAATACAAACCAGTTTAATCAAAACTACACGTTATATCTCGGTAATTCAGCAAAATGGATTCAACAAGTTGGATCTACAACTTAAGCAAGGATCAGCTTCTGGCAGCCTGTTCGGAATTCGGACTCACAGAATCCAGTACCGTGGACGAACTAAGGAAGACCCTAGTGGCCTTTGTTAACTCAGGCACACAGTCGGCGGAAGATACAAAGCGACTAGAGGAGATGCAGGCGACATACATAAGGAAGACCCCGACACCAGGAAGGGCCACGAGCCGAACCCCTATTAGAACAACCACAGATGAATTAACAGTGCACCCCTCAGGCAGCACTCCCGACTGCACTTGCCCTAGAGTTGGAGTGCCTCCAAGATGACGAAGGAACACAGGCGTTAACCCCACAAAGGGGGGCGACACACGACAGTGTTTCAGGCAAGTGGAAGACTTCATCGACACCCGCAGTGCATGTTACCGATGTGGACAGAGCGGACACAACAAGAGAGAATGCCAAAACCCTATTTTGCTGGATGTGCGACCGCAGACAGGTACGCACCATACAATGTTGTCGGTCGGGAAACGCAGGGGGGTCGTGTCGAAACCGAGGCGAAACGGGACCCAACCAACCAGCGCCACAACGCCCGATGCCTCAACCATCGACCATGTCACGCTAGCCACCACAAAGGACCGATCGTCCTTAGAGTGGCAAAGGGATCACATTACCACCACGATCGATGTCGACGATGTCTGGGTAGAAGCAGTCATAGACACCGGAGCTACCAAGAATTTCATTAGTGATACCCTGGCCGAGCTAATCTCGACACCCTATGTACGACTGTCAACACCGCTCACGATCAGTTTGGCCGACGGAAGAACCACGACGATAACTCAGTCACTCATGGTCCCGATACGCTTCAATGTCACGGAATACAAAACGCAGTTATACATATTACCAAAAAGTCCAAAATAAAGATCATCATCGGGGGGCGTACAATGGAAGTTCCAGTAGAGACCGAAGAAGCCACATCGCCACGATGTCCAATGGTTCGTAACGACGAAGGTAACACTGACGCAAATATCTCCGAATTCGTGGACCACGAACTCAAAGCCTTCGAAGCAATGAAGGGCACCACCAACATCGCCTATTACCGAATATTCATGCAAGATGACCGACCCATTAAGCAACGATACTTTCCTCGAAACCCGGCCATGCAAGCCGTCTAAAAGCCCTTACAGTGCACCAATTGCGCTGGTAAGGAAGAAAAACAACAAATGGAGGCTCTGTGTCGATTATCGCCAACTAAATGCCAAATCTGTGCCAGACGCGTACCCTCTACCCCGCATATCCTGGATCAACTTCGGAATGCCAAGGTCATCAGTATGTTGGATTTAAAGAACGGATATTGGCAGATCCCGCTGGAGGAATCCAGCAAGCAGTATACAGCGTTCAACGTTCCTGGACGAGGGCTGTATCAATGGCAAGACATGCCGTTCGGGCTTCATTCTACCCCAGCTACTTTTCAACGTGCTCTCGACAGAGTCATCGGACCATATCTGGAATCGAACGCATTCGCGTACTTGGACGATATCATCGTCACTGGAGAGTCTGTCGATCATCACATGGAAAATCTACGCAAAGTCCTGAAACGCCTGAGGGAAGCGAATCTACGAAAAAATCCAGAGAAATGCGCATTCTTCAACAAGGAGATTCGCTATTTGGGCCACTTGGTCACGTCGGATGGTAACCAAATGGATCCCGATAAAATCATCGCCATTTAAGGACTCCAGCCACCAACTACTATAAAGGAATTACGACGATGTCTGGGAATAACATCGTGGTATCGACGATTGTCCCCGATTTCTCCAACATCGTCTAACCACTGACATCCCTACTAAAAAAGGGTAAACGATGGATTTGGGGCCCAGAACAACAGCAGGCCTTTGAATGCCTCAAACAAAAGTTGACACAGGCACCAGTACTTGCCGTGCCGGATTTTACCCAGCACTTCACGCTCCAGATGGATGCCAGCAACCATGGACTTGGGGTTGTACTCTCGCAACGAATAGAGGGTGAAGAGAGGGTCATCGCGTATGCTAGTCGCCGCCTTACCAACACGGAAGCTAATTACTCAGACACCGAGAAGGAATGCCTGGCGATAGTGTGGGGCATTAGGAAGATGCGACAATATCTGGAGGGCTACGAATTCACGATCATTACGGACCACCTCGCCCTCAAGTGGCTGAACTCTATAGAGAGCCCATCGGGACGACTCGCCCGCTGGGCGCTGGAGCTCCAACAATATAGGTATTATATCCAATATCGAAAAGGGCGACGGCACTTGAAAACGAACCTTGTGCATGGATTGAGCGGAAGAAGATGGAAGTACAACAAGAACCTGGAAAGCACACGGACTACGTCATCAATGCTGATCAGTTCTACCGCTATATCCCAAGACGGGTAGGACGCGAATAAGGGGATTCGTGGAAATTGTGCGTGCCAACACCCCAAAGACGGCGAGTATTGTCCGAGAACCACGATTCAC
Organism: Myopa testacea; assembly: GCA_949629155.1. Lineage (NCBI taxonomy): Eukaryota > Metazoa > Arthropoda > Insecta > Diptera > Conopidae > Myopa > Myopa testacea. Next base: position 31,550,522 of record OX451346.1, on the reverse strand, counting down.
CGACGGCGGGACACTTTGGCGTATTCAAAACTATTCAGCGTCTAGTACAACGCTATTACTGGCCAGGAATGTTTCGAGACGCAAGTAGCTACGTACGCAATTGTATGTCCTGTCAGAAGTACAAGCCAGAACAGCAGAAACTGGCTGGAAAAATGCTCACGCAGATCGCAGAGGAGCCGTGGACCACCGTCAGTGTGGACTTCGTGGGACCGTTACCGAGGTCCTCCCACGGGAACACAACCATGGTCGTGTTTATGGACAAGTTCTCCAGGTGGACAGAAATCGCGCCAGTACGAGCCGCGACCGCCGAAAGCGCCAGGAAAGCCTTCAGGGAATGAATATTGGCGCAGTTCGGGGTCCCCAAAGTGCTCATCTCATCTCTCACCTCAGTCGGGCTAAGAGCACAATCAAAACCTTGGTCGCTCAGCTAGCCGAGAATGATCACCGAAAATGGAATGATAAGTTAACGGAAGTCACCCTGGCCATCAACACAGGCGTATCTGAAACAACCGGATATAGCCCAGCCTACTTGGTACAGGGCCGCGAACCCAGGCTGCCTATACGATGAACCAGTACCAGTACTGCCCGGTACCCTGGGCAGCGGCTGTACGAACCAGAGCCCGGAGGATAAAGCAGGAAACCTCAAAAGAAATTTTCCAAATAGTTCACCGGAATCTTGAGAAGGCCTCAAGAACACAGGCCAACCATTATAATCTGAGACGACGCTCATGGAAACCTATGGTTGGACAGCAAGTATTGGTCAGGCAGCACCCCCTCTCGAAAGCAGCAGAAGGTTATGCCGCCAAGTTGGCACCGAAATATGAAGGACCTTACCAGGTTACCGGCTTCCTCTCCCCCGTAATCGCAATACTAAAAAGGGAGGGAGAGGCTAAATCACGTAAAGCCCACCTCAGCGAGCTCAAAAAATATCACAGCGCTAACAACCACGACGAAGGAGAGAGGCAGCTAACTCCACCCAAGTAAGTTCCAATCGAAGACAACGACATACCCTCATTCAGTGATCACACTTCAAACCGAAAGGACGTGTCTCAAGTGAACCTTGTAAGGAAAGTAAAACTTCACGTACAAATACGGGTGTAGAACTGGCCTACACCCCACCTGAGCTGCCCCCATGAAAACCGCTTTCAAGGGATGCAGTAACCTTGAGTTGTGCGGTCCCAACTTAAGGTGGAATTAATTCCGCAAAACAATTGCAAAACATCAAACCTTTAAAAACAAACGAAACAACGTCGAACCGCAAATCAATTGCAAAACATCAAACTTTAAAAACGAACGAAACAACGTCGAGCGCAAGCAAACAAAACGATAGCTGGGAGTTAAGCAAAGCGAATAACAAGAACTAAAATCCATAGCCGCAAGATCAACAACAAAAACAATAGCCGAATAACAAAACCGGAATTCCAAGAAAAAAACACAAACATAAGTACATAGCCACTGTTTTAACAACAAAAACATGCACGAAAGCGGGAAGACAGAAAACGACACACATCATAGAAAAATTACACCAACTACCACAGGCAAGTTTACATTTAGGCAATTCACAGTTAGCCTCATAAGTTATGAGATACTAAGTTATGACTCCGAACTGTGAACAGTCGAACAAAACCTCTGGATTTTCGAAACTTGAATTTCTGTTAAAATGCCTAAAATTCTTTTCTTTTTTTCATCCATCGAAATTCTGAAATAAATTTTTTCTGTATTCAAACTGTTCATACCAACATATTTTTATTTATATTTTATTTATTTTTCAATAATTGTGTGTAATTTAAAAATTATTCTGACACGGCGCTGCTGTCTCACCTTGACATTCTTTCCCACACCAAAGTCGAGCGATCGCATTTCCACGATGTTCACACAGCCAAGTCGAGCGATCGCATTTTTGCAACGGTCACACAATATTCATTCCCATACGCGTCAGCTATTTTGTCGAGCACGAGTTCTCACGCGTGCATTAATCACAAATCAGCAGCAGCGCCGTCAGCAATAGCGCCGTCAGCAGCGCCGTCAGCAGCGCTGTCATCAATGTTATTATAAAATACCCAAATTTATGGTAATAAAATTTAGTATCAATTCAGAACTCAAAACACAATCAACAAGTTTCTTTTCTCAAGGATTAACTAGTTTGTACTAGTTACTCCAAAAAACCAATTTTCCTTTTCTCGAGGATTAACTAGTTTTGTACTAGGTACTCCAAAACCCAATTTTTCTCTTCCAAGGATTAACTAGTTTTGTACTAGTTACTCCGAAAACAAAAGGAATTAATCGGTTTTGTACCGATTAAACTCCATATACATATCACGTCAAAAGAGGCGTGATCATATTTGGTGACCCCGACGTGATCAGGGCACTTGGAAAAAAAACCTGTGAAACGTCGCACGTTTTGTGTTGTGCACCAAGCACAACCTAATCATTATGGAATCGTTTTCCGAATTGGTGGAAGCTCAACTAACAGCAGGAAATGAGGTTCAGCAACTGATCCGCAATGTCAACAAGGACTCGGCTGATCGGAAAAGGAATGCATCGTACTTCAAGGAGCGTCTAGATCGTCTGCAGAGCATCTGGGGGCGCTTCGAAGAAACAGATTCCCAAATACGCGCCATACCAGAGCCTCCGTTAGATAACCAATACTTCACGAAGGATTATTATCACCAGATAATGACTTTGGTAGATACATCCGTACAACGTTTTAATGACGAAATTCAAAAACTGGAATTAGGTCACTCTAATCTGGGAGCCGTTGCCAAGACCACTCATGAAATTCCAGCCACCAGGACCCAGCAACCCAAAAAGGACAACAAGGAAGTCGGAACAAAGGCATCTCCAGCGTACGCCCTGATTCGAAAACAGCGAGCAATCATTGGCTCGTTACAACGATTACTCATGGGCACGACCAAAGACGCTGCGCCAGAACAATTCCGGAATGCAATGGAGAAGCTTTGGACTCCAATCGAGGACGCCAACTTCACGCTTTGGGAGCTACATGACGACCCCACTTCCTTAGGATACGACATGGAAACATACATCCAACTTGAAGATCAGGTACGGCAACAGCGGGCACTTTTATCTCAACGCAGCGGCTCCTGAAAACACACCCGAAGCATCTAATGCGAATCTAAATACACCAACTTCACTGCAACTTCCGAAAATTGAGCTTCCAATTTTTGATGGCGACTATTCGACATGGCGCCAGTTTTATGACCTATTCAATGAAATAATTCATAAGCAACAAATACCAAACTGCCAAAAGATATGGTATCTGAAGACAAGTTTAAAAGGCGAGGCCGAAAGATTATTGCGGCATATAACGATAACTGCTGAAAATTATGAGACAGCATGGGCAACACTGCAGGAACGATACAACAATCCACGTCAGTTAACAGCTACATTGTTACATAAATTGATCGATCAACCGTCTAGCTCACAGGAGCCTGCGTCGGCGAACTTCATAAAAGGCATGCATGACACCACCAAGGAGTGTCTACAATGTCTGGAAAACTTGGGCATATCAACACACAATTGGGATCCTATGCTTATACATATCTTGATAAGGAAAATGGATCGCACCACACATTCGGCGTTCGAACAATCGTTAAGCAACCCGAGAGAAGTCCCAAAACTATCCACATTCCTATCGTTTTTGGAAGCTCGGTTCCGTTCATTAGAAGCTGCAGGATTCAAACCAAAAGAAAAGATAGGCAATCACAAGGTATTTACCGCCGCCGTTGACAACACGAGCAAGGTTAAAAATTGTCAGCTGTGTAAACGCCAAGCACACCCGCTATACTTTTGCAATGACTTTAAAAAACTAAGTCCATCAAAACGGCTGCAATATGTGCAGAAACAAAGACTGTGCGTTAATTGTTTGCGGGCCGGACATATTGCTGCCGCCTGTCAATCGAGGACTTGCACAAGGTGTGCACGGAAACACAACACCATGCTTCACTTGGAGACCGTGGCTGCCAAACAATCTACAGACGCCACTCCTCCAACATCTGAAGTCATTCAACAAAATAGCAACAATACCGCACTAGCAGCCTGCCAGACAAAAGGACATGTGTTGCTTAGCACTGCGTTAGTTGAAGTACAGGACAATCAGGGAAACCCAGTAACTTGCCGAGCCATTTTGGATTGTGGGTCTCAAGCTAGTTACATAACAAAGAAACTAGCTCCAAACTCCGCCTTCAGAAGAAGTACGACCCTCAACAAGTCAATGGCATTGGACAGTCAAGTCAGCGGTCTGAACATCGCATGACCATACGTGTATCATCGAAGCTCAATGCCTTCAATGTGAAATTGGAAGCCTTTATCTTGCCTCGAATAACTTCATCCGTGCCGTCACAGTTTCTAGACACCAGCAATTGGCCCATACCTGGTAACTTGCCACTGGCCGATCCGGAGTTCTACAAACCAGGACCAGTCGATCTACTCATAAGCAATGAAGTCTTTTACGAGCTATTAGTGATTGGGCAAATTAAACTCGGCAAGCAACTCCCAAGCCTTCAAAACACTACTTTTGGGTGGGTTCTCGGTGGAGTGGCCCTGGACAACCCATCTGCATCTACAACAATTTCAGCATCATCAACATTCTGCGGCGTAGGCACCAGCAATGATGAAAATCTACATGACCAAGTCAACAGATTTTGGCAGTTAGAAGAAATTGATGACAAGACAGCACCGCTTACCACGACAGAGAAGAAATGTGAAATGTTTTTCTCTCAAACAGTTCAGCGTCTACCTCAAGGCCGATTTTCTGTTCGACTACCGTTCGCCCAAAAACCAAACATATTAGGAGATTCCAGAACTGTGTCATTACAGCGGTTCTATTCTCTCGAACGCAGAATGCAAAAGGATCCAGCATTGCGCACCTCATACATCGAGTTTATGAGAGAATATGCAACTTTGGGCCATATGAAAGTGTTCGAACTGACTAAGATTTCTGCAGCACCACACTACTTCATTCCGCACCATTGCGTCATTAAACCCGAAAGCACATCGACCAAGCTTCGAGTGGTGTTTGATGCTTCCATGACTACATCATCAAACTATTCATTGAACGACATCCTCTTAACAGGTCCAAAATTGCAGCAAGAACTTTTTTCGGTACTACTAAGATTCAGGATGCCACGATACGTGTTCACTGCCGATATAGAAAAGATGTATCGTCAAATCGAAGTAGACGAACGGGATCGGCCATTTCAACTAATCTGGTGGAGAGAAAATGCTCAAGATCCAGTCAAATGTTTTTCCCTCAACACTGTAACGTACGGAGTCAAATCTGCTCCATACCTCGCCATCAAATGCTTACAACATCTAGCCCTGCAACATCAAGCTACAAGACCTCAAGGAGCTGAGGCTATTAAAAATGATTTTTATGTGGATGACGTCATGTCAGGAGCAGACTCAATATTCAAAGCTACCGCCATTCAAGAGCAAGTCATAAAAATTCTTGAAAGCGCAGGTTTCAAACTGAGAAAATGGTGTGTCAATCACCCTTCACTTTGGAACAACATTCCAGTACAAGATCGAGCTCTTCAAACGGAGATCGTTCAACGCGATGCAACAATCAAAACGCTTGGCATGATATGGAATCCAACGAGCGACGAATTTCACCTCCGCATCCAGACTACAGAAACAGCCAAGGTTACCAAACGACAAGTGCTCTCCGACATCGCTCATATTTTCGATCCTTTAGGGATTTTAAGCCCGATTATTATTAAGGCTAAAATCTTTCTTCAGCAATTGTGGACATTGAAATTGGATTGGGACTCCGCAGTGCCACATGAACTCCATACCTACTGGAGCCAGTTCCGAATCCACCTAAAAGAGGTCGATATAGTCACAATACCGAGACAATTGTTCTCCGGAAAACATGTAATCGCCCAAGAAATGCACGTTTTTTGCGATGCTTCGGAGAAAGCATATGGCGCTGTCATATACGGAAGAGCTCACCTGAACGATGGCAAAATTGTAGTTCGATGGTTATGCGCACGAAGTCGTGTTGCTCCCACCAAAACAATAAGCTTGCCGCGACTAGAACTCTGTGCAGCTCATTTAGGGGCAAAGCTGCTAGAACGAACAAGGAATGACCTCACATGGACAGACCCATGTTTTTTATGGTGCGATTCAGAAATTACCCTCGCATGGATTGCAGCAGAATCTGCATCATATCAAACGTTCGTAGCTAATCGAGTGGCGGCGATTCAAGAGCTCACAATCCAAAATCAATGGCGTTATGTTCCAACCAACCATAATCCAGCAGACCTTGTTTCCAGAGGACTTAACCCTTAGGACTTTAAATCAAACATGTTGTGGTTTTACGGGCCTTTATTTCTTCATGGATCCTCATCCAAATGGCCAGAGAATCTTACCAATCCCGTGACTGAATTAGAAAGTCGAAAAAAGTTGACGCTCAGCTCGTTGACGCCCAATTCGTCATGTGCTACCATAAACTTTCTCGATTCAGTTAAGCATCGAAATTCCTTCGGGCTGCTCGTACGAATCAGAGCTTATGTCATGAGATTCATTACTAAGTGTCGCAAGTATCCAAGTTATGGAGTCAAGAGTCTTGCAGTGGATGAAATTGAGAACGCCACGACTATCATTCTGCGTGCAGTTCAACATTCCGAATTCAACATTGAAATCAGTCAAATACACCGGCACGGTTCCGTGACAAATAGTAGCAGCATCAGCAGCCTCAGTCCGTTCATAGATGATTCAGGTCTACTACGAGTTGGTGGCAGACTTCAGAATAGCGAACTTTCGTACGAATCAAAGCATCCAATTCTGCTACCCTACGGTCACTTAGTCACCAGAATGCTAATAACCGACATCCATATCACTAATTCTCACATTGGCCCTCAAGCATTGTTATCCATCACTCGCCAAAAATACTGGCCAATCAAGGGAAAGACAATTGCTCGGTCCATCGTTCAGAATTGCGTCCACTGCATCAGATCCAAACCAAAACTCCTGACGCAATTTATGGGATCACTGCCAGCTCAGCGAGTGCAACCAGCACGTCCCTTTATCAACGCTGGAGTGGACTTCTGCGGTCCGTTCCAAATACATTTCAAGGTACGCGGCAAACAGCCGAGAAAATGCTACGTTGCCATATTCTGTTGCTTCGCTACTAAGGCAGTACACATTGAGATAGTAAGCGATCTTACTACGGACGCCTTCCTCGGTGCACTCAAGCGTTTTACCAGCAGACGAGGAAATTGTCGTCACATTCACTGTGACAATGCCACCAATTTTGTGGGTGCGAAAAATCAGCTTCAAGCATTATCTCAAAGTGTGCACAGCCAAGAAGCTCAAGAACGAATAAAAAGGTTTGGTTCAGAAAGAAGCATTGAATTCCACTTCATTCCCCCTCGGTCTCCACACTTTGGTGGATTATGGGAGGCAGCTGCGAGGCAGCAAATCAGCCAAGCACCTCTTCTACAAAAGCGTCAACGCCGCTTCTCTCACATACGAAGAGATGGAAACCGTATTTACAGAAATTGAAGCCATCTTGAATTCCCGACCGATAACCCCAATGTCTGATGACCCAAATGAATTCAAGGCTCTTACTCCTGGCCATTTTTTGATTGGGGAGCCTCTCATTAGTACAATCGATCAAGGTGCAACAGAGTTCAAAGGTAATCTCCAAGAGCGGTGGAAGGCAGTGTCGTACCTAAGAGAAGAATTTTGGCGCCGGTGGACAAAAGAGTATTTGACCGAATTACAACATCGCCATAAGTGGAAGCAGTCCTCTTCAAATATCAAACCAGGGACAATGGTCATCATTCATGAGGATAATTTACCGTCACTAAAGTGGAAGCTTGGAAGAATAATTCGGCCTATCCTTGGTGAAGATGGATTAGTCCGCGTCGCCGAAGTAAAAACCGCAAGCGGAACCATCAAGCGCGCTATTCACCGACTAGCTCCGTTACCAGTCGCGAACAGCGAAGCTGCACACGAAGTTAATGGTGAAGATAATGAGGTGACTACGCTTCACATTTCCAACCGGGATGACAAACATCCTCGTCGGAGTCAGAAAAGATCATCATCAGGAAGCCAGAAGCCTAGCTACTGGCGTCATGGTCTTTCTCCAACAACTCTATTAGGTATACTGCTACTCCTGATCAGCCCAATATTCGCACAATCTACAATAAACATTGAACCCTTTCCTACACAACCGGGGCTATATTTCGAACGATTGGGTCTAGCACATTCAACGACTGCCGATTGGAATCTAGTGGTATACTTCAACATGACTCCGTATTGGACCGAATACAACAACATACAACAGGGAATTAAGATCGCATCTGACTACTGTTCCAGATTGAATCACCTACTCTCTTGCCACACTACTATTAGGCAATTCCGAACGAAGCTCACGGACATTCAAAACTACCATCAAATCGTCAGACCTCCCAAACAATTCAGAACGCGGCGGTCTGCTCCATTAGGCATCATCGGCAATCTAGCGAACGCACTTTTTGGTGTTCTTGATTCGGGTTATGCGGAAGATATGTCAAAGGTGATCAACGATCTGCACAACAATGAAGATTATTTATTGAACCTGCTTAAGAATAATACCTCCATATTAGATGCTACCACGAACATTTTAACACGCACGAATGATGAGTTACAAACTCTCGACAAGGCGCTCGATAAAACGCAGCAGCAAATACGTGAGTTAGCGTCGTGGTCCCACGAGCACAAACGCGCCGAGGTGTTCAATGCACTCTCTCTGCAGTTGTCATTAAGTATAGCGGAATATCAAAAAACGCAAGAACTACTTGTGGAAGTGTTGACAGATTCTCACAAGAGCAAGGTCCACCCGCTTCTTGTAACACCACAGCAATTACACCAACAACTTAACATAATGAAAACACACATACCGTCGTTAGTACGTGTTCCAGGTCATGGATTAGACATCGCAGAAATCTACAAACTTTTAACAATAGAAGGTCGAGCAACCGACGCACATATAATATTCAGACTCACATTACCGCTATTTGGAATAGACGACTTCGAGCTTCTACACGTAGTATCCGTACCGACGCATATCGGTAACGGTTCCTTTGTAGTAATTCAAAACACTGCCGAATTCTTGCTGACTGATTTACATCGAAACCAGTTTTAACCATTACCACGACATGAACTTTATCGTTGTGCGAACCTGCGGACAACTGGATACATATGCAAACAACATCATCCCATTTATCGAATAAGCTCACCGATACAGTCATGCGAAATGAGTTTTCTTCGAAACGAACCCCAGGTCAGCTTTTGCGATGCAGCCATTACAACCACGCCAGTACACTGGATTCAATTGATAGAAGAAAACACCGTTATATACATCAGTTATCCAGAACGAGCGGTGATCCGTCTATGCGGTACATCCATATCCCAGACTCAGCTGTTAGGTACTGGCCGAATCAAAATTGAACCTTACTGTGTTCTTAAGGATGACTCTACCACCATCACAGCACGATCGGCTTACGCGACCAGTATGATCACCTCACTTCTACCAAAGGTCAATTTTGTAGAAGTAATATCTAGTAATCAGAGTTGGCAGATATCATCCAACCACCTTCACAGAGACGTCAACATTTCAACACACCTACGGGCGCTACGAAAACGAATAGAAGGCCTACAACAAGCAGAGAACCAATCTCTCAAAAAATCCATTCCAGAACACTATCATCTCGGCATCAGTCTCAGCACACTTCTATTTGTCATCATAATGATATCCGTTCTGGTCGTCAGATCCTGGATTAAACATCGTCTAACAACTATGGTGCAGCCTCCTATCCCCACTCCTAGAAGTCATCGTGACTTCGAAATCCACCTGGATGATTCCTACTAGTTGAGAGATCTCAACGGGCTAGAGGATGTTCATACCAACATATTTTTATTTATATTTTATTTATTTTTCAATAATTGTGTGTAATTTAAAAATTATTCTGAAACGGCGCTGCTGTCTCACCTTGACATTCTTTCCCACACCAAAGTCGAGCGATCGCATTTCCACGATGTTCACACAGCCAAGTCGAGCGATCGCATTTTTGCAACGGTCACACAATATTCATTCCCATACGCGTCAGCTATTTTGTCGAGCACGAGTTCTCACGCGTGCATTAATCACAGGTCAGCAGCAGCGCCGTCAGCAATAGCGCCGTCAGCAGCGCCGTCAGCAGCGCCGTCATCAGCGCTGTCATCAATGTTATTATAAAATACCCAAATTTATGGTAATAAAATTTAGTATCAATTCAGAACTCAAAACACAATCAACAAGTTTCTTTTCTCAAGGATTAACTAGTTTGTACTAGTTACTCCAAAAAACCAATTTTCCTTTTCTCGAGGATTAACTAGTTTTGTACTAGGTACTCCAAAACCCAATTTTTCTCTTCCAAGGATTAACTAGTTTTGTACTAGTTACTCCGAAAACAAAAGGAATTAATCGGTTTTGAACCGATTAAACTCCATATACATATCACGTCAAAAGAGGCGTGATCACAAACAAAACGAATAAATACAGCAATCGCATGAACAGTTGATTTGAATACAACATTCCTAATACATACCTGCGAGTGTTGTAATCGTTCTAACATAGATTTTCATACAAAACAACAAAAAATTTTCTTACGACAGTCATAAATTGTTTTAAGTTATGACAACTTATGACTTATGTCGACTTATGAGGGCAACTGTGAATTGCCTAATTGAACAAATATATATTAATAAACTCGTTTTAGAGAAAAAAACAACAAGTGCATAGAACCCTGGCAACAAATACACTAAGGGGATTAGCAGAATATTAGTGCAATAATACCAACAACAACAACATCACAGCAGAGAAGCGATTTACAACAAATATACAAAGGAGAAAAAGAATATTGCATTAAGACCAACAACAACAACAACACAGCAGAGAAGAAATTTACAACAAATACACAAAGGATTAGGAGAACATCATTCAAAGCACATAGAAATTCAGCAACGACAATTATACATAAAAAGTGCAGCGAGGAGTACTGAGAGCCTGGAGCCATACGATGATCAGCGATCAAAATCTCCGGCAAACAACAGGCAACAATTTTGGCAAACAAAACAACAATGTACACTTCGAAAAAACTGGAGCCACTACTACAACAAAGAAACAGACAAGCAGATTAAGTCAAGGCCACGCAACAGGAGCACTGACCCTGACAACAACAAAAAGGTAGCCAAGTACCGCGACCCTTGGCATATAAAAGGAGCCACCGACCAGGGCAAATTCACTTTCTTGGAGAACAGCGAACAGAGCGGTAAGTGAACTTTAAGCATTCAATCCCACCTAATCCTTGGCGTTAAACTTCCACGTTAACGTCCATATCCTCCTTAGAATCCTTGGCGCTAAGCTTCCACGTGAGCGCCAAAATCAAACGTAGAATCCTTGATCTTGACGTTAAACTCCCACGTGAACGTCAGTATCAAACGTAGAAATCCTTGTTTCCGACGTTAAGCTACCACGCGTACGTCACGATCCTAGTACACTTGAGCGGTGATTTGCATCACACACAAAGACACGAATACACTACCACACATAATATAATACCAAAACATTGAATTTAATTTAATTACATTTATTTATTCACGCTAAGCCAATAACCGCGATAATTAACCAAATTGAATGATTTAATAAAATAATTTAAAACACCACTAATCGCAAGATAACGTTTTTCCACAGAGTAGCTTAAGTAGATTTTCATATGTAAAGTAGGATAAGAAATATTCGGTGTAATAGTAGTTAAACATAAAGAAATAGAGAAACAAAGCATTAAACGAAAATATACTGAATTATTATTTTCGGAGAACCCCTGGACATCCGCGGGTATATCCAGGCTAGAGAGGGGAAAACCTCGTTACAACCTGGATAGCGAAAACAACCAACACAAAAAAAAAACAAACAGCAGCGACGACAACAACAAAAGCGACGACAAAACCAACAACAACCGCGACAAAAACAATAACGACTACCAGGATGGATAACGAACGGACATTCGAACGCACCGCCGAAGATGTACGGCGTAAATATCTGCAGCTCACGGCATCAAAACCCTGTGCAATACTCTTGAGGCCCGAATGGTCAGAGAGTTGCGGACCGAACGGAAGGCTACGCGTGCGCCGTGCAACCCCGGAGTTGGAGGCCGGACCCAGCCAAGCCAAGCAAATACGGCCGACACCGACGGTACATGCGAGCGTCCGTGAAACTCCAAGGGAGGGAGCCGCAGAAGAGGAACAACATGTGCTCGTCCCACCAATAACGGGCGGCATCAAGGTCATGACGTGGGACTACGAACGTCTGGCTTGCGGCCAACAGCTAAACGACACGTTGGTCAACTTTTTCCTTCAGTGGCTCTGGAAGGAAGGGGTACCAGCAGCGACCAGAGAACAAACCTACGTGTTTGACACGTTTTTCGTCCAACGGCTGTTGCGGTTCCCCAACCAGACCCATGAGGAAAGACACCAGGGCTTACGGCGGTGGGTCAGGAAGGTGGACCTGTTCCAGCTACGCCATATTATCGTACCGGTCGTCCGGAACGAACACTGGTACGCCATAATTTGTACCAATATGGAACATTCGTCGTTCGTGGCCGACAATAATGGAACCCCGCGACGTCCAGCCATGGTGGTTTTATATTCCTGGGCGAACCAACCACGGACCATGGTTGTAGATGTGGTTCACCAGTTCCTTCGTCTGGAGTACCAAGCCAGGGTCAGTCCGCAGGGAGGAGCCCACTTCCACGAAGACCGTCTGCCGTGCATCTATGCAAAAGTCCCGCAACAGATCAATGGGTGGGACTGTGGAGCGTACCTCCTCCACTATAAAAAGAGGTACTTAGAGAGGCCGGGAGCAGACGTCAGCGCCCAGAAGGAAGACCAGTGGGGAAACGGGAGAAGTGCCGACAGAACCCGTCGAGGCGTTGCCAGGTTGGTTAGGGTACATGCAGGGCAACATCGTACCAGTCACCGGCTGCCCGATATAAACCTCCCCGAGGTGGCCACTAGCAGCGACGACAGCAGCGGAGAGGGCAGCAGTGGCGAGGACAGCAGCAGCGAGGATAGCGGCAGCGAGGACAACAGCAGCAGTAACGGTGGTAGTAGGAGCGGCGACCAGAAAAGTAGCGCTAGCCAGCCGTCAGCAACGCCGGTCGAATCGGTGGACACGCAGAACTCACGGACAGAGCCAACGTCATCGGTAAACAACGAAGGTGCCCCGCAAAGCGTTCCGGGCAGAGGTGCTGCGACACCAGATTGAGGCGGCAAAGGAGCGGGCACGAAGTCGCGCCCGTTTTCTGACCACGGTAGACGGGCTTTTGTACCAAGTATACATAAATCGCTCCGGGAAATGTCAAGTTTTTCGTCGTCACTCAAAATGAGGGGGGAATGTGACGCATTACCAGTACCACGCCACAAACAATGACGGAAAGTAATAATAATAAAAATATATATATATAAAATAAATTCAAAATATAGTAATAATAAGATTGGAAAAAATGAAGTTAATGCTCCCATGGAGGGAAACGTAGGATAAGTCATAGAATAAGTTAAAAATGAAGTACATGAATTAAATGAATTTTGAAAAAAACCGGAAGATCGGAAAAACTTAGAAATAAGGGCAACTCTGGCCCAGAAACCGAGCACCTAGCAAACCCGAAACAACAGCTGATCTGAACAAACACAACAACAATGTAAGGCACAAAGTGAGTATAATAGCAGGCACACAAGCAGCCAGAAATAAGTTCATCAGCGGCAGCGGTCTGAGGAACATCGTGGAATCCGGGCTTCACCAAAACTTTTGGTAAGTTGCAAAGTAGCATCCTCAGCCTTCCTCCTCTCCCTCCATCGCTATAGGTGTACGGTAGCATCCACCATGCCTACAGCATCCCCCTTGTTTCCCCCCTTCCTCCTCGCTGCTACACGCAACACACCGAAATATCATCGACAGTAGCACACACCGAAGCGCATTAACTGGCGCACAGCAGCGCACACCGAAGCGTTCATCAGCGCACAGCAGCGCGTTCACCGGCGTACAGCAACGCGTTAACCGACGCAACAGCAGCGCACACCGAAGCGTTCATCAGCGCACAGCAGCGCGTTCATCAGCGCACAGCAGCGCGTTCATCAGCGCACAGCAGCGCGTTCACCGACGCAACACCAGCACATGCCGAAGCGCACAACAGCGCACACCGAAGCGTTCATCAGCGCACAGCAGCGCGTTCACCGGCGCACAGCAGCGCGTTCACCGACACAACAGCAGCGCGTTCACCGACACAACAGCAGCGCGTTCACCGACGCAACAGCAGCGCACACCGAAGCGTTCATCAGCGCACAGCAGCGCGTTCACCGGCGCACAGCAGCGCGTTCACCGACACAACAGCAGCGCGTTCACCGACGCCACAGCAGCGCACCGAAGCATCCATCAGCACTCAGCAGCGCGTTCACCGGCGCACAGCAGCGCGTTTACCGACGCAACAGCAGCGCACACCGAAGCGCACAGCAGCGCACACCGAAGCGTTCATCAGCGCGTCACCGGCGCACAGCAGCGCGTTCACCGACGCCACAGCAGCGCACACCGAAGCGCATTCACCGGCGTACTGCAGCACATTCACCGGCGCACAGCAGCGCACTCACCAACGCAACAACCAGCGCACACCGATACGTTCACCGGTGCACAGCAGCGCGCTCACCAGGCGTACACCAACGCACTCACCGGCGAGCATCACAGCATCTACCAACACAACCACAAGCATACACCAAAGAATTCATCGGTCGCACATCGACGCCACCACAAGCACACACCAAGCGTACACCGACGCCACCACAAGCACACATCGAAGCATTCACCAGGCGCACATCGACGTAACCATTAGCGTACACCGAAGTATTCACCAAAGTATTCACCAAGGATACATTGACGCCACCACAAGCATACACCGAAGCGTTCAACAGGCATACATCAACGCAGTCACAGCCAAACACCGACGCGGCCACCTGTGCCCACCAACACATTCACCGGTGTAAAGCGACGCCGTCACCCGTAGACACCAACGAAGTCACCACCAATACATTAACTTAATCATTTATAATTAAGTAGACTAAGACTGAGATAAAGAAAATAAAATGAATTTATTTTGTTCCACCAAAATACAAATTTTTCTGTGGACGGACCTCTGGTCGAACTCGCTGAGTCAGACCCTGGCAAGAGCAACGTTACAATACATGTCGATTCGAGGAATGTAGAATTACATGGGCTTTGCGATGCTTCAGGTGTTGCCTGAATAATAATTGAATAACGCAGCCGTTATTTATTCTGTCATTCGTTCAGAAACTGCAGCACCAATAGTTAGTCTCATCACAGCAAAGGCAAGCGTTGCACCGCTGAAATCAGTATCGATACCTCGTATGGATCTATGTTTGTTTTTTTTTGGTATGACTACCTGGATTGTGGAATCTTCATAGATACTAATGGACCGGCCCAATTAGCATGCACGATTCAAAGGATTGGTGCCTACGTACTAAACCACAACCCGACGTACTTCAACCACTATCCCCCGCGGGACTGCCGTTAGTTATTACTTCTCGGGGGCTGGTAAGCAATCATGCTATATCTGTACGTTTATATCACACTATTAATTGCTTCTGGTGACTTCTCTGGTCTCAGCAAACCGCCTTCTCTCTATGGTTCGGAGCTCCGTAAGGACAACCGGAATGAACGAGTCAAGTTTAGTCCAGTTGTCTTCACACTGTAGCATAAACGGTTCTACAAATCGTGGATCCATAATCGGGGCACCGTGTGTTCTAAATCGTGGACAGTGGAATATCACGTGATTTGCATCTTCAACGTCATTTTCACAGTTTGGGCACAAAGGCGAACTGTCGTGTCCACATCTGTGGAGGTACTGACGGAAGCAACCATGACCCGAAAGGAACTGAGTCATGTAGTAGTTCGTAGCTCCGTGATGTCTATCGTACCGTGCAGCAACATCTGGAATGAGTTGGTAAGTCCACCTCCCTTTCGTGGCCGTGGACCAACGTGATTGCCGTCTGGCAATAGAGATGGCTCTTTCTTCCTTAGCAATTTCTAATCGCCTTCCACTTAGTCTGCGTTCATAGATGCGGGAAATTTCGTCCGCTAACATGTCTATGGGCAATGCAGATGCTATGACGCAAGCGGCTTCATCTGAAATCGTCCGAAAGCCGCTAATGATTCTAAGAGTGCTGTGCCTGTATGTTGAGGTAAGCTTTCTCCTGGCTGCTTTTATGGCTAGAGCATGTGACCAAACTGGAAAGGCATAGAGGATCACCGAGGTGCCTACATTTGCCAGTAACTTCCGCCTTGCTGGTTTCGATCCTCCTATATTCGGTAGCACTTTTGCCAAACCGGCCTGTATTTTTTGCTGCCTTCATAGCAACATAACTTACGTGGGTTTTAAAACTCAACCTGCCATCCAGCATTACTCCGAGATATTTGAGAGAAGAACTTGATCTTATAATGCTCTCACAGACTCTAACGTAGATGTGCTCAACTATTTTCCGGCTGCTGATGAGAATTGCCTCTGTTTTATGGTCAGCTAATTCTAGGTAGGCTTCCTGTAGCCACTCCTTAACTTTTGCAATTGCAAGGTTACTTGCATCTTCGATTTTATGTAAGTGCCTAGCTACAGTTACAATAGCTATATCATCAGCGAAATCGATTATTGTTGACCCTTGCGGAAGAGGGAGCTTCAGTACTTCGTCGTACATAATGTTCCAAAGAATGGGGCCTAGCACAGATCCTTGCGGGACGCCTGCAGTAACGTTGTGGTATTCTAATCCACGATCGCTTTCATAAATAAGCTTCCTGTTTTTTAAGTAGCTCGCCATAATATTAAGGATATACCCGGGGGCCTCAATTCTCCTAAGAGCGTGTCTGATATGCTTCCAACTGGCTGAATTAAAGGCATTTTTGACATCTAACGTGACGATTGCGCAATATTCCTTCGTCCCAACTTTCCAGCGTTCGCCTGCGATGGCCTTGGTTGCAATATCTACCACTGCTTGTACAGCATCGATTGTTGATCGGGACTTCCTAAAGCCGTATTGATATTCCGAAAGATTTTCCCCAGCGATAGGCTCCAGCCTGTTATAAATTACGCTCCAAGATTTTTCCAGCAGTATCAAGCAAGCATATTGGCCGGTATGATGATGGCTCTTCTGGAGGTTTCCCTAGTTTCGGAATCAGTACTAACCTTTGCATTTTCCATGAATTCGGGAACTCTCCGTCGTCTAAACATTTTTGGAATACGTGAAGAAATAAATCCGGTCTTCGGAAAATTGCGGTTTTGATTGCAATATTTGGAAAGCCATCCGGACCGGGTGCTTTGCTGTCGCCAATTCGTTTACATGCAGCCCAAAGTTCGTCGACTGTTATCGTATGGAGCTATGTGCGGCGCTGCATTTGTGCCGACTATTTGGGGCTGTTAGATGCGCACTCGGCCTTTCAACGACGTCTATCGTATATTTGCGTGGACGGATTCCGAAATTGTAATCCATTGGCTATCATCTCCGCCAAGCACTTGGAAAACTTTCGTGGCAAACCGTACTGAAGAGATTTTAGACACCATTCCACGACATTACTGGGACTATATCAACACTCAAGAGAATCCCGCTGATTGTGCATCGAGGTCTCATGGCCGAAGACCTGTTGCATCATCAATTGTGGTGGAATGGACCGTCATGGTTACGCCGCAACCGGAATGAGTGGCCCAAGACGAAATTTAAATCACTAATCACGGGTCAGCTTACTGAAGGTTTGGCATTAGAAAGGAAAGCGGTGGCAACGTGCCACGTAGTGCCGGTGCTCGAGAAATCGGCGTTACTTAACATAGCAGAAAGATTCTCATCCTGGAATAGGCTGCTTCGCATTATAGCCTATGTTCGGCGATTCACAGCTAGGCGGCAGCGTCGTGGTTGCACCGAACGCCGCTCTCCAACATTTGATGAATTGCATCATGCTGAACTAGCTCTAATTGTTGCGGTAAAGAAAGAAGCACTTGCGGACACCAGGTCACGGCTGTCACGACATCAATTGCTACACCATCGGGATCAACTAATTTAGCTGTCACCTTTTATAGACACAAACGGAGTGCTACGCGTCAGTGGCAGACTTCAAAATATGTCCGATTCATGCAACATAAAACACCCGGTTTATTGCCACGATGTCATGTTGCTGAATAGTCGTTAATCGTCACAACACTTACCTGCATGCTAGTGTAACTGAGCTGTTTGTAATCCTCCGCCAACTATTTTGGATTATAGGCACTCGAAATTTAGTAAGGTCCGTTATATTGAAATGCAAACGGTATTTTGACGTCCGGCGAACGACGTCCACCCAACTAATGGCAAATTTACCACCGGTTCGGGTGCAACCAGCCCGCCCCTTTGCTAACAGTTGATGTGACTTCGCGGGACCGATTCTCATCAAAATGACAACATGCAGATGCCCTCGCATCAGCAAAGTCTATATTTGCCTGTTTGTGTGCATGTCGACCAAGGCCATGCATTTGGAATTGGTAAGTGACTTAAGTTCAGATGCTTTCATTGCAGCATTTAAACGATTTACAAGTCGTCGTGGAAACTGCAATCACCTCTACACGGACAATGGCACCAACTTAAAAGGTGCTCATAAAATCCTTGATGCCATGCCAAGAACTCTACAAAAACAAACTACCAATGAGGAAATTAGATCGTCACTGGCAGAGGATGGCACGAACTGGCACTTCATTCCACCATCCTCCCCTCATTTTGGTGCCCTCTGAGAGGCCGGAGTACGATCTGTTAAGCTACATTTGCGGCGTGTGATCGGAGACCAGCTTCTATCATTTGAGGAACTATACACAGTTTTGACGCAAATTGAGGCCATTTTCAACAGTCGTCCACTTTGTGACATTTCAGACACCGACATAAATCCACTGACACCGTCTCATTTCCTGATCGAGAAACCTCACACAGCTGTACCAGAACCCTGTGCTGACCTGAGGCCAGCATCGCGTTTAACTTATTGGAACTGGCTGCAAAATATGGTGAATGGGTTTTGGAAACGGTGGTCAAGTGAATACTTAACCTCCTTACAACAACGGCCGAAATGGTAGCAGTGTCAACGTAATTTCGCACTTGGCGATATTGTAATGATCAAGGAGCCGCATGTCCCACCGACTAAATGGTCGTATAACAGAGGTCCATCCAGGACGTGATCAGAAAGTGCGAGTAGTGTTTCAGGGGGGCTGATTTATATCAGCGAATCAGGCTGTGTTCTTCTACCAATTGTGCACAAAACCGGTTGTGCAGTTATGTAAACGAAAAGTAAGTAAAATTATGTCCAGAAATAAGAGAAGACTTCCTACCTACTCTCCTTCCTCTCCGACCAAGTGGGCAGATTTGATAAATCTTCTAGGTCTCCTGTCCTTCCATCCGTCGTACTTACTACCCGGGTGAGCCCTCAGCAATCGCAGTCGGCACAGTCATCGAGCACACCGTCAAAGTACAGTCAACGGCTACGCATACTCTCTCGGAGCCCAGTCAGCGTTCACCACACAGAGTACAGTCAACACCTACAGAGCACGGTCAACGGCTACGCGTACTCTCTCAGAGCCCAGTCAGCGTCCACCACAGAGAGTACAGTTAACACGTACAGATCACAATCAACGGCTACGCATACTCTCTCGGAGCCCAGTCCGCGTCCACCACAGAGTCAGCATACAGTCAACAGCTACAGAGCACGGTCAACGTCTACAGATACTCTCGGAGCTTCGCCAATACCTACGCATACTCTCTGAAGGTACAGTCAGCGCCCACGTATATTCTCGGAGAACACAATCAACATACACACACCCAACATTACGAAGCCTGATTCCACGACACAACAACACTGCTTACATGGTTCAGCGTTCGTTCGAAGTCACCGTTTTTACACGCCATATATGTAACAAACATTGAAGATTAGTTCAATAAAGTTAAATTTATACTGAAGAGTACCCAAAAATAACTTAACGGTAAAAGAACAAGCTTTCCATAACGGTAATTTGTTGGATACCTTAATGTGTCCGTTTGGAAGAAAAAAAATATGGGTGGTGTATGTATTTATTTCACGCATATAAATCTATTCAAACTGTTCAACGTTTAGAAACGTGCAAATCAATTAATTGATTTGCAACGAATTCAATACAATAACAATTCACAAAAAGAGCGTGGCGCGCTCATACACAAAAAATGCTCCTATCTCATGCTTGATTCCGAAACCGGCCTGCAGAGAGAGAGCATGTAAAACACAAAATGCAACAGATTTGACAAAAAACAACTTGTGGTGTGTACAATTATTTGCTTCTAAGTCTCTTCTAGAGTTTGTAATTCGTATTAAGTCATTAATTGCAAGACGACGAAGCTTATATAGCGAATGTTGTACAAGAATAGACACCAACAAGGATCGCTGATGAGAAACGTTGGCATGTTCCGAAATAGCTATACGATCTTGCCAGTCAAGTTGATAGTTCAAATCGCATTGGAAATGAAACGCTGAAACCGGAAAAAATATGGCTGGTGTATGTATTTACATCACGCATATAATAAAATAAATATATTAAAAAAGAAGTTGTTTCACGGTCAACTTGTCACATTTCTGTAAAAATCAATATAACTCCTTCACCGTTATGTTATAGACAAATATATATATGACATAAATGAAAGGTATTAAAAATACCATTCCTACAGTACTTCGTTTGTTCCGCTAGCTCACATAGTTTATGAGATAAGTGACAGTAAAGCTAAAGTAATGTAATACGATAGTCAGTATAACATATTATATACAATTTTAAAGATTAAAGAACAATCTTTCCATAACTGTAATTTTTTTATATCTTAATGTTTCCGTTGAAAAGGAAAAATTCTTGTTTCAAGGTCAACTTGTCACATTTTTCTTAAAATCAATATAACTCCTTCACCGTAATGTTAAGGGCAAAAATGTATATTACATAAATAAAAGGTATTAGAAATACCTTTCCAACAGTGCTTCGTTCATTCCGCTAGTTAACTTAGTTTATGAGATAAGTACATTTATTAGTACCATTTATTTGACCTTCAAACGGTTATAAATCCAAGATGGCTGACCAGCACTCGAAAAACGTGTCCACTTCCGGTTATAACCGCCTCAAATAACGGTAAAAAAAAATCTGAGCTTGGCAGCTGTTTTGCATTTGATCTAAAATCTAAGCTGCATTGATAAAGTGAAATTGTTACACAAAATTCGGAAATTATTCTGCATGAAGTGACATTATACATAAACATAAGTGACATACGGATTGATAACATTTATGACACTACAAAACTAGAAATCGATCTTAAAATCGATTTAATATTTATCGTTGCAAACCTTACTAACTTCATATGCAAGTTTCCGGCTCAAACTTTCTATTTCCTTTCACAACCAATTCGTTAGGGTGTACAATGGTAAGCTATTTTCATAGTTTCTTATGTGTTCGATTTTCAATAATTTTTTAACTACATAAATTAAAGACTAAGAAACGGCGCAATGGTGGTCGATGTAAACACAATCGGGGACATGTGAAACCTGTTCGTTGTACTAATTGTGCACGTTGTGTACCCAAAGACAAAGCTATAAAAAAATTTGTCATTCGAAATATAGTTGAAGCCGCTGCTGTTCGGGATATATCTGAGGCTTCTATATGGGACGGTAAGAAGCAGTTATTTTTGTGAAATTGATGTTTTTACTTTTTTTATTTAGGTTACATTTTGCCCAAATTGTATGCAAAACTCCATTACTGTGTCTCTTGTGCGATACATTCTAAAGTTGTGCGCAATAGATCCAAGGAAGCCCGTCGTATTCGAACACCACCATTACGAAGCTATCCCAAAGACTTGGCTCGTCAGAGTAACCAAGCTAGGAAATAAGTTTCAATAAATGTGCTAATGCAATATAACAAGCGTAAAGTTTTTATTCCGATTTTTTGCAACGAAATTTGGAATACTAGGGTTTCTTACCTACCAGTTGGCATTCAAAACACTTTGAGTTGTGAAAATTTACTAATTCCTAAACTATGGAAGTTTTTAAACTGCATTATGGGTTTCGATAACCTGCGTGTTCCTGCCTGAAAAGGCATTTCTGCTAAAATCTAATTTCGGGCCAAAAGCCGAATTTTGTTTTGCATGGTGACTAGCAACAATATCTGGTTTTCCAGCTTTTGTCTAGCTTCAGAGTTATATCCCTTTTGCATCATTACACATGTATGTAAAATATTTTTCGTTCAACATTTTCACGCGAACTAAAAATTTGGAACATGGGGATGATGACGCAGCTTCAATTGGCATAAATGCAGAATAGCTGCTAAGCTCAGATTTTGTTAATTTTTCTTACGCTTAGTTGGGACCATCAGGAACGGAGTAGCTGGTTTTTATCGGGGGCTGGTCAGCCATCTTGAATTTATGATCGTTTGAAGAACAAAGAAATGGTTGAATAAAAGTCACTTATCTCATAAACTAAAAGCAGAGATAATGGTGGGTGTCACACTGGGCATATATGCGCCAGACTCACACGCTCTGATTGGTTGATTGCAAAAAGTGGAACAGCTTTCGATCCACGTTCGCCTCAATGTTAGCGCTAAAATTTTGGCTGCCTCACGAGCGTCAAACACTAACACATGTATACAAACTCGAAGCACGGTAAGAAAATTTTTCTTATCTGTTGCCTTCTCATTTCTGTTTTGTTATGCGTAGCAGCCACAGCAAGGGCTTAAGAAAACATGCATGCCGGTTAAAAAAAAAAATGTATGGAATGGAAAAACCGGCTGAATTTGTGTTTTTTCTTACATTACTGTTTTCGTTTAGAATTCTATTGTATTGTAATTTTTATTATTATTAGCTCTAGTAACTTATTTCTTAAATATTAAAATATTGCCCATTCTTATTTTAACAAATTTGCTCAAAATATTTATCAATACCCAAAAGAATATTTTGGAAAGAAAGGATACATTTCATAGAATTACAAATAAAAAACAAGATGCAGGTAAAGGTTGCAATTCCTCTCGCTCTCTTTCTGTCAACCCTTTTAAAACTTGAAAATTCCTGAAAAAAAAGATGTTTTCGAAAGGGTAAAAAACAGGTGAAGGTCATTGCAACGAATAATGGAAAATACGATTAAAAAATTTCGAATAATGCGAACTCATAAGATTCCAATATACGGTAGGTATAGACAGACAGTACGCAAATGACAACATTGCTGCTGCTACTGACACGTCAAATCAATCATTCCGTACCGTGCTTTCGTTGATATGAAAGCGCTTACAAACACATCTCAACCGCTTGCACGTACACGAGTTTGAGGATGCGCACAATTTTTTGTAGTGTGACAGGGTGCAACGTAAACAGCTTTTTCTGAGGCGGCCTCAAGATGTCCAATGTGACACCCACCAATTGGTACATATTCGGGGCTGCGAGTCTGGGGAGTTTCTCAAAAAATTCCACGAATGGGGTCTGAGTCTTGTTGTTCTACCTTTGCTTGAAAGCTTGTTCTTTTACCTTTGTAATGGTATATAATATGTTATTGTTACTATTGTATTACATTACTTTAGCTTTACTTTTCTGTAAACAAACAAGTGTAAACACAGAAAACATTTGAAATAACGGCATAAATCGGGCGTCGTACAACACGCCCAATTTTTTTGTTGTTTTTGTTGTTGTTGTTGTTTTTGGTGCTGACCCCAAAAATAACTTCAAAAAGGGGTGGCTACTTCCGGTTCCGGTTTTATAGCCGTTTGAAGTTTGAAATTTAACTGCCCATATCTTCTAAACTATAGAAGATATCCGGTTGGCATGGGTGCTGTTCTAAAGGTACTTAGAGTATCTTCAATTTATGTAATATGATATTTTACCGAAAAGCTTACAGTTCTCGAAAAAAGCGTTTCGCGCTTCTCGAAAAAAAAATCGCGCGATTTTTCATACAAATTTTTCGCCTGCGGCGCTTACTACGAACTCACTACGCAACGCTCACTACGTTGTTATAATAAAACAACAACACGACATCATCTCTATTAATACCAACGCTTGCCCTGAAAAAGGCAGATTTTAAATAACGTATTGAACCAAATTTAATCTCTTTTATATAGTTTTGGTTGCCCTGAAAAGGGCAGATTTTTCTCCTTCCATTTAAAGGATATCCTCGGAGGTATCCGAATCTACCGAATTCGGTCCATCCATATCACAGTTAAATAAATTATAAATTTATACGAGATTTTTAATAGAACTCATAATTTATTCAACTTCCGCACACAAAAATATCCAAAAATCATAAATAAATTTCGTAGAATCGTTACTCCAAGAACAATATGAATAACGGTAATCCCCGAATTAACTTACAATTTCGAAGACGTATTTAAACGAACACGATTGTATAACATGTATAGTAAGAATATTTTAAGAAATGTATAGTACAAACACAAAAAATACTTACATACTTAGTTATGGCGACATTTGACATGCAATTTCTGGGCAATGGGCAGTTAAATTTCAAATTTCAAACGGCTATAAAACCGGAACCAGTAGTAGCCACCCCTTTTTGAAGTTATTTTTGCGGTCAGCACTAAAAACAACAACAAAAACAACAAAAAAATTGGGCGTGTTGTACGACGCCCGATATGTTCCGAAATAACTCTTTAACTGCCATCTTATGGAAAAAAATGTATATTACATATATGAAAGGTATTAGAAATACAGTGCTTCGTTTGTTGTTTTGCACGGTGATAAGCTAGCTCACTTAGTTTAAGAGATAAGTGGCTTTTATTAGTACCATTTACTTGACCTTCAAACGGTCATAAATCCAAGATGGTTGACCAGACCCTGAAAAAACATGTCCATTTCCGGTTAAAACGGTCTTAAATAACGGTAAAAAAAAAGAAAAAACTGAGCTTTGCAGCTATTCTGCATTTGTTCCCTTCGATTTTTTGTCTGTCATGCAAACTCGGAACAAAAATCTTCGCAAAACGAAATCATTTTGCCCGCTCTCATTTGGTTTCAAAGTTATGTCCCTTTAAATTTGGAAAATTTCGGACGTCTACTCCGAAACTTTATTACTTTTTTCCAATTCATTAATTTTTTTTCTAAGGAAAATGTCTTAACATCGTCTCTCACTCGACTTATGCCTTGTTTACACAAGGGACACGTGTCGCACGTTTGAAACTACTCATCGGCCGTGTCCCCTACAGTGTTTACATGGGGGACAGATTGGATTGTGGATCGTCGTGACATGGATGATTTTATTGCATGAATTTTTACTACTTTTTGCTACCATTTGTGTAGCTTTAGATACTATTTAAGTATTTATAATAGTTTTTTACTATAAAATACTACAAACCGTTTTACTACACTTTACTTCGTGGCATCGCTGTGAAAAACAAATAATAAAATCTCTATGAACTATACATAATTGTTACAAAATAAAATTTAACCCAACTTTATCCACTCCTATTTATGTATTTTAAGCAATAATAATTTAAAATACACTTTATAATAGATGTTGCGTGCAGCTCCTCGTCGAGAACATATAATAAACCTGAGAAGAAATAATAAGATGCATTATATACCAAAATTACTTACCCGGTAGATAGTCGCCACGTCAGATCTAAAAAAAATAAAAAATTAAAGATTGGTACTAACCATGTAAATATTGTTTAATTCTTCAGTACGTCAAACTGCCAAAAGAAGTGTCACTCCATTGTGAATGCAATGCAGACAGTCAAACATTGGGAATTTATAATATTTTCTAATGAGAACAGTTGAGAAAGGGAAATTTTGGGGGGGAAAAGAGGTAGGAATTGCCAGGTATATAGTAGAATGATGGTAAAGAAAACTGAAGGAGGTATCAACCAGCTAAAATTATGGGCCCCTGGTAGTACGGCTGAACGCCGAGGCCAACCGAAGAAGAGAACAGGTGTAGGAATGAAAAAAAAATAATAGAGTATTAGAAGTCTGTCCGATTAGAACATTCTGAAATACTAAATTTCGTAAAACCGAAAGTTTTTTGTAGCCTTAACGGAAAAGTAGGTATCCTAATATGGGAGTTAAGAAAAAGATCCTACTAAAAATTAGAGAGAAAACCAGAAAAACCTGTTTATTTAGTATAAGAAAATTTCAAGGTCAGCTAGGAGATTAAGGAATTGGGTCGAAGGCGAAAGAAAAGAAAGAAGATTTGGGATTGATCGATGAACAGCTAAACTATACGGACGAGCAATGTCCGGATAAAATAAAAATAGTTTCTTTGTGGTATCAGTAAAAATAAGAAAGTAGATTTCTTTGCTAAAACTTTAAACTAACGTAAAGTAAATTCAAGAACAAAATTTAAAAGGGATCTTTAAAGAAAAGGTGAACGACTCCACCGGACAAAAAGCTAAGCTGGAAGACTGCGAGCGAGTCCACCGACCACAAAATTGAGCCGACCATCAGCAGCGAGTCCACCAACCGCCAAGAAAAGTGCAGATCACAGATAAGTCTTTTACTATACAAAAACCAAAATTATCCAAACGAGCCCCTTGAAAATGGAACCTGAATTACTCTGTGCTCGAAACAGAAATCAAATCGTCTGATAAGAAGGCTGGTGCCGAAGAGGTGTGACGCGGAAAACGAATATATTCATCAGTTAATAAAGAAACATAAATTTTTTATTGTATGAAAACACAGAATATAGAACCCAAACGAGGGTGAATAAAAGTTGTAGCCAAAAGAATTGCCTATGGTTAACGGTGAAAAACTGAAACGGTGGTTAGGTACAGAGAAAAAAAAACTATCACGGTTAGCGAAGCTTCCGTGCAAAATAAATTGCGCGATAGAAAATTAGAGATTAAACGATATGTATGGCAATGAATAAATTTTTGAAATCTGTCTCTATAAAAAAATTGCCTTTAAACAAGAAATTAAAAGCCGTTGATCATCTAAATGTTCTATGTTGTGTTTGTTATATTTAAGTAGGTGATTGTATATATGTAGGTGGTAAGATAAATTACAATAATAAGAATATTAGAAATAATATTGTCGAACATATGTACATATGTATATGTATTTCGGGGTGAAGCGAACAATTGTAGCAAAAGAAAAAGTCATTAGCGCGTAGGTCCTGTCTCTGAAGAGCTCTTCCGGGAGGGTCCGCGACTCGAAAGTCGCCCAGTAAAGTGTTGAGTGTCTACGCATCTGAAAGTAAAGATGATAAAAGAAAATAGAAAAATATAGTCTTTTAAAAATTTGAGAAAAAGAAAACTGTGTAGCCGATTCCCAACCCAAGAAAAATTTAAATTCCCCTTCAATGGCGATGCAAGGAAACATGATATCGTAAATATATGCTTTGCTATTGTAAATATTGTAAATAAATGATATGCTAAAAATATAAGTTTATTGCGTACTGAGAGGAAAAGAAGAGCATTAATACGAAAGCGTATATAAACATAGTAAACTAATAATTAAATTAATGTCAACATTTATATTTATACATGGGAACAATAAACATGTCAGTAAAACTTTAAACGATGTGCTAAATTATTTGAAATTGGATAGAAGGGAGGAGGGAATATTGCGAAGTGATGAGTCGACGCTAATAGGAGCGTCGAAAGACGTCAAAGGGTGGATGAGTGTGTGAATATGTGAAATAAGTTTTTTCTTTTTAATAAAGGTTCGCGACTTTGTGGAGGCATGGAGGGTTGAGAACCGCGACCAGTAGGAGATGATGAGCTAGCTGGAGGAATCATGCCTGTTCCGAAAGAACGGAACCAAGGTCACGTAACATAGATACTAATTGATTTGCTGAAACCATGAATAGTGTTGCAGTAGTTGGCGTTGATATTATATTTGAAGTCAATTTAGCAAAAAAATATACGAGTGGCTGAAGAGCTCAAATTTTACTGCTGTTGTTGTTGTTTCTTATGCTAACTCCAACAACAACAACACTTTTTGTCGCTCTCGTCTGGTTTCCGAGTTATAGGACCTTGAAGTTTAAAGACAGTTCGGGAACGAATTTTGACAGTCCGGGAATTTGTTTACAAAATATTTTGAGAGAGGAATGCAACTCTTGTTCTTCTTTTTTAGAAAGTAGTTTTTCTATTAATGTTTACTTAAAAACCAAAAAATTTTTAGTAATAAAGTTGTGTCATTGGTATCCCTGCTACTAACTCACTCCATCATTTTGTGGCGGTTCGGTAACAAAGCAAAACGGTTTACCTTTTCAGAAATCATGCTTTGTGATGGCCTGTTTTAGCTTGTATCATGTCGACAATTTCACCATAAAATTCACATACACTGTATGTGAATACGCGGACGGACATTTTTTTGAGCTCTCTCACGAAATAAGAGGAGTTTCCAGTCTTGTAGTCTTTGCCCCAGGGGACACGTTCACTTGCATACAATCCATAGTTCATCTTGCCGTTTGGCTGTGAACACAACAACAAATGGTGTCCACAGGGGACACGTGTCGCACGTGTAAACACGGGCTAAGAGTCATGGTCGTCTCTCAATCGTCAACGACGTAAACTTTGGTCGTCTTGATATATTCTAAGAGACGAGTTACAGACGATTATCGTCTTAAATAAGACGAGTGCTTTTTAGTTGTCGTCTCATACAAAAAATAAATTAATTAAGGGCCTTATGCAGAGAGTCACGACGACAACGTTATCGGGTGACTCTCTTTGTGGTTTTCGTCGACTTTGACATTTTCTAATGTCTTTGTTTTTGTAATCGACGAAAAGTACAAAGAGGGTCACCTGATAACGTTGTCGTCGTGAACAATAACACAAATATTAATCTAAACATAATATGCCAAGTTTTTTTATATTTTAGAAGCGTTTGTAAACCTGTTTTCGAGATTAACCACAATTATAACATTTTCTCCTACCAACACAAAAATTTGTATCTTGTACCTTTTATACAAATAAAAATGCCTGTAAAATAAACGTGAAGTCCGTTGATCGCGACGTAAGAGCAAGACGAGACGAGTTCCGTGACTCTTGGAATAAGGTTGTTACGTCGTCGTGACTCGTCAGAGACGATTGTCGTCTTTGTCACCGTGACTCTTGGAATAAGGCTGTAATACATATAATAATCCCATCACTCAGAAAGTAAAGGATCCTTAACTTTTTTTGGAAATTTATTTCACCAGGAT
The DNA here is from genome assembly GCA_949629155.1 of Myopa testacea. Taxonomy (NCBI): domain Eukaryota; kingdom Metazoa; phylum Arthropoda; class Insecta; order Diptera; family Conopidae; genus Myopa; species Myopa testacea. The sequence continues at coordinate 31,521,283 of OX451346.1, read as the reverse complement.
CAAATCAGGGTTTACGAGAAATCTGTCTTTAAAAATCTAAGTAAAAAGTATTATTTTTCTGAAAATGAAAAATCGCGCGATTTTATTAATAAATTTATCAGTCTATTTCATTTTTTAATACTTTTGAGAATATTAAGACAGCAACACCGGTTTCGTCTACTTGGTGTACACTAAACCAAGTTTTCGTGATCGATGTGAAAGCGTGGAGTTGAGAACGGAAAAATATCCCATTCTCTTGTTTTACATACAAAACAACAAAAAAGTCCTTTTTGCGAAGAATATATGTTTTTCTAAAAATAAAAATGGTCCTGCGCGCTATTTTCCAAAATATGAAAAATTTTAGGCTGCGGCGCAATTCTCCTAAAATACAAAGTACTTACCGACATAAGTTGTATTTCTATTACCAGTTTCAAATGATTTATATAGAACTTCGTCGTCGGAGACATCAGAATCTACCGAATTCTTTTGGGCTGGACTACAGAGTTCGCCAGCATATTTGAGCAATATTATTTGAAAGAATTTTTCTAATAACGGTAAACCGTTAATCCATGAATATATTTGCAAAAGTAATACTAGCACAATTCAACGCAGTGGAGTAGTATAAAGGCGTAAATACGTTTCAAAGAGTTTTCTCCTAAAATTCTGCACCGATCCTGGTGAAATAAATTTCTTAAGAAAGCTTTGCTACTTTCTTAGAATTGAGATCATTACATATGTATGTGTTTATTTGAAGAATATGTATGTTTATGGTTGCATGAAAAGGATGGATTTTTTGTTGATTTTATTATCGTTATAACTAGAACGAACTTAAATAAACGTTTTGTAATGTTTTGGATGTTTGGTGGCTGCTCTCCTTCGAAGTTCGCTGGTAAGTGAATTCAGCAGGATCCAACTGCCAAGGCTGGAGCCGAGCAGTCCGCAGTCAAGCTTTTAGCTTGCCTCTCCTGAGCAGCCGAAGTCCGTGCCGTGAGATAACTCAGCTTCGGTAGATCAGAAGAGGCAACCTGACGAGCGTTGTGTTTGGCGTAAACATCCCGACCGCCTTGCAGATCTGCAAAGCTCCTCGACCCTCAGGCCCGGGGTGGATCCGGCGTCTAGTCGTGGGGTGTTGAGTGCTGGGTCTTACTGCAGGCCGTGCAGCGACGTGTGCTGGTGCGCCGGTGGGTGGTCCGAGCACGATAGGCTGTTGACGCAAATGTGGCGTCCCGCCTAAATCCGCCAACGGCCCTGGGCTAATCGTGGAAGCGGCTGCATTTCCGGAGAGGATGCTCGCTTCGGCACAGGGGGCAGCATCCGTGGTGGCGTGGGGGTCTTGCGGTCGCTGGTGGGAACGAGTGTTGAGCCTCCTCTTGACGGGGGTTGGGTGAGAGCTCTTGAGCGGTTTTCTCTTTCTCCGAGGTATAGGAGCCACACAGCTTCAGCAGCTCTTCCTCGTGCCGTTCCTCGCAGGGAGGCATCTCGGGCCCGGGGCACGGATTTGGGGGGGCCGAAGGTACTGTGGCTGGCGGAGCCAGCAGACATCCTCGCCGGTAACGGGCGCCTTGGCGAAGTATGAGTTTCATTTCAGATCTGCGGAGAAAAAAGGCATTAATAACAACTCGAGACTTGCAAGTTAAGGATACTAATTTTGAAATAGGTCGAGTGAGCTGGCCGTTAACCATTCGGACATCGGCCCACGCAGACTCGTGCATCCTTGCCCTTGTGCTTTTTAATGAAGCGGCGAAGCCGCCAGAACGTGGCAGGAAGATTATCGTCACGGACAACAACCAGGTGTTGGGTTGGAGTCTTCCACTTCGTGCGACACGCAACTCATGCAAATACTCCGTTTTCCATCGGTTGCAGAAATGCTGGGCAAGGGCTTGATACGTTTCCATCGGTTGAAAAGCGATTGAGAGCGGATTGTCCAGGATTTCGGGCTCGGCCTGAGCGAGCATAGGCCCGCCTACTAGGAGGTGGCCAGGTGTTATCGCCTCAATAACTCAAGAGGCGATTTGCTCAAGAGGATCGATAGCTCTTCAAACGTGAATTTTGACGCTGGGGCGAGTTTGCGCAGATGCGTTTTCAGGCTTTTAACACCGGCCTCGTAAAGTCTTCCCATGTGAGGAGCCCCAGGGGGGATAAAGGGCCATTCAACATCCATAACAAGTATAATATCCAATAAATGACAAAAATTTAACTATTTCAGATGCAGAAATCATCAAAGCGAACTTTGTGGTCGATGGGGGCGGCCACAAATATGTTGCAAACAGCGAATTGAAAAAAGAGTTGGAGTCGCAGGCCGAGAACGGCATAAAATGGTTAGATTTGGAGGAGAAGAAAGTGCAGCTCATGTCTGAAATGGTGGCAGACTGCAAAAAATGTCTTTAAGAGAATTTATTATTACACAAAAAGAAAAGTAAAAAATGGTTTTTTCTTACTTAAATACGTATATACGTACTTATTGTATAAGTATTTGTATATTTATTTCATAGGCTCGCATAGCTCTAACACTGAAAAGATTTTGGTTAGTCTGGTTAATGCCATTACCGACGCAAATCAGGACTTAGTGACAGTAAATGGTGTTGGCGACACGAGTATGCGTTTGAAACCGTTTCACGCAGTTTTATGTAGAGCAGAAATAATGAGATAGGATACTTCGAATTCGTCGCAAAACACATTGGCATTTTCACTAACACTACGATAAAAAATTGTGATTTTGTGCAAAAAATTTGTACTTCGCCGAAAATAAATTGATCACATGAACGCATACAAAATCTGTTTTCGGGGGCTGGTTTATGAAACGTTAAAACAAATAATTAAAAAATATTATCCTTTTTATGTGTGCAATATATATATAAAACATAACACCTGCTTCCATATTTTACCCCGTATTGGTTGTTTATTTCTCATTTTTCGTCGTCCCACAGTCGCTGTGCTGATATTTTGTTGCAAATACGAAGTTGTTCGCCTATTGACAAAAAAAATTACGATTAATAAATCCAGAATGCTCGCATTTATATTTTTTCATTTATTCTCTAAGTATTGTTAATTTAATAAAATTAAACTAACTGGAATTAAGATGTTGTGGCCACAGATTTTCATAATATCTTCTGTGCTTTTGTTAACGCTCACCCGTTCGATTAATTTTCTTATAACTTAAACGCTCAGTATATACCTGGGTAAAAGCACGAATTATATGGAAAACTCTTTAGGAAAACTCTAAAAATTTCTGTAATCCGAAAACATACCATTGTTTGTTTACAAACTTTTATTTATTTATTTATTTCAATTTCGCCTACCGGGCTTAGCCCTTACAGGTGTAGTGCTTAAAAGTAAGGACTTAAAACTAAACTAAACTTGAACTAAGTATTGACTAATAAATCGACAAGGATACATCACTCTGTTACATGAAAAATCAAGCTCATTTGCTAAAACATTACACAGGGACACACATCCTCAGTTTGGCTCCTGATTTCCGTAAGAGGTTCTGTGATAAGGTGTAAAAAATAAACAGTTTTCTCTAAGAGGCCTAGATGGAGCGTACAATGGTATGATCGCAAGAAAATCTGGAGAATCAACACGACAATCCAAAACATCTTTGACGAACAGTACCGAATTTATCTGCCTCCTCATTTCAAGTGATCTCAAATTCAAGATAGGGCATCTAAGGTTATAATTAGGAATATTGCCAGAGTGGTAAAAGTTACGGAGCGCATGCTTCGTGAATCGCCGCTGAATTCTCTCCAGTCGGCAGATATCGTTATTTGATGACGCCATCCAAATGATGCACGCGTACTCTATAACATACCTGACCATACATAAGAATAATGCCCTCAAAGTGAGGGGATCACGAAATTCACCAGAATTACGCTTTAAAAAACCAAACTGAGAGCTAGCTTTCGCATATGTATTCCCTATGAGCATCAAATCGCAGTTTCGAGTCAAAGAAAATACCAAGGTCCTTAGTTTAGGTGGCGCCTTGCACCCAACGCTTTGGGGGCAGGGCTAAGTAGCACAGATGTGTCATTTTAATACCACGTGAAACTATAGCCGGTGAGGGTATGCAGGAGTGCTGCGCTGGCGAGCTCTACAGCAATTTCGTCCTGTTCAAAAATGATAAAAGACTGTCAAGCTTGACGTTGGGTAGATTGTCCAAGTCCTTGAAAAAGGGTTTCCCCAGGAGTGCCATTCTGCTGCGAGATAAAGCAGGGCAGGCGCAGAGGTAGTGCTCAACCGTTTCTTCCTCGCTGGGGTCCAAGCAGCTACGACAGAACAAGTTGTAGCTATGGCCCAGCCTACCTGCGTGCCGTCCTACCAGCCAGTGACCAGTTAGTACCGCAATTATTTTGGCAGTATCTCTCCTGGGTTTGGACAGAAGATAAACGGTCCTCCCGATATCGTAGGAGGGCCATAGTTGTTTAGATATTTTGCAGGTTGGACGAACTTTCCATCTGGCTGAGGCCAGATCCAAGTAATGCTTTCGTCTTCCTGCGATTGCCGCCCTGTAAGGGGTACAGACTTGTAGGGCTAGGTGAGGATTTAGACTTGCACCTTTCCGGGCAAGTTCATCGGCCATCTCGTTGCCATAAATGTTCTGTGACCGGGAACCCACAGGATGGTGATGGATGTCCTATTTGAAGTGCATGCCAGGATATCGCTGCACTGCTGTACCAGCTTCGACTTAGTCTCCACGCTTATCAAAGCTTTGATGGCGGCCTGACTGTCGGAGACGATTCCTCTCTTCTGGCTCGAACTGATGTTGGCATCTGAAATGACTTTGCAGGCTTTCGTGATTGCCATGATCTCTGCCTGAAATACGCTGGCATAATCCGGTAGTCTGAAGCTCAGATGTAGTCCCAGTTTCTCCGAGAATACTCCGGCTCCATTTCGGAGCCATCCGTGAATATGGGGATGTCAAATTCATTCACCAGCTCGCCCCCACGCAAGGCGGCCCTCGAGGGAAAGATAGCGTTGAATTTGCGGGGAAAAATTGATGGACGGTTTGAGGTAGTCTGTCTCTCTCGGAATACTTGTTTTGGCCGACAGTTCCAAGATATTGCTATGACCGTTGATTCTAGATCTCCAGCAGTTATGCTCCCTTAGTCTTAGGGCACTAGCTGTGGCCATGCTTTTTATATCTAAATCGACCGGCAAGAGGTGTAGAATGATATTGAGAGCCTCCGTCGGGCACGACATCAGAGCTCCCACGGCTCCGGCACAAGCCATACGCTGTATCCTTGATAGTTTCTGGCGTTGATAGGCCTTGGATGTGGCCGTCCAAGGTCCTTAGTAATGCTAACTCTATTGAAAGAATTACATTCGTCATAAGCGTAGTTATATGAAATAGGCAGCTGCTTACGAGTAAATGATAGCAGCCTGCATTTTGAAAAATTTAATCTGAATGCAAACATATATATATTTAATTAAAATATCCCTTCTTATTAAAGAGTTTCTAAATCGTAAAACACAGGTGACATAAGGCCAATGCAATAAATAAATACATATAGTTCTTTTCATATTATTAATCTTTAATTTTATTTGTATTTTACAAGAATTTTAAATATAAATTAGAAAATTAAAATATTTAAGTTTAAGGATTTTTATCAATTACATATGTTGTTAACCCTTATGGTTACACCAGGGTCTGGCCAGACCCTTTTCAAATATTTTAGCATTTTTCTTTTGTCATTTATTAATATATCGTTATCATATTCCATGATATCCTTATATGGTGTTTTCATAAAATGGTTTTTCCAAGTTTTTGGAATAAACAGTTTTAAGCCCCAAAACCCCTCGTAAACTGTTTTAACTCCCTTGAAATTGTTGTTGCGATTCCAGCGTTAAACCAAAATGCTTTTGGTTTTTAGCCTCAGTTTTTAGTTTGCAAGTCTGTTTCGAAGTTCGGAATTGCAGACACACTATCTTTCTCTTTGTCTAGTGCAAATAAGTTAGAAAGAGATAATTTATGTCACCAAACTATTCTGCCAAATGTCAAAAAAAACTCGACATACTGAGAGGAATTTGCTATTTACGATGTTTCGCTTTTTCGGATTTTTCGCTTTCCAAATTCTGTAAACTTTCGAATTTCGTCACCATACCAAAATAGATTTCAACAATTTTGAATATTATTGTTATTTTATTCACTGTATTATAAATCAAAGCGATGCACAATTTTAAAAATAGCTGCGTAAATATACAAACAAAACAACAGCTGTTTATTTCTTCTTTTCGGTTTGACAGCCCGGACCGGATTATGTATGGAAACACTAGATCAGCTGATCGATTTTCGAACACCTTAACCGGATTAAATATTTTTATGGAAACAGGCTATTAAACTACTATTTTTTTAACAATTTCAGAAAGAATTAAGTTTATAAAATGTGTGGTGCGATTAGTATTTTCCATTTACAGCTTACATGCATATTCGTGATACCTGGGTCCAGCTAGACCCACATACATCGTTGTTCTTGCACACCTCTGAAACCAGTGAAAAATGTACTGTTATTTACTTAAACAACAATCACAATAATTTCAATTTCAATTTATTAATAGTAAATGGAGGCACAATAAGATTGATTCTTTTTTAGTGCATATGTATAAAACAAATATTACATGGATGAGGTAGGAGATGAGATAGGAGTGAGAGAAGAGGAATAAAAAGAAAATGAAGAATAGAAAGACCGAGAGAAGAAGAAATGATATGTAAATGAGTGTAGTAAAATAAATAAGTTTAAAGGATATTAGATGTAAAAGAGAAGTATTCCTCCAACAGTCTCTTAAAACGACCCCTACTGCTTACTATCTTCAGATTTCGTGGAAGATTATTCCACAGCCGAACAGCACTGACAAAGAAAAACCGCCCTGAGTTCAAAAAACAACATTTTGGTAATATGAGATTCTTCTGCAAGCGACTCGACTGGCAGAATTGCAGTTTCTCAAAGAGATAATCAGGCTGCTTGAAGTAAATGAGATTATGCATAAACAAGCAGTTTCGATAATTGATGAAAGCTGAAAAAGTATTACCAAGCAGTGCATTTCTGTGATCAGATAAGTGATCATACCTACGTAAGCCAAATACAAACCTAGTCAAATTATTAATTAGTACTTCCAACTTGTGCAACGAGATTGAGTCAAATTGGCAGTATTTTACCTCAGTATAAGTCAGTAAAGGTAGAACCAACTGTAGAATTAGCCTTCTACGGACTTCAGCCGGTATAAACTCAGCAGAGTTTCTTAAATTACACAGCACCGAGTAAGCTTTATTAATAGTTGCATTTATATGATCACTGCAGGTCAACGTAGTATTAAGGCATACACCAAGGCTAGTGGTTTTGGACACAAACTTCAGTATACAATTATTAAGATATATAGGCGATTTTTCGTCGATTTTAGATTTATATATGGGTAATACAAAGGATTTGTTAGGATTAAGATGCAGTCTATTGTTATCAGACCACCTAGCAATGTTTCGCAAGTCCTCATTAATATTGCGACACAAAACACTAAGGCGTCGAATATTATTTAATAAATACAACTGCAGGTCATCCGCATAAGCATGTATGGACACATGTCTCACGTTGGTGAAGATATCGTTCAGAAAAAGCGAAAATAATAATGGTCCTAGTACATAGCCTTGAGACACACCAACTCGATTATATTTCGCCTTATACATTTAGTACCTTAACTCTTTGAGATCTATTTGAAAGATTTAATTAATTGCACTGCATTACTAGAGAAGTGGAACAAAGACCCCAACTTGGCACAAAGCAATGTATGGTCCACACTATCAAAAGCTTTAGTATAATCCAAGAGACATAGAAGGGTGCTTATTATGCTGGTGATGCTTATTATCATAGTTAATACTAATGTCATCTACTACTTTGAGCATAGCCGTACAACAGCTATGATAACGTGGAAACCCTGATTGCAATGGATGCAGAAGATTATTGTCTTTAACATATTCGTTGATTTTTTCAGCCATGATCAACTCACATACCTTGGAAAGCACGGGTAGAATACTAATTGGGCGATAATCAGCTACAAACTTTGGCGTCGGTTTCTTAGCAGTTGGTATAACAATACCAGATTTCCATAGTGAAGGAAAACAAGAAGATGTAAAAATTAAATTTATAATAGCAGTTAGTGGGGATAAAACATATGGTAATAATATTTTTATAAATTTTAAAGAAATTCCATCTGCACCAGTTGCATTGGATTTTATTTGATTAATTTTGCTTGCAATATCTGCCTCATGTACACCTGGAAAACTAAACCCAATTTCTCCAGGCTGGCTAACAAAATCCAAGCCCCTATTCACTCAGGTAGTGTCGGAAAGGAAATAATCATTCAGCTCATCAGGAGATAAGTTACACGATGCACAATTTTTGGACCCAATTCCTATGCTTTTTAGTCGCTTACAGACCTGCTTGGACGGTAGTGTTGGATTAAGTTTAGATTTAAAATACTTTTCCTTCGCTTTTCTGATAGCCAGCGAAGTAAAGTTTCTTGATATTTTAAAATTTTCCCAATTATAGCTAGTTGGGTTATTTTCCCATTTACTACGTAATCGGTTTCTGACTTTTATATGTCTTCTAACTCTAGGAGTATACCATGGACAGGACTTATTAATTATATTTACAGTACGGAGTGGAACATAACAATCAAATAAATAATTAACAGTATTATTGAAATATTCTAATTTGTCATCTACATGTAGCGCCCTCCACATGATTGACCAATCTATATTTAGGGCTGCACAATACAAGGAATCAATGTCAAGTAATTTAAAATCACGAAAAGTGAAAGTGTCAGATATAGAACATGCATTTAGTTTAAAGTCAAAAGAAGAAAATAATAGGTCATGGTCAGACACAAACTCAATTTGGTTGAACAGTAGCAACTTATCAAGATCAGGGATAATAAAATAGTCCAACAGACTAGGAGAAGCATTATTACTGAATCTGGTAGGAATAGAGTCGTTAACAAAAGCAAACCCAAACGCATATACAGCGTCTATAAAGTTTTTGGAGATACAGTCATTAGTCAGTATATTAATGTTGAAATCACCACATACAATTGTAAAATCGTACACAAATGCGGTAGTTGAAAGATAGTCAAAAAGAGCTTAATGGTCGCAGTATTTATGAGGATTGTAGGCACAAGTTAAAAGTATTTTAGTCATAGAATCAGACAACTTAACCGAAAGGAATTCAAGTTCAGCATTATCACCGGATGAATTAACTACCTCCGAATTGTAGCATGATTTAACATATATAGCAACTCCCCCGCCCTTTCTATTTAACCTGTCCTTACGATGTAACTTATAGTTTGATATTACTACACTGGTATCTGATAAATCTATCTAGATTTGCCTAGGCTTTCATGTATAAATATTTTACTATTGCCAACATTATTGTCAATACCTAAATCATCTAGAGTAAGTGTACGTTGTTTTCTGCGACAAAAAGATGAGAGCGTACGCATGAAATTCGAGCGGTGATAATTTGATTGAAGCTTCACAACAATTGGTCCATCACTAGATTTATTATCATTTTTGTTATTGTTTTTATTATTCGTAATGCAAAAGACATCGCGAATACGAAGAAAATCCTTTTCAATGCCAATTGTGTTGCATACACAATCGAAAACAGCTTTCAAATTCTCGCTCTGATTAGAAGGAACACCAGTCATCAACATATCAGTGGATACTGAATCATTCTCAAGATGAGAGCGCCTGTCCTCCAATTTTTTCACATCAATCTTCTGCGCAACAAAGCTTGCAAGTTCACTCTCCAGATGGTTGACACGTAAAACGACGCCTTGCACATCAGCTTTCAAGTTCTCCACTTCAGCAGCTAATTCTCCGAACCTTTGCAGAATTCGCTCTTCAGAGTTGCAATTTCTTCGCGGATCTGATTGACAATACTGTCTCTCAGCTCAGCTAAATTTCCTTCGAGCGTGGCAGCCGAATCAGACCGAGCTGAGCAAATCGACGAACTTAACGGACTGGCCGGACTCATCAAGGTTATATACTTGTTGTTACGAAGCGATCGCTTTTGGAAATTTGTATTATCTGCACTAGCAGCAGATTGCTTTTGTTGTTTATTGCTGTACATTTTTGTCATATAATTTAATTACACAATTATTACACAAGTTATTATGTCCAGAGGCCGACTAATTCAATAGATTAGTTGATTCAAACAGAATAGAGAGTATTTTGCCTCAAAGACAGCTTAACGGCACTTAATTTTGACAAACACAGAAAACTAAAGTTTAGCACTCGCAGAAAGACGTCTACTCAGTACGGCTACACATGAGCGAATCTCAATTTCAACAACAATTGCACACTTCGTCGACAAGAGCTAAATATTTAGGGCCTTATGCTCGAACTGCACAACAGTAGCGGTACCTCCGTTTCCGCTGCTCTTAAAACAGCATGTGCTAACTCTTAAGGCCCAATTATAATATGCTTAACCGAGCTTACGCCGGCTTAAGCAAACGAGCGATAAAACAGAAATTGTATCTCGCAATTATAATTTGCATAACGTCGTTTCGTTAAATTTATTTTGCTTAAGCAAGGAGCGAAACAAATCGCACATTGCGTACGGAATCAGCTGTTTTCAAAAATTGACAACTAATTTGGGAATTAGTAATAATTTTTCGGTCTCATTAAATTTTAGTTTTTTAACTTGTTATAAAGTGTTTAGTTTATGAAATTATGGAGGACGAAACTTTTTTTGATAATTTAATAGAATGCGTCCGACCAAAAAAATGTATATATAAGATAAACGTAATCCTTTTTATTTTAATAAAAGAATGAGGAAAAATACATGGGACGAGATTGCTAAACGTGCGGCAGGACTGGTAAGATACACATATATTAAATTTTTTTATATTTGTCAATGCTTGTCGATGTATGCAAATTTACAGCCCTAGATTACAAGCACAGATGGAAGCTATTGCGCGAACGGTTCTGCAAGGAAATCAAAAAAATTGAGACTCCTTCAGGAAGTGGGATGGAATACCAACAGGAGTGGAAATTTTTCCAACCGCTGGGTTTCTTAACCGTAGACGCACGTTTGGTTTGTTTTCGATCAATTTGAAAATATTATAACTAATAGATTAACGGGAATAAGCAACTGAGACCTTTTGACTTTTAATTTTTTTGGAGCTTAAGCATAAATTTAGTAGTTTTGCTTTTTAAGCTTTTTAAAAAAAAAAAATAAATTGACAATTACAAATTAAGTATGCTAAGGGTCGTTTTCGACCCTAGTACCATAATATTGATTTTATTTTATTAATTTCAATTAATAAGCAAAATCTTAGAGTTTAATTTGAAATCCATATGTTTCTGGTCTGCCAGCACACAAAGACGTTAAAATTGAAAAAATTGCGTTAATTTCAGCTTACGTCAAAATTGTAACCGTTATTGGTTATGCGTAAATCAAGTGGTAGTGTTTAGTTATTGTGTGAAACAATTATGTCGCGTCTAATAGAAGAAGAAATTGCAAAATGATTACAGAGGAAAGCGAAAGCGATGAATTCAATGAGAGTGATGAAGAATATGAGCCAAGCCAAGGGCAATTAGAAGAATACGAGGAAAGTGAAAGCAATTCTTCAGATGAAGGGAACTTGGATCCCCTGCAGTGGATCACCTTTTTACATCAAAATCCTCTTCAGTCAATATCACTTGAAAGATATAAATCTTACTGTATATTTTTCACAAAACTGGAATCAGGTCGTGCACAGAGCTGTAACGTCTTAAATTTACAACCTGGGGTAACGCGTTACTCAGCTTTACGTGTCAAAAACATCAAAGATTCTTTTCTGCTATTTTTCCCGTCTCCAAATGAAAATATTGTATTACAAAATACTAATGAATAATGCAAATGAAGAATGCAAATAATGCAAAGATGGGTCGAACGTTTGCCAATGTTCTATAATCCAAGCGAATATGTAAAAGTGGATGAGCAATTGGGCTTCAACGGACGATGCTCTTTTCGTCAGTGTATTCCAAGCAAGCCCGAAAGGTATGGCATTAAGTTTTGGGTGCTGGTTTGCTCAAAAACATATTATGTATGGAACATATAACCCTATTTAGGTAAACAACCAAGAGCTAAGCCGGAGCAAAATCAAGGGCAAAGAGTTGTCCGGGATTTGGTTGAACGCCCTAAAAGCCTAAAAGGCCATAACATTGCTATGGACAATAACAGGAATGTTTGTCTGGCCTGCCTTGCAAAGAATAAATAAATATGTTTACTCTTTTTCTCTGTTTTCTCTAAAAGATTTATTAATTTGGACAGAAATTAAATGAGGGGTCGAAATCGACCCAAACGTATGATTCTTAAGTTTTTTCTAACGTGCGTCTACGGTTAAAAGATACACTCACTCCGCGTCGGTATGTAGTTTACCTTATTCAATATTTTAGTGATGTAAAATGCATATTTTAATATTGCAGTACTCGAAATAATTATACGACCGAATTTGATGATGAAGCATTTCAATGCGTTTCTCCTGACGCTTCTCCTCCTGTTCCTTCAACTCCTGTTCCTCGCAAGAATTCAAAAAGGACTTTAAACGAACTTTGCTTAAAGTTCGACGAGGCCATTGAACATATAATAGCAGAACCGAACGATGAGGAAACACCTGACGAGGTGTTTGCCGAATCGCTGCTATGTCTAATGAAGGACCTGCCCTCGTGTGTCAAAGACAGATTCCAAGCTGAAACCTATGCAAAGTTGTACCTACTGCGTTCAGAAAACTTACTCTAAGTTTTGTGCTAGAGTACTAAGCACCGTTTTGTGCTCCTGTATTATGAGCAGTTGTGTCGAAGCAGATAATTTCAACTCGATCAAGCATTTCATATTCTTTTATTGAATTAAACACGGCATCTGATATTTCTTTTCCACTCGAAGATTTTAACTTTGGAATGCCAAGTAGTTTATCGATACCTTGAGATGAGACTATGATTGGCAAGCGATCAACTTTTTCCCTGCCACTAATTTAGGGGGCACGGCTAAAAATTGTCCAATCAAGCTCAAATTTTTTTTGTGTATTTTTAGGATCAAATAAAATGGTTTTAGCGCTTGCCGTCATACGAATTCGAAAAAAAAGAAACAAGGACCGGTCTAGTGAATATGTTCTTATACCTGTTTTGTTCTCTCTTGAGTGTGTATTTTTTTCACTTATCACTGAGAAAAATATATGCGCTAAAAACACAAAGCATGAATTTTTTTCGACTTTTGTTTTTTTCACGCTATATATTTGGATTATTTCAGCACATTGTGATTGAAGCATATATTAAGAAGATAATGGTATAATATTTTATAATATGAAGTAAATTGCATAATTTAATAATATTTTTTAATATAAAGGATAAATTCACATAAATGTTGTCATAAAGACAAAATATAATGATAATTTTTTGGGTGTAGCAGCAGCAGAGAGATGCATTCAGATATGCGCAGCATACAGTCCTATCTCATCGATGGCTCGGAAGCTACTGATTTTATAGATATCATCAAACTTTTTGTTTACCAAAGCCAGCCGGCAGGCATTATGTTTATAACACCACAAAAAATAATACACAATCGCCAAATCTACGGGCGAACTGAAAGCAGCGGTTGCTAATAAGCTTTTCTAACGTAAATACGTAAGAAGAGTGTAAACTGTTGTTGTAAAGAGGAGAAATTTCAGCAGTACCGCTTCTATCAGAAGCCGAAGTTGTGTGTATACTAAAAACACATTTTGAACAGCTGTTTAACGAATATAACAAAGAGTAACGCTGAGAAGCGGTACCGTTCGCAGTTCGAGCATGAGGCCCTTAATGTTATTTTTTGTGAGTTCAATATGTTTTCTTTGCCTATGAGATAAAAATTAAGCAATTGAACTTCAGTCATATTTTGAAACTCATTGCATTGTGTTGAAGTAAATTGGTTTTGTGTTTAGTAAACATGGAAGGTATTGAATACGGATTTCATGAAAATTATATGATTTATAGAACGCATTTACGTTCTGATGCTGCATTCTATAATCGCGGGTCGCGGAGGCCCTGGCAACCGAATTACAACAAGACCGAGAAGCAGAAGAAGATGCTGCTATTTTTAGATGGTGATAGTGATTATATACCAGATGAATTGATGCCTTAGACCTTGAGCAAGAGTTATAGATGCAGTTGGAAAGTGACACTGACCAGGAAGATGAAATGCAGCCATATGCTAGTACGCTTTCACTTAAAACCTTTTTCGAAGAAGATGGGACGAAGTGGAGCAAATCACCACCACCAACCGTATGGAACCCAACATTATAAGTGGAGCCAGTGGAGGCCCGACTAAAAAAAAAAAAAAATTTTACGCGGTTAAGTTTACACCACTTTAAGTTATAGTTTAAAATTATTAAAAACCTGGACAATTACAATTACACTGGCCGACAGTCATTTTGTAACGGGCTGTTTGACAACGTATTCTGAAGGATTTTGGTCCGCTTCCGATTCCAAAAATGATAAAATAAAAAAATTAAACGAGCCGTTTTCGAGATAATCGTTTTTAAAATTTTTGGCCACCTTACGTTAAGGCCCATCCACTTGAAGAGCTACTACAGCTAACATATGTAACCGTAATCCGTTACACAAAAAAAATGTTAATTTGTAGGCTAGTGTTATTCACATCGAAAACAAAATTTCAATATTTAACATAAAGAAAAAACTTTAAAAATGGAAAAATTTCACACTCAATAACGAAATTCCCTAGAGAAAGTGTAAAATCTCATAATAATGAAATAATAATAATGAATTGATTTCGGGCTCTGTCTGACCTCCATCGCGAAAATCTTCGACCGACAAATTCGCGTTCTAATTAACCGTACCTTTAAACGTTTGGCATCGCATGACCACCATAGTTTGATGCCATACTTAGATGGTTTTGATGGCATGTATTGCGTGCACTTTGTTCTACCTCTAAACGGAAATAGCGGTGATCAACGCTTAATATCTAAATATTTACGGTGATATTTTCAAATGTCTTGTAAAATCTACTCAGATTTGCATTCAGCATACAGAAAATATCTGATATTGGAGCGCATTTATCAGTCGCTATCTACCACGGAAACTACATTTCAATGTTGGCTAAGCGGGATCCATTCATGTCATCAAAGGCCATTGCAGCGGAAATTAAGAACACAATTTCAGCTAGAAGTATACGCCGTCGACTATGCGAGGTTAAATTACCTGGACGAATAGCTCGAAAAGGTTCCCTTGCTTAGAACAGCAAACTTACAGAAGAGGAAAGCATTCGCACAAATGCATAAATCATGGTGTGACTCAGAAGGTTGCAAAAAGTGGCGCAATATACTTTGGAGTGACGAAACAAAAATAAATTTGTTAGGAAATAATGCTGGACGAAACGTCAGGCGACCTAAAGGGCAAGAATTTAACCCACGGTATAAAAAAAAAAACAATAAAACATAGAGGTGGCAACATCTTGGGATGGGGTAGGCCCTATCTATCTTATTAGTAACATCATGACCAACTATGTTTATAAAGACATAGAAGAAGTCATGTTGCCTTTTGCTGAGGAGAATATGCCACTATGGTGGTTATTTCAACAGGATAACGACACTAAACACTCCTCAAAATTACTAAGTGGCTGGTTTCAACAAGAAAATATAAAGGTTCTGGAGTGGCCTAGGCCAATCAGTCGCTATCCGTTCTTCTCGAGTTTCTGCAATATCAAAACGAATGAATAGATTAATCTCTTTGAATCGATTTAACGAAAAGGTTGCTATGTGTAACGACATTACGAAATTATTCCACAGCTGAGTGATTGGTTCATAGTTAGAGCGATGGCAGTCCATATATACCTAGAAGCCGAAATAAGCCGACAATTCTGTCTGACAAAAACGTCTGTCTTAGCTTTATACTTTTTTTCGCGACTCCATGTGTTACTATATATACCTTATGTGCTTTTTTGTTTGTGCAGCGACATATGTATATCTCGAACAGATTCGTTCATAGTAAAATAAAAAATTTCTACGGATGGCAAACCTTTCGCAGATGATACTGGTCCCATTTGATTGGAACGTAAAATATTGTGTAATCGAATTTTCTGTACTTCTGGTGGTATTTTATGCCATTTAGTACCATCACGTCCAATGTAAAATTCCTTAGAATTATGCGATCTTTCATCATTCGAAATGTTATCTGTATTATTTTCGTCACACTCATAGTCTTCGACTTCTATATCTGCATCATTAGTTTCTTCGTCCGATGCTTCGTTTTCGATTAATTCAATTCAATTCAATTAATTTTTATTCGTCTATGATATAGTATCTTACAGATTAAGCTTATAAATCTAAAAGTAAGAGCCTAAAAGTAGTATTGTAAAACATTACTCGAGGCAAACATAGATCGACATAATCAACATTATAAATTCTATTTAAGGCAACTAAGGCTCTATTAATGGGCAAATTAATTGCGTAATTCGTTCTACAACTAGGAATATGGAAGAATTCGAAATGTCTTAAACTTCTACAAGGAATATTAAAGGAAATAGCCTTTAAAAGAGAACCACAGTCCACTATTCCATTAATCAAGTCAAATATGACCATAATACCCGCATGCAATCTTCGCACTTCAAGTGGTTGAATGCCCAAGAGAAGGCAGCGAGATCTACAAGTTAGAGACGGACTAGGAAATAAAGTTCTTAAGGTGAATTTAAGAAATTTACGTTGAATTCTTTCAATACGATTTATATGAACAGAATAATATGGATTCTATACTAAAAAAGCATATTCAACATGAGATCTAACGAAGGCAATAAATAAGCGCTCCAAAGTATAGGGATCTCTGAATCCAAGGCTATTACGTTTAATAAAAGCTAACAGCGAATAAGCCTTAATCACCATTCTATTAACATGACCAATAAAGGAAAATTTCGAATCGAATAAAATACTCAAGTCGCGAATTTCAGTTACTGAACTCAACGTATTGTGAACAAATGTATACGAAAAAGATAAAGGCAACCGAATCTTGTGATATGTAATATAGCAACATTTATCAAAATTTAGAACCAATTTATTAGTTACAAACCAGTTATAGAGATTATTAAGGTCAGACTGAAGGATAATACTATCATTAAAAGTGTTAGGCCCTTATCATGAATAGTCACTCGAAGGAATCGTTTGCTTTTAACGCTTATTCTGCTTTTCGTCGGTTACAAAAACAAAGACATTATAATACGTCAATTACGACGAAAAACACAAAATGGAATCAGTATTAAAAACATACGATTCTTTCGAGTGACGATGAAAAAGTCCTTAATTTTATAGAAAAAAACCTATAGCAAAAAGTAGAAATTTAACAGATTTGAAACAGGACGATATGCCATTAATAAAAAGCAGAAAGAAAAATGGGTCAAGAACTACCTTGAGACACACCTGAAGAAGCAACATAAGAAAAGGAAATTACATTTTCAACTTTCACATAAGATACTCTATT
This sequence comes from Myopa testacea, assembly GCA_949629155.1. Taxonomy (NCBI): domain Eukaryota; kingdom Metazoa; phylum Arthropoda; class Insecta; order Diptera; family Conopidae; genus Myopa; species Myopa testacea. The sequence continues at coordinate 31,503,813 of OX451346.1, read as the reverse complement.
CACGAGGTATGAAGACAGCCACTTTAAGAACGAAGAATGGAAACCCATTTTAGACAATTTCAAAATAAGTATGGAGTGTGATATCTTATCAAATGCCTTTGAGATGTCCGAATAAACGACATCCACCTGAGAAACTTCCTGAAAAGCACTGATACAATAATTAGTAAAGACACTAAGATTAGTCGTAGTCGACTTTCCCGTGACAAAATCATGCTAAGACTGGCAAATCAAAGATTTTACTAAAAAATAAATTTTTAATTTGACGATCTTTTCAAAAACTTTAGATATGTTAGATAATTTAGAAATCGGTCTATAGTTTAATCTGGCGTGTTTAATACCTACTTTAAAAATGGGTAAAACTTGAGATATTTTCCATTTATCAATGAAATAACCAGAATTCAGAGAAAGGTTGAAAATGATTGTTAAAGGGCCAGACATAGATATCCTAATAGTTTTTAGAATAAAGGAACTATAATGCCATCAAAATCGGGATTGTAAGAGCTTTTTATTCAAGAAATTCCATTGATGACATCAGCGCTACTTACAACCTTATCGTGTATCTTTTCGCGTTACGTTTATTTCGCGTTTTGTTTTGTGCTTTTCGCATTTTTCGAAAAATTAAGAGAGGAAAATCTGTAAACCTCTCAAACGCAATCGAAACGCGATACCAAACGCAAACGCAGTTTTGTTGGTAATTTACATGCTTAACAGACTTCACTATTTCGTGGAAAAAGTCTCTCAAACCAGACGATCGCAAAATGCTTGCGTTTTGTGTGATTCTGAACAGTGGCTCATACAATTTTTTTTATGCATGGCGCTACCTTCTCCAAATGATTCAGAAAACTTCTTTTTTCATGCGCAGTTCGTCATAAACCTGTTTATTATATAAAATAAAATAATGCGTATACATAAGTAACAAATAATATTGGAGTTACTGAAGCTCCGACATATGTAAAAGATCCGAATTGTCCCTCTTCTGAGTATCCCCGTCTTTTGTTCCACGCTATGACGCTGCGCTCTAGTAGTCGCACGAGGAATATTGCTGCTATATTCACTCTCACATAAAGAGCACACGATAATAAACACAATATCAGTATGTAAACCTTGTGTGCGGCTTATCAGATTTGCTTTTGTTGTACAAATTGTTGCCATACATAAATTATAGCACTAATTCATTGGGATTCCTGAAAATACTTGTAAAAATGCTAAAAATGCTTCATGCATGGTAACTCTTTGTGCTCTGCAAGCAGGGGAAGTCTGCAAGACTACGTAAAGTTTGTTTACCTTTGTGTTTCTCCTCAAAATTGAAACGCAGTCTACTCGAAAAAGTTTGATCATACCATTTGGAACGCATTGCGTTTGAGTCGCGTTTGAGTTTGCGTTTGCGTTTAAAAATACGCGGTTAAATAAGGCTGTTAAAGTTAAGTTAGCAAAATTTAATAACAGTAAAATATTATCGGACAATGAGGGGTCAGATTGGGTGATACTTGAATCAAAATTAGATAGAGAATATGTAACGAAGAGATTTACCGTGTCTTGAAGTGTGCAAGAGGTAATAGTATTTAAAAAGGTTGAAATCGGTATATCAGTAGAGCCTTTTTTTGATTTTATGTAATACCAAAAAGACTTGGGATTAAATTTAATTTTTAATTTGATAGAAATTTATTGAGAAAATTGAATTCACGATTATAATGGAGATACTTCAACTTTTAGAGTGGATCATTAGTGCAATTAAATTTATTGCGAAGATTCTTTAATCTTTTTAAACCTCTGGTGTACCAGGGCAACTTATGAAGAACTTTTTTTAATGGAATAGTGTCTGATAAAATACTATTAACGTTACTCAAAAAAATATCATAGCAATTTGAAACAGACTGATCAAAAAACAAAGGCCAGTCAATAACGTCAATGAGATCATTAATTTGACCAAAATTACAATTTTTATAATTAAACACATAGTTTTTATAATTAAAGACACTATTATTGTCACGATTTATAGGGTGAAATGAGTATAAAGCAATATCAAAAATTAGTGCTGAATGATGGATGTTCGAGGGAGAAATTGGTGTCAAACATTCACAAATACTTAAACTAATAAAGTTTGTAATAAAAATTAGATCTAACATTTTGTTTAACTTATTAAATATAGAATTAATTTGCATAAGATCAAAACAATAAAAATGATCAACTAGATTAATTTCAACTTCCTCATTAACATTAGTAGAAATTAAATCACCACCATAAGATGTAGGAATACAAGACACTGAACTCAGGTTAAAATCACCAGCTACACATAAAGAATCTCCAGTAGAAACTATTGATGACAAGCTTTCAAGTATATCCACATGATCATTATAGATTTCTGGGGCACTATTAGGCGGTATGTAAATAGCACATACGTACAATTTACTTCGCGGTAAATGAACAGCAATGCCTTGAACACATAGAAAATCGCACGGCGAATATTTCGGTGCAAACTCAGAAATCTTTTGCCGCATCGAAGTTTTGGCTTGTCAAAGTCAATGTAAACACACACAAATAAGAAGAACAAGAGCGACGACAGCGACGTAATTTTATTTTTTTCTCGTTTCCCATAAGAGGCCGTGTAATTTTGACAGTTCGCACCGAAATATTCGTAGTGCGATTTTCTATGTGTTCAAGGCATAACACATAAATGATCCAATAATCCATTCTGATCGTCGATAGGGTACTGTACCCTATGATGAATTTAAAACCTTAGAAATAGCAATTAGGTTTATTAAATTAGCAAACACCACCACCTCTAGAACAATTAGTTCTTAGTAAATTACGATCCTTCCGGTAAACAGTAAAGATCTCAACATCACAAATTTCGCCATCATAGAAGTCTTCATTTAATCAAGTTTCAGTGAAGATTATAATATCTCTATCGCAACCAGAGCAATAGGACCGAACATCAGAAACTTTAGTACGCATACCAGACATATTTTGGTAGTAGAATGCAATTTTAGGATCATTATTGAACCTCTGAGCAAACTTTTCGGTTAGTCCAGATTCACCACTTCTGATTTTTGAATAAAACGAAATGGGCGTATTCGAATACTTTTCTGCCACATTGATGAGTTGAATATCTCATCATAATATCGTTCATCAATTCCTAATTTAAAACTTATCTTTGATAGTTTAGAAGAGACAGCATCTCCTCTCACTAAACTATGGCAAACTAAATGCTTTTTATCGACATTACAATTATTTGTAATATGAGAGATTATGTTTTCCGAGGTGACCGATTGGCTATTTGCGAATATGTTGGCGACGAAGAAAAAACATCAGCAGCCTTATTGAGAGACGAAGTTGAAGTATAATTAGAGGTATATTATCTTCGTCCACGTTGTTATCTGCAGGCTCATCATCGCTGTTGTTATCTGCAGGCTCATTATCAACTGCTGAAAGCATCCTCCCATAAAACTCGTGTTCAGTTCAAGTTCACGAAATCAACGACCATTGAACCAACCAAAACATAGTGCAATTTCAAAATATGCTGTGCACTCATTTTGCATATTCTGCATATCACGGTCGCTGCTCTTGTAACCAGAGATATTGCAAGGTATTTGCAGTCCTCGTTGTGGGGTCAATGCCTCAAGCTGACGCAGTATATTGATGCTGACTCAATATTTCGTGGCAAGCCAAGAACGAACCACAGTCGCTGTTGGTTCGTTCAACAAAAATTTCAAAAATTTCAATTCTATATTTTGTACAAATAAGCGTTAATTAGATTATATAAAACTAGAATTATAACTAATAAAATCAGAACAAGTTTTAACAAAAACATACAACGTGTTTCATTCTTTTTCTCCAGCAACTGTTCATGGCACAAGTGCCTGAACAGCCTCTTTCAATTTTACAACAATTGTCTACGGTTGAAGTGCCGATTGTCTTTAAGACGAAAGAGGTAAGGCAGACCGGTCTAAAGGATTTGATCTCCGTGTAGTCCTTTTTTCTTGGTTTTGGTAGGAATACCACTCTTCCCTCCCTCCAAGTACCAGCACATAACCCATTGCCATACAGGCCACGAATACTCCCCTCAATCGCTCGAGCAGCTGCTCCTGGCCCCACTGGAGCAAAGCAGGGAATATCCCGTCCGGTCCTGGCGTCTTAAACGGGGAGAACGTCATCAACGCAGTTCTTATCCCGTTCTTCGTCACTATCCCTTCCGCCTCGGTCCTCTCTGACCTGTGATACCATCTCCGCAAAGATGGCATCTTTGATATCATCTTCTGTAGTTTGCATACATCAGAGATATCCTTCGTATTGGTGCAGAAATCCCTCCACGTCTGCCTCTTCCTCTTGCGAAGAGTCTTCTTCAAATCCCTTCTTCTACTCCCTTCTCGTCTCCCTCTTCATGGATTCTAGTGACTCGTTCCACCAGGGAACAGAGTCCTCTTCATCCACCATGGTCCGAGGACCCGCGCTTTCATACGCAGAGATCATGACAGAGTTTAACCTCCTCATCTCGATCTCCACTTCTGCCGTGTTCCTGGGCATTCTGTTCAACCCAGGCAGAGATCCCTTCAGAGCTTCCTGGTACAAATGACCATCCTGTTCCTTAGGATCCTTGTTAACCTGCTTCCTCGCCTCCGTCTCAGTCCATACGCGACATCGAACCAAATGGCCCGATGGTGAGACATGGTTAACTTGCCCCAGACCCTCCAGTACGATAGTCTCTATAACATTCCGGGACTTGTCAGGGTTAGGTTGTGAGGGAGTGTTCTGCGAACCACCCTCTCATACACAAATTACAGTGTCACAGTATTATAAGTTTAATTAATTAATTACTAAGTTAACTCATTACCTAATAACTAAGTTTATTTAATAAAGTTAAAAATGAAATAATTTTATTTTTAGTACGTTGAAATCAATTTCAAAAGAAGAAATTGATTACCATTAAGCACTATTGTATTTCAATCGCTACTTTTAATGCATCCCTGTTAGGAAAACATTGTTAATCTTGTACATCTGAGCGAGACAGAGACAACAGAAATTGCGCAGGTTGTTCACGCATACATGTACACTAGGGTGGTCCTTAATTTTGAAAATCAAATTTTTTTCGGTCTTACCCTCTTAAAATATAATAGTAGGTCAGGAAATGATATGTGCGAAATTTCAGTGAGATCGGACATCGGGAACCCGTGCCGCATCAAGGACGAAGTTTTCAAATTTCAGTACAATCGTAAATTTTCAAATTCCGATTTTTTTTTGTTTACCCTCTTAAAATATGATTGTAGGTCAGGAAATGATATGTGCGAAATTTCAGCGAGATCGGCCAACGGGAACCCGTGCCGCATCAAGGACGAAGTTTTCAAATTTCAGTACAATCGTAAATTTTCAAAAATTTTTTCCAAATTTTTTTTTGATGACGAAAGATGAAAATAATAAGCAGTTCATTTTACAAGTACGAGAAGATTATCGGCAACGCTATCCAGATGCGATTAAATCAACCTTAATGAAAGGCGTACATTAACAAATACATATGTAATATTTTATAAGATATTACAATTAATTTTATAATAATAACGGTCACAAAAACTTGGATTCCTAAATTTTTAAATTTTCGGAAAGACTTGAATTATTATTTCAAAAAATGTACTTTTCTACACCACGGTAGAACCTCTGTTAAATGCGGCACGGGTTCCCGTTGTCCGATCTCGCTGAAATTTCGCACATATCATTTCCTGACCTACAATCATATTTTAAGACGGTAAACAAAAAAAAAATTCGGCATTTGAAAATTTACGATTGTACTGAAATTTGAAAACTTCGTCCTTGATGCGGCACGGGTTCCCGTTGGCCGATCTCGCTGAAATTTCGCACATATCATTTCCTGACCTACAATCATATTTTAAGAGGGTAAAAAAAAAAAATTTGGAATTTGAAAATTTACAATTGTACTGAAATTTTAAAACTTCGTCCTTGATGCGGCACGGGTTCCCGATGTCCGATCTCGCTGAAATTTCGCACATATCATTTCCTGACCTACTATTATATTTTAAGAGGGTAAGAAAAAAAATAACTCAACAAAATTTTCGGCCCCTATAGCTAAGGACCACCCTAATGTACACATTTACACTGAGATTTGATATGTGCTAGAGCAAGATACACATAGTTACAGCGAGCCAGGCAATGGACGAAACGAACTTCAAGCAACGGATATAAAAGCGGAACGACAGTGAAGTTCGGTCACTTGGTTTTTAGACAGGAAAGCAGAAACATCCCGGTAAGTTCCAGCAACGCATAATCCCTCCAACTTGTAGCCTCTCTCTCTCCCAACTTATTACTCTCTCCTAACTCGTTAGTCTCTCTCCAATATCGAGCCTCTCCTATCTCGTTAGCCTCTCCGAAATACCCCCCCACCCCCCCTGCCACTACGCGTCAGCGTTCGAATTCATGTGGCAGGCCAAGTCTACCACCACATGATGCGGCTGTTGATAGCGATTGTGGTTGAGACACGTGCGAGGCCAAGTTGACCACCACGTGCTAAGCTGCGACATTCCTACGTCCTGTCCCTACGCGTCCACGGTCGGGTTCATGTGGCAGGCCAAGTCGACCACCACATGATCCGGCTGTTGATAGCGATCGTGGTTGAGACACGTGCGAGGCCAAGTCGACCACCACGTGCTCAGCTGCGATGTCCCTACGCCCTGTCCCTAGGCGTCTGCGGCCGGGTTCATGTGGCAGGCCAAGTCGACCACCACATGATCCGGCTGAGGATAGCGGTTGCGGTCGGGATACGTGCGAGGCCAAGTCGACCACCACGCGCCTGGCTGCGATACCCCCGCGCCGTGCCCCTATGGATTGTTAGAACTTCAGAGTATTACTTCCTGTAATTCAACTCAGCGCGGCCGACACTAAAGGTACTAAGACCAGGAGAAAGACAACAACGGCAACGGCAACTCTCCTCGCTGTAACACGCCTCAGTTTTGTATTTATAGGTATGAAATTTATTTTAGTTAGATGTTTAGATTATTAAGTCAGTTTTTATTTATAGAATATTATACGGAATATTGTTAATGCACCATTGTAATCGCATCGTGGAGTTCAAACTGATAATAAACTCAACAGTGGCCCTTATTACTAAAAATTTCTTGAGACGAACCTGGACAGCCCTGAGCCACCCCGGCTATGGATATGGTTTGAAAAAATCTAATATTGAAATCGCGATATACTCGTAGGTCATTAAAACGACCAAAGAAAATCGCATCGTTTCCAGGTCAATAACTTCACTTCTTATTGAGTTTTATTATTGCATTTATTGTAACGCCAACGAGAACTCGCTTTCAAAATGCGTTTTATTCTTGGGACTTTCGGTAGCCGAACGTCGAGTTGTCGTACAGAAGAAAGTGTTATGTTTTAATTGCTTGAAAGCGGGTCACAATTCCTACGCATGCACCTGCAAATATCGTTGTAGGAGTTGTAGCAAACCACATAACACGCTGGTCCAGGTCGAATCACTGGAAAGTCAGCCTGTAACGTCGTTCCCACAAATTGTGGCTAACCCTTCTACATTACCTAGCACATCCTGGTCCTCTGTTGCAAACGTTTCATATCCTGTCCCAACTAGAGATTCTTTTTCCAGCCAGGGAACAATTGAACTGTTCAATTACAGTAGTCTAGCCATCTTACCTACAGCTTTTGTCAGAGTACAAAATTCTGGTGGTGGTTAACTTGTCACTTGCCGTGCGCTTCTTGATAGTGCTTCCGAACTTTCATATATCTCAGAGCAATGTGTGAAAATTATAGGCGTGTCAAGAACGTCTTCTCATTTTGTTGTGTCTGGAATATCAGCGGTAAAGGCGAAAACTACCAAGGGCAAGTGTAATCTACACGTCCAGTCCAGGTTCGTGGATAATTCGATCCTTATCTGCGATCATATTCTTAGTAGAATAACGTCACACAGTGGCCGGTTTTTCAACTTAGCGGCCAAAAGTAATTTTTTTTAATGTCACCGATTTCAAAATAGGTTAGGTCATATGAAAGTAGAAACCTGAGAACCTAGGGAGCCAAAAACTTACAGCTTTATCTTGATTATTTCATTAGTAACTGTGCAATAAAAAACAGCACTTTTTATTTTCAACTAAAATAAACACATTTTTTCAACTTTTCCCAGATTTAGATATCCATATCTCTGTCAATATTTCAGATATTAAGTTCCGGGTTTTTTTATTAAATTCTTGGATATATTCGTTGTCAAATGTTGTTACAATTGAGTAAAACTGTGGTATAGTTATTACGTAACAAGAATTCCAGAAATGCTCAAAATTTAGTTAAATTTCGTCGTATTTTGGAGTAGGACTTTTGTGCTCCAAAACGAATTTTACACCATTGTAAAGCTGAAAGTTATCTCTAAAAGCCCATACCCATTTTTTTGCATCGGTTTGCCCCACCGAGCACTAGAGCCCATTATATGAGTCAAAGTCACACACTGCAAAGGTTTTTAACATGTTTTCCGTTATTTTTTCTTTGTTAGTGTTATACATTTCTTTCAAATTATATATATATTTCAAAGTATGGAAAGGTACTGGGATAGTTTGTAGTAATTAGGTCTTTTTTTAATTATCAGGTAATTAGCTCTTACTGCATATGTACTGTAAATGTGAGCAGATTATTGCTTTCATTGGAAGAGAATTATGTGAAAAGTCTTGGCCTTTGTAAGTGATATGATAAAAGATGTAACCGAAGAAGTTAATAAAATTAGGAGGCAAATTGATGAACTTCAGCAGCGGCTATTTGAGTATCTTGGCCATATTATTCAAATATATTTCAAACTTCTGCTCACCATCATTGATGAAAAAATCGGACAAGCCTTAACTGATACTAAGGCATCCTCTAGCTGGATTATATGCCACCAAACCGCGAGTAAACTAAAACAAGCACCAACAGATGCCAATTATTCTGAATAGGCATACGAATTGGGATTGTTGTCACACTAGAATTCGTTTCATGTTCCATGTTCCATGTTCCATACTCAAATTGGGCTATGATTTAGAATTCGAAGCAACAGGAATGGTTAGAGAAAATGCAGTGAATATGGAGAAACGGAAGCTAAAAAAAAGCCAAATACAGGAACTTGTGCTTCCTCATTACACTCTGCTTTATGTTCTATATTTAATAAATCCCTTTTTCTGGGTGAGTTTCTCGATGAGTGGAAGTTTGCCGCTATCTCACCAATATTTAAGTCAGGGCCAAAACATCTAATTACAAATTATAGGCCTATTGTTAAACTTTCGGTTATACCTAAGTTGTTTGACAAAATTGTCAGTAAGCTACTTTTTACATTAACAAAAAATGTTATCTCCAATCAACAGCACGGTTTCTTTGCTGGAAGATCTACGTCCACGAATCTTGCTATTTTTTCTAATTTTTGTGTTAATGCTATAGAAAATGGATCACAAGTCGATGTCCTGTACACTGACTTTTCAAAAGCATTTGACAGCATACAGAACAATTTATTAATATGTAAACTTGAGAATATAGGGTTTCACTCCACAATTTTGAAATGGCTTAACTCCTACTTAACCAATAGAATTTTATATGTTAAAATCGGGGGATACTACTCTGAACCTATTGCGGCAAAGTCGGGTGTCCCACAGGGAAGCCACTTGGGTCCCTTGCTTTTTAATCTGTTTATAAATGACTTGCCGTATGCTTTTTCTTTCTGCAGAAGCCTTTTGTATGCTGACGACCTAAAAATTTTTCTGTCAGTTAAGACTATTAAGGATTGCATAGATTTCCAAAAAGACATTAACTCACTTATTAATTGGTGTGAATGTAACCATCTTAATCTAAATTTTGACAAATGCAAAGTCTTAACTTTCTCCCGGCGTAAACACCCGATTAAATTTGACTACACCTACGATTCTAGTCTTACCTTTCCGAGAGTCTGCCAATGTAAAGACCTAGGTATATATTTTGATGAGAACTTTTCTTTTAGTACCCATATGGATTATATGATTTCTAAAGCCAACTCATTTTTGGGTTTCGTGAAGCGTAATTCAAGGGATTTCAGGGATAATTTTACGTGTAAAACACTATTTGTTAGTTTAGTGAGATCCATCTTAGAATACGCCAGCGTTATATGGGGTCCTTATTACTTGAATTCAATTGCTCGAATCGAGGGCATTCAAAAGCGTTTTTCAAGGTTTGCTCTACGGCATCTCTACGATTGGGAAAACATGCCCAATTATGAGGATAGATGTCGCCTGCTGAATCTTCAGAATCTCTCTATGAGGCGTAAGCTAATCAATGTTTTATTTGTCAAAGACATAATCGATTGTAATATTAACTGTTCAGAATTACTGGCTATTATTCCATTCTGTGTTCCTGCTCGCCAACTTAGAGATCCATTATTATTCCATACTGAAAGTCATAGAACTAATTATGGTTGCAATGAACCCATTTCCAGGTGTTTAACGCACTGTAATAGCGTTGCTAACCTTGTTGATTTTGATATGGTAAGGCATAGATTCAAGTTACAGCTGGAGAGAATTTTATATAGTACCTAAATTGTATATCAATCTTGAATGTAATCTGTAAGGGCTTGCCCGGTAGATTGGAAATAATAATAAATAAATAAATAATAAATAAATAAACAATATCGTGAAATAGGGTCGACCACCACATGATCCGGCTGTTGATAGCGATCGTGGTTGAGACACGTGCGAGGCCAAGTCGACCACCACGTGCTCAGCTGCGATGTCCCTACGCCCTGTCCCTAGGCGTCTGCGGCCGGGTTCATGTGGCAGGCCAAGTCGACCACCACATGATCCGGCTTAGGATAGCGGTTGCGGTCGGAATACGTGCGAGGCCAAGTCGACCACCACGCGCCTGGCTGCGATACCCCCGCGCCGTGCCCCTATGGATTGTTAGAACTTCAGAGTATTACTTCCTGTAATTCAACTCAGCGCGGCCGACACTAAAGGTACTAAGACCAGGAGAAAGACAACAACGGCAACGGTAACTCTCCTCGCTGTAACACGCCTCAGTTTTGTATTTATAGGTATGAAATTTATTTTAGTTAGATGTTTAGATTATTAAGTAAGTTTTTATTTATAGAATATTATACGGAATATTGTTAATGCACCATTGTAATCGCATCGTGGAATTCAAACTGATAATAAACTCAACAGTGGCCCTTATTACTAAAAATTACTTGAGACGAACCTGGACAGCCCTGAGCCACCCCGGCTATGGATATGGTTTGAAAAAATCTAATATTGAAATCGCGATATACTCGTAGGTCATTAAAACGACCAAAGAAAATCTCATCGTTTCCAGGTCAATAACTTCACTTCTTATTGAGTTTTATTATTGCATTTATTGTAACGCCAACGAGAACTCGCTTTCAAAATGCGCTTTATTCTTGGGACTTTCGGTAGCCGAACGTCGAGTTGTCGTACAGAAGAAAGTGTTATGTTTTAATTGCTTGAAAGCGGGTCACAATTCCTACACATGCACCTGCAAATATCGTTGTAGGAGTTGTAGCAAACCACATAACACGCTGGTCCAGGTCGAATCACCGGAAAGTCAGCCTGTAACGTCGTTCCCACAAATTGTGGCTAACCCTTCTACATTACCTAGCACATCCTGGTCCTCTGTTGCAAACGTTTCATATCCTGTCCCAACTAGAGATTCTTTTTCCAGCCAGGGAACAATTGAACAGAACAGTAGTCTAGCCATCTTACCTAAAGCTTTTGTCAGAGTACAAAATTCTGGTGGTGGTTAACTTGTCACTTGCCGTGCGCTTCTTGATAGTGCTTCCGAACTTTCATATATCTCAGAGCAATGTGTGAAAATTATAGGCGTGTCAAGAACGTCTTCTCATTTTGTTGTGTCTGGAATATCAGCGGTAAAGGCGAAAACTACCAAGGGCAAGTGTAATCTACACGTCCAGTCCAGGTTCGTGGATAATTCGATCCTTATCTGCGATCATATTCTTAGTAGAATAACGTCACACAGTGGCCGGTTTTTCAACTTAGCGGCCAAAAGTAATTTTTTTTAATGTCACCGATTTCAAAATAGGTTAGGTCATATGAAAGTAGAAACCTGAGAACCTAGGGAGCCAAAAAATTACAGCTTTATCTTGATTATTTCATTAGTAACTATGCAATAAAAAACAGCACTTTTTATTTTCAACTAAAATAAACACATTTTTTCAACTTTTCCCAGATTTAGATATCCATATCTCTGTCAATATTTCAGATATTAAGTTCCGGGTTTTTTTATTAAATTCTTGGATATATTCGTTGTCAAATGTTGTTACAATTGAGTAAAACTGTGGTATAGTTATTACGTAACAAGAATTCCAGAAATGCTCAAAATTTAGTTAAATTTCGTCGTATTTTGGAGCAGGACTTTTGTGCTCCAAAACGAATTTTACACCATTGTAAAGATGAAAGTTATCTCTAAAAGCCCATACCCATTTTTTTGCATCGGTTTGCCCCACCGAGCACTAGAGCCCATTATATGAGTCAAAGTCACACACTGCAAAGGTTTTTAACATGTTTTCCGTTATTTTTTCTTTGTTAGTGTTATACATTTCTTTCAAATTATATATATATTTCAAAGTATGGAAAGGTACTGGGATAGTTTGTAGTAATTAGGTCTTTTTTTAATTATCAGGTAATTAGCTCTTACTGCATATGTACTGTAAATGTGAGCAGATTATTGCTTTCATTGGAAGAGAATTATGTGAAAAGTCTTGGCCTTTGTAAGTGATATGATAAAAGATGTAACCGAAGAAGTTAATAAAATTAGGAGGCAAATTGATGAACTTCAGTAGCGGCTATTTGAGTATCTTGGCCATATTATTCAAATATATTTCAAACTTCTGCTCACCATCATTGATGAAAAAATCGGACAAGCCTTAACTGATACTAAGGCATCCTCTAGCTGGATTATATGCCACCAAACCGCGAGTAAACTAAAACAAGCACCAACAGATGCCAATTATTCTGAATAGGCATACGAATTGGGATTGTTGTCACACTAGAATTCGTTTCATGTTCCATGTTCCATGTTCCATACTCAAATTGGGCTATGATTTAGAATTCGAAGCAACAGGAATGGTTAGAGAAAATGCAGTGAATATGGAGAAACGGAAGCTAAAAAAAAGCCAAATACAGGAACTTGTGCTTCCTCATTACACTCTGCTTTATGTTCTATATTTAATAAATCCCTTTTTCTAGGTGAGTTTCTCGATGAGTGGAAGTTTGCCGCTATCTCACCAATATTTAAGTCAGGGCCAAAACATCTAATTACAAATTATAGGCCTATTGTTAAACTTTCGGTTATACCTAAGTTGTTTGACAAAATTGTCAGTAAGCTACTTTTTACATTAACAAAAAATGTTATCTCCAATCAACAGCACGGTTTCTTTGCTGGAAGATCTACGTCCACGAATCTTGCTATTTTTTCTAATTTTTGTGTTAATGCTATAGAAAATGGATCACAAGTCGATGTCCTGTACACTGACTTTTCAAAAGCATTTGACAGCATACAGAACAATTTATTAATATGTAAACTTGAGAATATAGGGTTTCACTCCACAATTTTGAAATGGCTTAACTCCTACTTAACCAATAGAATTTTATATGTTAAAATCGGGGGATACTACTCTGAACCTATTGCGGCAAAGTCGGGTGTCCCACAGGGAAGCCACTTGGGTCCCTTGCTTTTTAATCTGTTTATAAATGACTTGCCGTATGCTTTTTCTTTCTGCAGAAGCCTTTTGTATGCTGACGACCTACAAATTTTTCTGTCAGTTAAGACTATTAAGGATTGCATAGATTTCCAAAAAGACATTAACTCACTTATTAATTGGTGTGAATGTAACCATCTTAATCTAAATTTTGACAAATGCAAAGTCTTAACTTTCTCCCGGCGTAAACACCCGATTAAATTTGACTACACCTACGATTCTAGTCTTACCTTTCCGAGAGTCTGCCAATGTAAAGACCTAGGTATATATTTTGATGAGAACTTTTCTTTTAGGCCCATATTACATTGCAAACAGTTGTTCGATCGAACAGTCACATTGTTTTTGTTTTCTGTATAAAGCTGTCAACTCTCAGTTCATCCGTGAGAGAATTGAAACGGATGAACTGTTCGCATAGCAAATACTCTGTTCGCAGGCGATGAGTGCAAACTACAAACAGAACAGGGTTGTTGTGTGGTGTAATAAAGAAGTATGCATGTTTTGGAGTGAAAAAGCTCCACTTATATCGGAAAAAGGAGGATTGCGTGAAAATAATTGCACAAAGCAACTCCAAATATGTATATATACTACGGAAAGTGTTTGACTGTTGTGTTTGCAATGTAACATAGCAAGCGAACAGATTTGACGGGAGAGTAAAATAGTTCATTTCTTTGGACTGTTCGATCGAACAACTGTTTGCAATGTAATATGGGCCTTAGTACCCATATGGATTATATGATTTCTAAAGCCAACTCATTTTTGGGTTTCGTGAATCGTATTCAAGGGATTTCAGGGATCATTTTACGTGTAAAACACTATTTGTTAGTTTAGTGAGATCCATCTTAGAATACGCCAGCGTTATATGGGGTCCTTATTACTTGAATTCAATTGCTCGAATCGAGGGCATTCAAAAGAATTTTTCAAGGTTTGCTCTAGGGCATCTCTACGATTGGGAAAACATGCCCAATTATGAGGATAGATGTCGCCTGCTGAATCTTCAGAATCTCTCTATGAGGCGTAAGCTAATCAATGTTTTATTTGTCAAAGACATAATCGATTGTAATATTAACTGTTCAGAATTACTGGCTATTATTCCATTCCGTGTTCCTGCTCGCCAACTTAGAGATCCATTATTATTCCATACTGAAAGTCATAGAACTAATTATGGTTGCAATGAACCCATTTCCAGGTGTTTAACGCACTGTAATAGCGTTGCTAGCCTTGTTGATTTTGATATGGTAAGGCATAGATTCAAGTTACAGCTGGAGAGAATTTTATATAGTACCTAAATTGTATATCAATCTTGAATGTAATCTGTAAGGGCTTGCCCGGTAGATTGGAAATAATAATAAATAAATAAATAATAAATAAATAAACAATATCGTGAAATAGGGTCGACCACCACATGATCCAGCTGTTGATAGCGATCGTGGTTGAGACACGTGCGAGGCCAAGTCGACCACCACGTGCTCAGCTGCGATGTCCCTACGCCCTGTCCCTAGGCGTCTGCGGCCGGGTTCATGTGGCAGGCCAAGTCGACCACCACATGATCCGGCTTAGGATAGCGGTTGCGGTCGGAATACGTGCGAGGCCAAGTCGACCACCACGCGCCTGGCTGCGATACCCCCGCGCCGTGCCCCTATGGATTGTTAGAACTTCAGAGTATTACTTCCTGTAATTCAACTCAGCGCGGCCGACACTAAAGGTACTAAGACCAGGAGAAAGACAACAACGGCAACGGTAACTCTCCTCGCTGTAACACGCCTCAGTTTTGTATTTATAGGTATGAAATTTATTTTAGTTAGATGTTTAGATTATTAAGTAAGTTTTTATTTATAGAATATTATACGGAATATTGTTAATGCACCATTGTAATCGCATCGTGGAATTCAAACTGATAATAAACTCAACAGTGGCCCTTATTACTAAAAATTACTTGAGACGAACCTGGACAGCCCTGAGCCACCCCGGCTATGGATATGGTTTGAAAAAATCTAATATTGAAATCGCGATATACTCGTAGGTCATTAAAACGACCAAAGAAAATCTCATCGTTTCCAGGTCAATAACTTCACTTCTTATTGAGTTTTATTATTGCATTTATTGTAACGCCAACGAGAACTCGCTTTCAAAATGCGCTTTATTCTTGGGACTTTCGGTAGCCGAACGTCGAGTTGTCGTACAGAAGAAAGTGTTATGTTTTAATTGCTTGAAAGCGGGTCCCAATTCCTACACATGCACCTGCAAATATCGTTGTAGGAGTTGTAGCAAACCACATAACACGCTGGTCCAGGTCGAATCACCGGAAAGTCAGCCTGTAACGTCGTTCCCACAAATTGTGGCTAACCCTTCTACATTACCTAGCACATCCTGGTCCTCTGTTGCAAACGTTTCATATCCTGTCCCAACTAGAGATTCTTTTTCCAGCCAGGGAACAATTGAACAGAACAGTAGTCTAGCCATCTTACCTAAAGCTTTTGTCAGAGTACAAAATTCTGGTGGTGGTTAACTTGTCACTTGCCGTGCGCTTCTTGATAGTGCTTCCGAACTTTCATATATCTCAGAGCAATGTGTGAAAATTATAGGCGTGTCAAGAACGTCTTCTCATTTTGTTGTGTCTGGAATATCAGCGGTAAAGGCGAAAACTACCAAGGGCAAGTGTAATCTACACGTCCAGTCCAGGTTCGTGGATAATTCGATCCTTATCTGCGATCATATTCTTAGTAGAATAACGTCACACAGTGGCCGGTTTTTCAACTTAGCGGCCAAAAGTAATTTTTTTTAATGTCACCGATTTCAAAATAGGTTAGGTCATATGAAAGTAGAAACCTGAGAACCTAGGGAGCCAAAAAATTACAGCTTTATCTTGATTATTTCATTAGTAACTATGCAATAAAAAACAGCACTTTTTATTTTCAACTAAAATAAACACATTTTTTCAACTTTTCCCAGATTTAGATATCCATATCTCTGTCAATATTTCAGATATTAAGTTCCGGGTTTTTTTATTAAATTCTTGGATATATTCGTTGTCAAATGTTGTTACAATTGAGTAAAACTGTGGTATAGTTATTACGTAACAAGAATTCCAGAAATGCTCAAAATTTAGTTAAATTTCGTCGTATTTTGGAGCAGGACTTTTGTGCTCCAAAACGAATTTTACACCATTGTAAAGATGAAAGTTATCTCTAAAAGCCCATACCCATTTTTTTGCATCGGTTTGCCCCACCGAGCACTAGAGCCCATTATATGAGTCAAAGTCACACACTGCAAAGGTTTTTAACATGTTTTCCGTTATTTTTTCTTTGTTAGTGTTATACATTTCTTTCAAATTATATATATATTTCAAAGTATGGAAAGGTACTGGGATAGTTTGTAGTAATTAGGTCTTTTTTTAATTATCAGGTAATTAGCTCTTACTGCATATGTACTGTAAATGTGAGCAGATTATTGCTTTCATTGGAAGAGAATTATGTGAAAAGTCTTGGCCTTTGTAAGTGATATGATAAAAGATGTAACCGAAGAAGTTAATAAAATTAGGAGGCAAATTGATGAACTTCAGTAGCGGCTATTTGAGTATCTTGGCCATATTATTCAAATATATTTCAAACTTCTGCTCACCATCATTGATGAAAAAATCGGACAAGCCTTAACTGATACTAAGGCATCCTCTAGCTGGATTATATGCCACCAAACCGCGAGTAAACTAAAACAAGCACCAACAGATGCCAATTATTCTGAATAGGCATACGAATTGGGATTGTTGTCACACTAGAATTCGTTTCATGTTCCATGTTCCATGTTCCATACTCAAATTGGGCTATGATTTAGAATTCGAAGCAACAGGAATGGTTAGAGAAAATGCAGTGAATATGGAGAAACGGAAGCTAAAAAAAAGCCAAATACAGGAACTTGTGCTTCCTCATTACACTCTGCTTTATGTTCTATATTTAATAAATCCCTTTTTCTAGGTGAGTTTCTCGATGAGTGGAAGTTTGCCGCTATCTCACCAATATTTAAGTCAGGGCCAAAACATCTAATTACAAATTATAGGCCTATTGTTAAACTTTCGGTTATACCTAAGTTGTTTGACAAAATTGTCAGTAAGCTACTTTTTACATTAACAAAAAATGTTATCTCCAATCAACAGCACGGTTTCTTTGCTGGAAGATCTACGTCCACGAATCTTGCTATTTTTTCTAATTTTTGTGTTAATGCTATAGAAAATGGATCACAAGTCGATGTCCTGTACACTGACTTTTCAAAAGCATTTGACAGCATACAGAACAATTTATTAATATGTAAACTTGAGAATATAGGGTTTCACTCCACAATTTTGAAATGGCTTAACTCCTACTTAACCAATAGAATTTTATATGTTAAAATCGGGGGATACTACTCTGAACCTATTGCGGCAAAGTCGGGTGTCCCACAGGGAAGCCACTTGGGTCCCTTGCTTTTTAATCTGTTTATAAATGACTTGCCGTATGCTTTTTCTTTCTGCAGAAGCCTTTTGTATGCTGACGACCTACAAATTTTTCTGTCAGTTAAGACTATTAAGGATTGCATAGATTTCCAAAAAGACATTAACTCACTTATTAATTGGTGTGAATGTAACCATCTTAATCTAAATTTTGACAAATGCAAAGTCTTAACTTTCTCCCGGCGTAAACACCCGATTAAATTTGACTACACCTACGATTCTAGTCTTACCTTTCCGAGAGTCTGCCAATGTAAAGACCTAGGTATATATTTTGATGAGAACTTTTCTTTTAGGCCCATATTACATTGCAAACAGTTGTTCGATCGAACAGTCACATTGTTTTTGTTTTCTGTATAAAGCTGTCAACTCTCAGTTCATCCGTGAGAGAATTGAAACGGATGAACTGTTCGCATAGCAAATACTCTGTTCGCAGGCGATGAGTGCAAACTACAAACAGAACAGGGTTGTTGTGTGGTGTAATAAAGAAGTATGCATGTTTTGGAGTGAAAAAGCTCCACTTATATCGGAAAAAGGAGGATTGCGTGAAAATAATTGCACAAAGCAACTCCAAATATGTATATATACTACGGAAAGTGTTTGACTGTTGTGTTTGCAATGTAACATAGCAAGCGAACAGATTTGACGGGAGAGTAAAATAGTTCATTTCTTTGGACTGTTCGATCGAACAACTGTTTGCAATGTAATATGGGCCTTAGTACCCATATGGATTATATGATTTCTAAAGCCAACTCATTTTTGGGTTTCGTGAATCGTATTCAAGGGATTTCAGGGATCATTTTACGTGTAAAACACTATTTGTTAGTTTAGTGAGATCCATCTTAGAATACGCCAGCGTTATATGGGGTCCTTATTACTTGAATTCAATTGCTCGAATCGAGGGCATTCAAAAGCGTTTTTCAAGGTTTGCTCTACGGCATCTCTACGATTGGGAAAACATGCCCAATTATGAGGATAGATGTCGCCTGCTGAATCTTCAGAATCTCTCTATGAGGCGTAAGCTAATCAATGTTTTATTTGTCAAAGACATAATCGATTGTAATATTAACTGTTCAGAATTACTGGCTATTATTCCATTCCGTGTTCCTGCTCGCCAACTTAGAGATCCATTATTATTCCATACTGAAAGTCATAGAACTAATTATGGTTGCAATGAACCCATTTCCAGGTGTTTAACGCACTGTAATAGCGTTGCTAGCCTTGTTGATTTTGATATGGTAAGGCATAGATTCAAGTTACAGCTGGAGAGAATTTTATATAGTACCTAAATTGTATATCAATCTTGAATGTAATCTGTAAGGGCTTGCCCGGTAGATTGGAAATAATAATAAATAAATAAATAATAAATAAATAAACAATATCATGAAATAGGGTCGACCACCACATGATCCGGCTGTTGATAGCGATCGTGGTTGAGACACGTGCGAGGCCAAGTCGACCACCACGTGCTCAGCTGCGATGTCCCTACGCCCTGTCCCTAGGCGTCTGCGGGCGGGTTCATGTGGCAGGCCAAGTCGACCACCACATGATCCGGCTGAGGATAGCGGTTGCGGTCGGGATACGTGCGAGGCCAAGTCGACCACCACGCGCCTGGCTGCGATACCCCCGCGCCGTGCCCCTATGGATTGTTAGAACTTCAGAGTATTACTTCCTGTAATTCAACTCAGCGCGGCCGACACTAAAGGTACTAAGACCAGGAGAAAGACAACAACGGCAACGGCAACTCTCCTCGCTGTAACACGCCTCAGTTTTGTATTTATAGGTATGAAATTTATTTTAGTTAGATGTTTAGATTATTAAGTCAGTTTTTATTTATAGAATATTATACGGAATATTGTTAATGCACCATTGTAATCGCATCGTGGAGTTCAAACTGATAATAAATTCAACAGTGGCCCTTATTACTAAAAATTTCTTGAGACGAACCTGGACAGCCCTGAGCCACCCCGGCTATGGATATGGTTTGAAAAAATCTAATATTGAAATCGCGATATACTCGTAGGTCAATAAAACGACCAAAGAAAATCGCATCGTTTCCAGGTCAATAACTTCACTTCTTATTGAGTTTTATTATTGCATTTATTGTAACGCCAACGAGAACTCGCTTTCAAAATGCGCTTTATTTTTGGGACTTTCGGTAGCCGAACGTCGAGTTGTCGTACAGAAGAAAGTGTTATGTTTTAATTGCTTGAAAGCGGGTCACAATTCCTACGCATGCACCTGCAAATATCGTTGTAGGAGTTGTAGCAAACCACATAACACGCTGGTCCAGGTCGAATCACCGGAAAGTCAGCCTGTAACGTCGTTCCCACAAATTGTGGCTAACCCTTCTACATTACCTAGCACATCCTGGTCCTCTGTTGCAAACGTTTCATATCCTGTCCCAACTAGAGATTCTTTTTCCAGCCAGGGAACAATTGAACAGAACAGTAGTCTAGCCATCTTACCTACAGCTTTTGTCAGAGTACAAAATTCTGGTGGTGGTTAACTTGTCACTTGCCGTGCGCTTCTTGATAGTGCTTCCGAACTTTCATATATCTCAGAGCAATGTGTGAAAATTATAGGCGTGTCAAGAACGTCTTCTCATTTTGTTGTGTCTGGAATATCAGCGGTAAAGGCGAAAACTACCAAGGGCAAGTGTAATCTACACGTCCAGTCCAGGTTCGTGGATAATTCGATCCTTATCTGCGATCATATTCTTAGTAGAATAACGTCACACAGTGGCCGGTTTTTCAACTTAGCGGCCAAAAGTAATTTTTTTTAATGTCACCGATTTCAAAATAGGTTAGGTCATATGAAAGTAGAAACCTGAGAACCTAGGGAGCCAAAAAATTACAGCTTTATCTTGATTATTTCATTAGTAACTATGCAATAAAAAACAGCACTTTTTATTTTCAACTAAAATAATACATTTTTTCAACTTTTCCCAGATTTAAATATCCATATCTCTGTCAATATTTCAGATATTAAGTTCCGGTTTTTTTTATTAAATTCTTGGATATATTCGTTGTCAAATGTTGTTACAATTGAGTAAAACTGTGGTATAGTTATTACGTAACAAGAATTCCAGAAATGCTCTAAATTTAGTTAAATTTCGTCGTATTTTGGAGCAGGACTTTTGTGCTCCAAAACGAATTTTACACCATTGTAAAGCTGAAAGTTATCTCTAAAAGCCCATACCCATTTTTTTGCATCGGTTTGCCCCACCGAGCACTAGAGCCCATTATATGAGTCAAAGTCACACACTGCAAAGGTTTTTAACATGTTTTCCGTTATTTTTTCTTTGTTAGTGTTATACATTTCTTTCAAATTATATATATATTTCAAAGTATGGAAAGGTACTGGGATAGTTTGTAGTAATTAGGTCTTTTTTTAATTATCAGGCAATTAGCTCTTACTGCATATGTACTGTAAATGTGAGCAGATTATTGCTTTCATTGGAAGAGAATTATGTGAAAAGTCTTGGCCTTTGTAAGTGATATGATAAAAGATGTAACCGAAGAAGTTAATAAAATTAGGAGGCGAATTGATGAACTTCAGCAGCGGCTATTTGAGTATCTTGGCCATATTATTCAAATATATTTCAAACTTCTGCTCAACATCATTGATGAAAAAATCGGACAAGCCTTAACTGATACTAAGGCATCCTCTAGCTGGATTATATGCCACCAAACCGCGAGTAAACTAAAACAAGCACCAACAGATGCCAATTATTCTGAATAGGCATACGAATTGGGATTGTTGTCACACTAGAATTCGTTTCATGTTCCATGTTCCATGTTCCATACTCAAATTGGGCTATGATTTAGAATTCGAAGCAACAGGAATGGTTAGAGAAAATGCAGTGAATATGGAGAAACGGAAGCTAAAAAAAAGCCAAATACAGGAACTTGTGCTTCCTCATTACACTCTGCTTTATGTTCTATATTTAATAAATCCCTTTTTCTGGGTGAGTTTCTCGATGAGTGGAAGTTTGCCGCTATCTCACCAATATTTAAGTCAGGGCCAAAACATCTAATTACAAATTATAGGCCTATTGTTAAACTTTCGGTTATACCTAAGTTGTTTGACAAAATTGTCAGTAAGCTACTTTTTACATTAACAAAAAATGTTATCTCCAATCAACAGCACGGTTTCTTTGCTGGAAGATCTACGTCCACGAATCTTGCTATTTTTTCTAATTTTTGTGTTAATGCTATAGAAAATGGATCACAAGTCGATGTCCTGTACACTGACTTTTCAAAAGCATTTGACAGCATACAGAACAATTTATTAATATGTAAACTTGAGAATATAGGGTTTCACTCCACAATTTTGAAATGGCTTAACTCCTACTTAACCAATAGAATTTTATATGTTAAAATCGGGGGATACTACTCTGAACCTATTGCGGCAAAGTCGGGTGTCCCACAGGGAAGCCACTTGGGTCCCTTGCTTTTTAATCTGTTTATAAATGACTTGCCGTATGCTTTTTCTTTCTGCAGAAGCCTTTTGTATGCTGACGACCTACAAATTTTTCTGTCAGTTAAGACTATTAAGGATTGCATAGATTTCCAAAAAGACATTAACTCACTTATTAATTGGTGTGAATGTAACCATCTTAATCTAAATTTTGACAAATGCAAAGTCTTAACTTTCTCCCGGCGTAAACACCCGATTAAATTTGACTACACCTACGATTCTAGTCTTACCTTTCCGAGAGTCTGCCAATGTAAAGACCTAGGTATATATTTTGATGAGAACTTTTCTTTTAGTACCCATATGGATTATATGATTTCTAAAGCCAACTCATTTTTGGGTTTCGTGAAGCGTAATTCAAGGGATTTCAGGGATCATTTTACGTGTAAAACACTATTTGTTAGTTTAGTGAGATCCATCTTAGAATACGCCAGCGTTATATGGGGTCCTTATTACTTGAATTCAATTGCTCGAATCGAGGGCATTCAAAAGCGTTTTTCAAGGTTTGCTCTACGGCATCTCTACGATTGGGAAAACATGCCCAATTATGAGGATAGATGTCGCCTGCTGAATCTTCAGAATCTCTCTATGAGGCGTAAGCTAATCAATGTTTTATTTGTCAAAGACATAATCGATTGTAATATTAACTGTTCAGAATTACTGGCTATTATTCCATTCCGTGTTCCTGCTCGCCAACTTAGAGATCCATTATTATTCCATACTGAAAGTCATAGAACTAATTATGGTTGCAATGAACCCATTTCCAGGTGTTTAACGCACTGTAATAGCGTTGCTAGCCTTGTTGATTTTGATATGGTAAGGCATAGATTCAAGTTACAGCTGGAGAGAATTTTATATAGTACCTAAATTGTATATCAATCTTGAATGTAATCTGTAAGGGCTTGCCCGGTAGATTGGAAATAATAATAAATAAATAAATAATAAATAAATAAACAATATCATGAAATAGGGTCGACCACCACATGATCCGGCTGTTGATAGCGATCGTGGTTGAGACACGTGCGAGGCCAAGTCGACCACCACGTGCTCAGCTGCGATGTCCCTACGCCCTGTCCCTAGGCGTCTGCGGGCGGGTTCATGTGGCAGGCCAAGTCGACCACCACATGATCCGGCTGAGGATAGCGGTTGCGGTCGGGATACGTGCGAGGCCAAGTCGACCACCACGCGCCTGGCTGCGATACCCCCGCGCCGTGCCCCTATGGATTGTTAGAACTTCAGAGTATTACTTCCTGTAATTCAACTCAGCGCGGCCGACACTAAAGGTACTAAGACCAGGAGAAAGACAACAACGGCAACGGCAACTCTCCTCGCTGTAACACGCCTCAGTTTTGTATTTATAGGTATGAAATTTATTTTAGTTAGATGTTTAGATTATTAAGTCAGTTTTTATTTATAGAATATTATACGGAATATTGTTAATGCACCATTGTAATCGCATCGTGGAGTTCAAACTGATAATAAATTCAACAGTGGCCCTTATTACTAAAAATTTCTTGAGACGAACCTGGACAGCCCTGAGCCACCCCGGCTATGGATATGGTTTGAAAAAATCTAATATTGAAATCGCGATATACTCGTAGGTCAATAAAACGACCAAAGAAAATCGCATCGTTTCCAGGTCAATAACTTCACTTCTTATTGAGTTTTATTATTGCATTTATTGTAACGCCAACGAGAACTCGCTTTCAAAATGCGCTTTATTTTTGGGACTTTCGGTAGCCGAACGTCGAGTTGTCGTACAGAAGAAAGTGTTATGTTTTAATTGCTTGAAAGCGGGTCACAATTCCTACGCATGCACCTGCAAATATCGTTGTAGGAGTTGTAGCAAACCACATAACACGCTGGTCCAGGTCGAATCACCGGAAAGTCAGCCTGTAACGTCGTTCCCACAAATTGTGGCTAACCCTTCTACATTACCTAGCACATCCTGGTCCTCTGTTGCAAACGTTTCATATCCTGTCCCAACTAGAGATTCTTTTTCCAGCCAGGGAACAATTGAACAGAACAGTAGTCTAGCCATCTTACCTACAGCTTTTGTCAGAGTACAAAATTCTGGTGGTGGTTAACTTGTCACTTGCCGTGCGCTTCTTGATAGTGCTTCCGAACTTTCATATATCTCAGAGCAATGTGTGAAAATTATAGGCGTGTCAAGAACGTCTTCTCATTTTGTTGTGTCTGGAATATCAGCGGTAAAGGCGAAAACTACCAAGGGCAAGTGTAATCTACACGTCCAGTCCAGGTTCGTGGATAATTCGATCCTTATCTGCGATCATATTCTTAGTAGAATAACGTCACACAGTGGCCGGTTTTTCAACTTAGCGGCCAAAAGTAATTTTTTTTAATGTCACCGATTTCAAAATAGGTTAGGTCATATGAAAGTAGAAACCTGAGAACCTAGGGAGCCAAAAAATTACAGCTTTATCTTGATTATTTCATTAGTAACTATGCAATAAAAAACAGCACTTTTTATTTTCAACTAAAATAATACATTTTTTCAACTTTTCCCAGATTTAAATATCCATATCTCTGTCAATATTTCAGATATTAAGTTCCGGTTTTTTTTATTAAATTCTTGGATATATTCGTTGTCAAATGTTGTTACAATTGAGTAAAACTGTGGTATAGTTATTACGTAACAAGAATTCCAGAAATGCTCTAAATTTAGTTAAATTTCGTCGTATTTTGGAGCAGGACTTTTGTGCTCCAAAACGAATTTTACACCATTGTAAAGCTGAAAGTTATCTCTAAAAGCCCATACCCATTTTTTTGCATCGGTTTGCCCCACCGAGCACTAGAGCCCATTATATGAGTCAAAGTCACACACTGCAAAGGTTTTTAACATGTTTTCCGTTATTTTTTCTTTGTTAGTGTTATACATTTCTTTCAAATTATATATATATTTCAAAGTATGGAAAGGTACTGGGATAGTTTGTAGTAATTAGGTCTTTTTTTAATTATCAGGTAATTAGCTCTTACTGCATATGTACTGTAAATGTGAGCAGATTATTGCTTTCATTGGAAGAGAATTATGTGAAAAGTCTTGGCCTTTGTAAGTGATATGATAAAAGATGTAACCGAAGAAGTTAATAAAATTAGGAGGCGAATTGATGAACTTCAGCAGCGGCTATTTGAGTATCTTGGCCATATTATTCAAATATATTTCAAACTTCTGCTCAACATCATTGATGAAAAAATCGGACAAGCCTTAACTGATACTAAGGCATCCTCTAGCTGGATTATATACCACCAAACCGCGAGTAAACTAAAACAAGCACCAACAGATGCCAATTATTCTGAATAGGCATACGAATTGGGATTGTTGTCACACTAGAATTCGTTTCATGTTCCATGTTCCATGTTCCATACTCAAATTGGGCTATGATTTAGAATTCGAAGCAACAGGAATGGTTAGAGAAAATGCAGTGAATATGGAGAAACGGAAGCTAAAAAAAAGCCAAATACAGGAACTTGTGCTTCCTCATTACACTCTGCTTTATGTTCTATATTTAATAAATCCCTTTTTCTGGGTGAGTTTCTCGATGAGTGGAAGTTTGCCGCTATCTCACCAATATTTAAGTCAGGGCCAAAACATCTAATTACAAATTATAGGCCTATTGTTAAACTTTCGGTTATACCTAAGTTGTTTGACAAAATTGTCAGTAAGCTACTTTTTACATTAACAAAAAATGTTATCTCCAATCAACAGCACGGTTTCTTTGCTGGAAGATCTACGTCCACGAATCTTGCTATTTTTTCTAATTTTTGTGTTAATGCTATAGAAAATGGATCACAAGTCGATGTCCTGTACACTGACTTTTCAAAAGCATTTGACAGCATACAGAACAATTTATTAATATGTAAACTTGAGAATATAGGGTTTCACTCCACAATTTTGAAATGGCTTAACTCCTACTTAACCAATAGAATTTTATATGTTAAAATCGGGGGATACTACTCTGAACCTATTGCGGCAAAGTCGGGTGTCCCACAGGGAAGCCACTTGGGTCCCTTGCTTTTTAATCTGTTTATAAATGACTTGCCGTATGCTTTTTCTTTCTGCAGAAGCCTTTTGTATGCTGACGACCTACAAATTTTTCTGTCAGTTAAGACTATTAAGGATTGCATAGATTTCCAAAAAGACATTAACTCACTTATTAATTGGTGTGAATGTAACCATCTTAATCTAAATTTTGACAAATGCAAAGTCTTAACTTTCTCCCGGCGTAAACACCCGATTAAATTTGACTACACCTACGATTCTAGTCTTACCTTTCCGAGAGTCTGCCAATGTAAAGACCTAGGTATATATTTTGATGAGAACTTTTCTTTTAGTACCCATATGGATTATATGATTTCTAAAGCCAACTCATTTTTGGGTTTCGTGAAGCGTAATTCAAGGGATTTCAGGGATCATTTTACGTGTAAAACACTATTTGTTAGTTTAGTGAGATCCATCTTAGAATACGCCAGCGTTATATGGGGTCCTTATTACTTGAATTCAATTGCTCGAATCGAGGGCATTCAAAAGCGTTTTTCAAGGTTTGCTCTACGGCATCTCTACGATTGGGAAAACATGCCCAATTATGAGGATAGATGTCGCCTGCTGAATCTTCAGAATCTCTCTATGAGGCGTAAGCTAATCAATGTTTTATTTGTCAAAGACATAATCGATTGTAATATTAACTGTTCAGAATTACTGGCTATTATTCCATTCCGTGTTCCTGCTCGCCAACTTAGAGATCCATTATTATTCCATACTGAAAGTCATAGAACTAATTATGGTTGCAATGAACCCATTTCCAGGTGTTTAACGCACTGTAATAGCGTTGCTAGCCTTGTTGATTTTGATATGGTAAGGCATAGATTCAAGTTACAGCTGGAGAGAATTTTATATAGTACCTAAATTGTATATCAATCTTGAATGTAATCTGTAAGGGCTTGCCCGGTAGATTGGAAATAATAATAAATAAATAAATAATAAATAAATAAACAATATCATGAAATAGGGTCGACCACCACATGATCCGGCTGTTGATAGCGATCGTGGTTGAGACACGTGCGAGGCCAAGTCGACCACCACGTGCTCAGCTGCGATGTCCCTACGCCCTGTCCCTAGGCGTCTGCGGGCGGGTTCATGTGGCAGGCCAAGTCGACCACCACATGATCCGGCTGAGGATAGCGGTTGCGGTCGGGATACGTGCGAGGCCAAGTCGACCACCACGCGCCTGGCTGCGATACCCCCGCGCCGTGCCCCTATGGATTGTTAGAACTTCAGAGTATTACTTCCTGTAATTCAACTCAGCGCGGCCGACACTAAAGGTACTAAGACCAGGAGAAAGACAACAACGGCAACGGCAACTCTCCTCGCTGTAACACGCCTCAGTTTTGTATTTATAGGTATGAAATTTATTTTAGTTAGATGTTTAGATTATTAAGTCAGTTTTTATTTATAGAATATTATACGGAATATTGTTAATGCACCATTGTAATCGCATCGTGGAGTTCAAACTGATAATAAATTCAACAGTGGCCCTTATTACTAAAAATTTCTTGAGACGAACCTGGACAGCCCTGAGCCACCCCGGCTATGGATATGGTTTGAAAAAATCTAATATTGAAATCGCGATATACTCGTAGGTCAATAAAACGACCAAAGAAAATCGCATCGTTTCCAGGTCAATAACTTCACTTCTTATTGAGTTTTATTATTGCATTTATTGTAACGCCAACGAGAACTCGCTTTCAAAATGCGCTTTATTCTTGGGACTTTCGGTAGCCGAACGTCGAGTTGTCGTACAGAAGAAAGTGTTATGTTTTAATTGCTTGAAAGCGGGTCACAATTTCTACGCATGCACCTGCAAATATCGTTGTAGGAGTTGTAGCAAACCACATAACACGCTGGTCCAGGTCGAATCACCGGAAAGTCAGCCTGTAACGTCGTTCCCACAAATTGTGGCTAACCCTTCTACATTACCTAGCACATCTTGGTCCTCTGTTGCAAACGTTTCATATCCTGTCCCAACTAGAGATTCTTTTTCCAGCCAGGGAACAATTGAACAGAACAGTAGTCTAGCCATCTTACCTAAAGCTTTTGTCAGAGTACAAAATTCTGGTGGTGGTTAACTTGTCACTTGCCGTGCGCTTCTTGATAGTGCTTCCGAACTTTCATATATCTCAGAGCAATGTGTGAAAATTATAGGCGTGTCAAGAACGTCTTCTCATTTTGTTGTGTCTGGAATATCAGCGGTAAAGGCGAAAACTACCAAGGGCAAGTGTAATCTACACGTCCAGTCCAGGTTCGTGGATAATTCGATCCTTATCTGCGATCATATTCTTAGTAGAATAACGTCACACAGTGGCCGGTTTTTCAACTTAGCGGCCAAAAGTAATTTTTTTTAATGTCACCGATTTCAAAATAGGTTAGGTCATATGAAAGTAGAAACCTGAGAACCTAGGGAGCCAAAAAATTACAGCTTTATCTTGATTATTTCATTAGTAACTATGCAATAAAAAACAGCACTTTTTATTTTCAACTAAAATAATACATTTTTTCAACTTTTCCCAGATTTAAATATCCATATCTCTGTCAATATTTCAGATATTAAGTTCCGGTTTTTTTTATTAAATTCTTGGATATATTCGTTGTCAAATGTTGTTACAATTGAGTAAAACTGTGGTATAGTTATTACGTAACAAGAATTCCAGAAATGCTCTAAATTTAGTTAAATTTCGTCGTATTTTGGAGCAGGACTTTTGTGCTCCAAAACGAATTTTACACCATTGTAAAGCTGAAAGTTATCTCTAAAAGCCCATACCCATTTTTTTGCATCGGTTTGCCCCACCGAGCACTAGAGCCCATTATATGAGTCAAAGTCACACACTGCAAAGGTTTTTAACATGTTTTCCGTTATTTTTTCTTTGTTAGTGTTATACATTTCTTTCAAATTATATATATATTTCAAAGTATGGAAAGGTACTGGGATAGTTTGTAGTAATTAGGTCTTTTTTTAATTATCAGGTAATTAGCTCTTACTGCATATGTACTGTAAATGTGAGCAGATTATTGCTTTCATTGGAAGAGAATTATGTGAAAAGTCTTGGCCTTTGTAAGTGATATGATAAAAGATGTAACCGAAGAAGTTAATAAAATTAGGAGGCGAATTGATGAACTTCAGCAGCGGCTATTTGAGTATCTTGGCCATATTATTCAAATATATTTCAAACTTCTGCTCAACATCATTGATGAAAAAATCGGACAAGCCTTAACTGATACTAAGGCATCCTCTAGCTGGATTATATGCCACCAAACCGCGAGTAAACTAAAACAAGCACCAACAGATGCCAATTATTCTGAATAGGCATACGAATTGGGATTGTTGTCACACTAGAATTCGTTTCATGTTCCATGTTCCATGTTCCATACTCAAATTGGGCTATGATTTAGAATTCGAAGCAACAGGAATGGTTAGAGAAAATGCAGTGAATATGGAGAAACGGAAGCTAAAAAAAAGCCAAATACAGGAACTTGTGCTTCCTCATTACACTCTGCTTTATGTTCTATATTTAATAAATCCCTTTTTCTGGGTGAGTTTCTCGATGAGTGGAAGTTTGCCGCTATCTCACCAATATTTAAGTCAGGGCCAAAACATCTAATTACAAATTATAGGCCTATTGTTAAACTTTCGGTTATACCTAAGTTGTTTGACAAAATTGTCAGTAAGCTACTTTTTACATTAACAAAAAATGTTATCTCCAATCAACAGCACGGTTTCTTTGCTGGAAGATCTACGTCCACGAATCTTGCTATTTTTTCTAATTTTTGTGTTAATGCTATAGAAAATGGATCACAAGTCGATGTCCTGTACACTGACTTTTCAAAAGCATTTGACAGCATACAGAACAATTTATTAATATGTAAACTTGAGAATATAGGGTTTCACTCCACAATTTTGAAATGGCTTAACTCCTACTTAACCAATAGAATTTTATATGTTAAAATCGGGGGATACTACTCTGAACCTATTGCGGCAAAGTCGGGTGTCCCACAGGGAAGCCACTTGGGTCCCTTGCTTTTTAATCTGTTTATAAATGACTTGCCGTATGCTTTTTCTTTCTGCAGAAGCCTTTTGTATGCTGACGACCTACAAATTTTTCTGTCAGTTAAGACTATTAAGGATTGCATAGATTTCCAAAAAGACATTAACTCACTTATTAATTGGTGTGAATGTAACCATCTTAATCTAAATTTTGACAAATGCAAAGTCTTAACTTTCTCCCGGCGTAAACACCCGATTAAATTTGACTACACCTACGATTCTAGTCTTACCTTTCCGAGAGTCTGCCAATGTAAAGACCTAGGTATATATTTTGATGAGAACTTTTCTTTTAGTACCCATATGGATTATATGATTTCTAAAGCCAACTCATTTTTGGGTTTCGTGAAGCGTAATTCAAGGGATTTCAGGGATCATTTTACGTGTAAAACACTATTTGTTAGTTTAGTGAGATCCATCTTAGAATACGCCAGCGTTATATGGGGTCCTTATTACTTGAATTCAATTGCTCGAATCGAGGGCATTCAAAAGCGTTTTTCAAGGTTTGCTCTACGGCATCTCTACGATTGGGAAAACATGCCCAATTATGAGGATAGATGTCGCCTGCTGAATCTTCAGAATCTCTCTATGAGGCGTAAGCTAATCAATGTTTTATTTGTCAAAGACATAATCGATTGTAATATTAACTGTTCAGAATTACTGGCTATTATTCCATTCCGTGTTCCTGCTCGCCAACTTAGAGATCCATTATTATTCCATACTGAAAGTCATAGAACTAATTATGGTTGCAATGAACCCATTTCCAGGTGTTTAACGCACTGTAATAGCGTTGCTAGCCTTGTTGATTTTGATATGGTAAGGCATAGATTCAAGTTACAGCTGGAGAGAATTTTATATAGTACCTAAATTGTATATCAATCTTGAATGTAATCTGTAAGGGCTTGCCCGGTAGATTGGAAATAATAATAAATAAATAAATAATAAATAAATAAACAATATCATGAAATAGGGTCGACCACCACATGATCCGGCTGTTGATAGCGATCGTGGTTGAGACACGTGCGAGGCCAAGTCGACCACCACGTGCTCAGCTGCGATGTCCCTACGCCCTGTCCCTAGGCGTCTGCGGGCGGGTTCATGTGGCAGGCCAAGTCGACCACCACATGATCCGGCTGAGGATAGCGGTTGCGGTCGGGATACGTGCGAGGCCAAGTCGACCAAGTCGACCACCACGCGCCTGGCTGCGATACCCCCGCGCCGTGCCCCTATGGATTGTTAGAACTTCAGAGTATTACTTCCTGTAATTCAACTCAGCGCGGCCGACACTAAAGGTACTAAGACCAGGAGAAAGACAACTCCGGCAACGGCAACTCTCCTCGCTGTAACACGCCTCAGTTTTGTATTTATAGGTATGAAATTTATTTTAGTTAGATGTTTAGATTATTAAGTCAGTTTTTATTTATAGAATATTATACGGAATATTGTTAATGCACCATTGTAATCGCATCGTGGAGTTCAAACTGATAATAAACTCAACAGTGGCCCTTATTACTAAAAATTTCTTGAGACGAACCTGGACAGCCCTGAGCCACCCCGGCTATGGATATGGTTTGAAAAAATCTAATATTGAAATCGCGATATACTCGTAGGTCATTAAAACGACCAAAGAAAATCGCATCGTTTCCAGGTCAATAACTTCACTTCTTATTGAGTTTTATTATTGCATTTATTGTAACGCCAACGAGAACTCGCTTTCAAAATGCGCTTTATTCTTGGGACTTTCGGTAGCCGAACGTCGAGTTGTCGTACAGAAGAAAGTGTTATGTTTTAATTGCTTGAAAGCGGGTCACAATTCCTACACATGCACCTGCAAATATCGTTGTAGGAGTTGTAGCAAACCACATAACACGCTGGTCCAGGTCGAATCACCGGAAAGTCAGCCTGTAACGTCGTTCCCACAAATTGTGGCTAACCCTTCTACATTACCTAGCACATCCTGGTCCTCTGTTGCAAACGTTTCATATCCTGTCCCAACTAGAGATTCTTTTTCCAGCCAGGGAACAATTGAACAGAACAGTAGTCTAGCCATCTTACCTACAGCTTTTGTCAGAGTACAAAATTCTGGTGGTGGTTAACTTGTCACTTGCCGTGCGCTTCTTGATAGTGCTTCCGAACTTTCATATATCTCAGAGCAATGTGTGAAAATTATAGGCGTGTCAAGAACGTCTTCTCATTTTGTTGTGTCTGGAATATCAGCGATAAAGGCGAAAACTACCAAGGGCAAGTGTAATCTACACGTCCAGTCCAGGTTCGCGGATAATTCGATCCTTATCTGCGATCATATTCTTAATAGAATAACGTCACACAGTGGCCGGTTTTTCAACTTAGCGGCCAAAAGTAATTTTTTTTAATGTCACCGATTTCAAAATAGGTTAGGTCATATGAAAGTAGAAACCTGAAACCTAGGGAGCCAAAAAATTACAGCTTTATCTTGATTATTTCATTAGTAACTATGCAATAAAAAACAGCACTTTTTATTTTCAACTAAAATAATACATTTTTTCAACTTTTCCCAGATTTAAATATCCATATCTCTGTCAATATTTCAGATATTAAGTTCCGGTTTTTTTTATTAAATTCTTGGATATATTCGTTGTCAAATGTTGTTACAATTGAGTAAAACTGTGGTATAGTTATTACGTAACAAGAATTCCAGAAATGCTCTAAATTTAGTTAAATTTCGTCGTATTTTGGAGCAGGACTTTTGTGCTCCAAAACGAATTTTACACCATTGTAAAGCTGAAAGTTATCTCTAAAAGCCCATACCCATTTTTTGCATCGGTTTGCCCCACCGAGCACTAGAGCCCATTATATGAGTCAAAGTCACACACTGCAAAGGTTTTTAACATGTTTTCCGTTATTTTTTCTTTGTTAGTGTTATACATTTCTTTCAAATTATATATATATTTCAAAGTATGGAAAGGTACTGGGATAGTTTGTAGTAATTAGGTCTTTTTTTAATTATCAGGTAATTAGCTCTTACTGCATATGTACTGTAAATGTGAGCAGATTATTGCTTTCATTGGAAGAGAATTATGTGAAAAGTCTTGGCCTTTGTAAGTGATATGATAAAAGATGTAACCGAAGAAGTTAATAAAATTAGGAGGCAAATTGATGAACTTCAGCAGCGGCTATTTGAGTATCTTGGCCATATTATTCAAATATATTTCAAACTTCTGCTCACCATCATTGATGAAAAAATCGAACAAGCCTTAACTGATACTAAGGCATCCTCTAGCTGGATTATATGCCACCAAACCGCGAGTAAACTAAAACAAGCACCAACAGATGCCAATTA
Organism: Myopa testacea; assembly: GCA_949629155.1. Lineage (NCBI taxonomy): Eukaryota > Metazoa > Arthropoda > Insecta > Diptera > Conopidae > Myopa > Myopa testacea. The sequence goes on along the minus strand of OX451346.1, from coordinate 31,469,692 downwards.
TTCTGAATAGGCATACGAATTGGGATTGTTGTCACACTAGAATTCGTTTCATGTTCCATGTTCCATGTTCCATACTCAAATTGGGCTATGATTTAGAATTCGAAGCAACAGGAATGGTTAGAGAAAATGCAGTGAATATGGAGAAACGGAAGCTAAAAAAAAGCCAAATACAGGAACTTGTGCTTCCTCATTACACTCTGCTTTATGTTCTATATTTAATAAATCCCTTTTTCTGGGTGAGTTTCTCGATGAGTGGAAGTTTGCCGCTATCTCACCAATATTTAAGTCAGGGCCAAAACATCTAATTACAAATTATAGCCCTATTGTTAAACTTTCGGTTATACCTAAGTTGTTTGACAAAATTGTCAGTAAGCTACTTTTTACATTAACAAAAAATGTTATCTCCAATCAACAGCACGGTTTCTTTGCTGGAAGATCTACGTCCACGAATCTTGCTATTTTTTCTAATTTTTGTGTTAATGCTATAGAAAATGGATCACAAGTCGATGTCCTGTACACTGACTTTTCAAAAGCATTTGACAGCATACAGAACAATTTATTAATATGTAAACTTGAGAATATAGGGTTTCACTCCACAATTTTGAAATGGCTTAACTCCTACTTAACCAATAGAATTTTATATGTTAAAATCGGGGGATACTACTCTGAACCTATTGCGGCAAAGTCGGGTGTCCCACAGGGAAGCCACTTGGGTCCCTTGCTTTTTAATCTGTTTATAAATGACTTGCCGTATGCTTTTTCTTTCTGCAGAAGCCTTTTGTATGCTGACGACCTAAAAATTTTTCTGTCAGTTAAGACTATTAAGGATTGCATAGATTTCCAAAAAGACATTAACTCACTTATTAATTGGTGTGAATGTAACCATCTTAATCTAAATTTTGACAAATGCAAAGTCTTAACTTTCTCCCGGCGTAAACACCCGATTAAATTTGACTACACCTACGATTCTAGTCTTACCTTTCCGAGAGTCTGCCAATGTAAAGACCTAGGTATATATTTTGATGAGAACTTTTCTTTTAGTACCCATATGGATTATATGATTTCTAAAGCCAACTCATTTTTGGGTTTCGTGAAGCGTAATTCAAGGGATTTCAGGGATCATTTTACGTGTAAAACACTATTTGTTAGTTTAGTGAGATCCATCTTAGAATACGCCAGCGTTATATGGGGTCCTTATTACTTGAATTCAATTGCTCGAATCGAGGGCATTCAAAAGCGTTTTTCAAGGTTTGCTCTACGGCATCTCTACGATTGGGAAAACATGCCCAATTATGAGGATAGATGTCGCCTGCTGAATCTTCAGAATCTCTCTATGAGGCGTAAGCTAATCAATGTTTTATTTGTCAAAGACATAATCGATTGTAATATTAACTGTTCAGAATTACTGGCTATTATTCCATTCTGTGTTCCTGCTCGCCAACTTAGAGATCCATTATTATTCCATACTGAAAGTCATAGAACTAATTATGGTTGCAATGAACCCATTTCCAGGTGTTTAACGCACTGTAATAGCGTTGCTAGCCTTGTTGATTTTGATATGGTAAGGCATAGATTCAAGTTACAGCTGGAGAGAATTTTATATAGTACCTAAATTGTATATCAATCTTGAATGTAATCTGTAAGGGCTTGCCCGGTAGATTGGAAATAATAATAAATAAATAAATAATAAATAAATAAACAATATCATGAAATAGGGTCGACCACCACATGATCCGGCTGTTGATAGCGATCGTGGTTGAGACACGTGCGAGGCCAAGTCGACCACCACGTGCTCAGCTGCGATGTCCCTACGCCCTGTCCCTAGGCGTCTGCGGGCGGGTTCATGTGGCAGGCCAAGTCGACCACCACATGATCCGGCTGAGGATAGCGGTTGCGGTCGGGATACGTGCGAGGCCAAGTCGACCAAGTCGACCACCACGCGCCTGGCTGCGATACCCCCGCGCCGTGCCCCTATGGATTGTTAGAACTTCAGAGTATTACTTCCTGTAATTCAACTCAGCGCGGCCGACACTAAAGGTACTAAGACCAGGAGAAAGACAACTCCGGCAACGGCAACTCTCCTCGCTGTAACACGCCTCAGTTTTGTATTTATAGGTATGAAATTTATTTTAGTTAGATGTTTAGATTATTAAGTCAGTTTTTATTTATAGAATATTATACGGAATATTGTTAATGCACCATTGTAATCGCATCGTGGAGTTCAAACTGATAATAAACTCAACAGTGGCCCTTATTACTAAAAATTTCTTGAGACGAACCTGGACAGCCCTGAGCCACCCCGGCTATGGATATGGTTTGAAAAAATCTAATATTGAAATCGCGATATACTCGTAGGTCATTAAAACGACCAAAGAAAATCGCATCGTTTCCAGGTCAATAACTTCACTTCTTATTGAGTTTTATTATTGCATTTATTGTAACGCCAACGAGAACTCGCTTTCAAAATGCGCTTTATTCTTGGGACTTTCGGTAGCCGAACGTCGAGTTGTCGTACAGAAGAAAGTGTTATGTTTTAATTGAAAGCGGGTCACAATTCCTACACATGCACCTGCAAATATCGTTGTAGGAGTTGTAGCAAACCACATAACACGCTGGTCCAGGTCGAATCACCGGAAAGTCAGCCTGTAACGTCGTTCCCACAAATTGTGGCTAACCCTTCTACATTACCTAGCACATCCTGGTCCTCTGTTGCAAACGTTTCATATCCTGTCCCAACTAGAGATTCTTTTTCCAGCCAGGGAACAATTGAACAGAACAGTAGTCTAGCCATCTTACCTACAGCTTTTGTCAGAGTACAAAATTCTGGTGGTGGTTAACTTGTCAGTTGCCGTGCGCTTCTTGATAGTGCTTCCGAACTTTCATATAACTCAGAGCAATGTGTGAAAATTATAGGCGTGTCTAGAACGTCTTCTCATTTTGTTGTGTCTGGAATATCAGCGGTAAAGGCGAAAACTACCAAGGGCAAGTGTAATCTACACGTCCAGTCCAGGTTCGCGGATAATTCGATCCTTATCTGCGATCATATTCTTAATAGAATAACGTCACACAGTGGCCGGTTTTTCAACTTAGCGGCCAAAAGTAATTTTTTTTAATGTCACCGATTTCAAAATAGGTTAGGTCATATGAAAGTAGAAACCTGAGAACCTAGGGAGCCAAAAAATTACAGCTTTATCTTGATTATTTCATTAGTAACTATGCAATAAAAAACAGCACTTTTTATTTTCAACTAAAATAAACACTTTTTTTCAACTTTTCCCAGATTTAGATATCCATATCTCTGTCAATATTTCAGATATTAAGTTCCGGTTTTTTTTATTAAATTCTTGGATATATTCGTTGTCAAATGTTGTTACAATTGAGTAAAACTGTGGTATAGTTATTACGTAACAAGAATTCCAGAAATGCTCAAAATTTAGTTAAATTTCGTCGTATTTTGGAGCAGGACTTTTGTGCTCCAAAACGAATTTTACACCATTGTAAAGCTGAAAGTTATCTCTAAAAGCCCATACCCATTTTTTTGCATCGGTTTGCCCCACCGAGCACTAGAGCCCATTATATGAGTCAAAGTCACACACTGCAAAGGTTTTTAACATGTTTTCCGTTATTTTTTCTTTGTTAGTGTTATACATTTCTTTCAAATTATATATATATTTCAAAGTATGGAAAGGTACTGGGATAGTTTGTAGTAATTAGGTCTTTTTTTAATTATCAGGTAATTAGCTCTTACTGCATATGTACTGTAAATGTGAGCAGATTATTGCTTTCATTGGAAGAGAATTATGTGAAAAGTCTTGGCCTTTGTAAGTGATATGATAAAAGATGTAACCGAAGAAGTTAATAAAATTAGGAGGCAAATTGATGAACTTCAGCAGCGGCTATTTGAGTATCTTGGCCATATTATTCAAATATATTTCAAACTTCTGCTCACCATCATTGATGAAAAAATCGGACAAGCCTTAACTGATACTAAGGCATCCTCTAGCTGGATTATATGCCACCAAACCGCGAGTAAACTAAAACAAGCACCAACAGATGCCAATTATTCTGAATAGGCATACGAATTGGGATTGTTGTCACACTAGAATTCGTTTCATGTTCCATGTTCCATGTTCCATACTCAAATTGGGCTATGATTTAGAATTCGAAGCAACAGGAATGGTTAGAGAAAATGCAGTGAATATGGAGAAACGGAAGCTAAAAAAAAGCCAAATACAGGAACTTGTGCTTCCTCATTACACTCTGCTTTATGTTCTATATTTAATAAATACCTTTTTCTGGGTGAGTTTCTCGATGAGTGGAAGTTTGCCGCTATCTCACCAATATTTAAGTCAGGGCCAAAACATCTAATTACAAATTATAGGCCTATTGTTAAACTTTCGGTTATACCTAAGTTGTTTGACAAAATTGTCAGTAAGCTACTTTTTACATTAACAAAAAATGTTATCTCCAATCAACAGCACGGTTTCTTTGCTGGAAGATCTACGTCCACGAATCTTGCTATTTTTTCTAATTTTTGTGTTAATGCTATAGAAAATGGATCACAAGTCGATGTCCTGTACACTGACTTTTCAAAAGCATTTGACAGCATACAGAACAATTTATTAATATGTAAACTTGAGAATATAGGGTTTCACTCCACAATTTTGAAATGGCTTAACTCCTACTTAACCAATAAAATTTAATATGTTAAAATCGGGGGATACTACTCTGAACCTATTGCGGCAAAGTCGGGTGTCCCACAGGGAAGCCACTTGGGTCCCTTGCTTTTTAATCTGTTTATAAATGACTTGCCGTATGCTTTTTCTTTCTGCAGAAGCCTTTTGTATGCTGACGACCTAAAAATTTTTCTGTCAGTTAAGACTATTAAGGATTGCATAGATTTCCAAAAAGACATTAACTCACTTATTAATTGGTGTGAATGTAACCATCTTAATCTAAATTTTGACAAATGCAAAGTCTTAACTTTCTCCCGGCGTAAACACCCGATTAAATTTGACTACACCTACGATTCTAGTCTTACCTTTCCGAGAGTCTGCCAATGTAAAGACCTAGGTATATATTTTGATGAGAACTTTTCTTTTAGTACCCATTTGGATTATATGATTTCTAAAGCCAACTCATTTTTGGGTTTCGTGAAGCGTAATTCAAGGGATTTCAGGGATCATTTTACGTGTAAAACACTATTTGTTAGTTTAGTGAGATCCATCTTAGAATACGCCAGCGTTATATGGGGTCCTTATTACTTGAATTCAATTGCTCGAATCGAGGGCATTCAAAAGCGTTTTTCAAGGTTTGCTCTACGGCATCTCTACGATTGGGAAAACATGCCCAATTATGAGGATAGATGTCGCCTGCTGAATCTTCAGAATCTCTCTATGAGGCGTAAGCTAATCAATGTTTTATTTGTCAAAGACATAATCGATTGTAATATTAACTGTTCAGAATTACTGGCTATTATTCCATTCCGTGTTCCTGCTCGCCAACTTAGAGATCCATTATTATTCCATACTGAAAGTCATAGAACTAATTATGGTTGCAATGAACCCATTTCCAGGTGTTTAACGCACTGTAATAGCGTTGCTAGCCTTGTTGATTTTGATATGGTAAGGCATAGATTCAAGTTACAGCTGGAGAGAATTTTATATAGTACCTAAATTGTATATCAATCTTGAATGTAATCTGTAAGGGCTTGCCCGGTAGATTGGAAATAATAATAAATAAATAAATAATAAACAATATCGTGAAATAGGGTCGACCACCACATGATCCGGCTGTTGATAGCGATCGTGGTTGAGACACGTGCGAGGCCAAGTCGACCACCACGTGCTCAGCTGCGATGTCCCTACGCCCTGTCCCTAGACGTCTGCGGCCGGGTTCATGTGGCAGGCCAAGTCGACCACCACATGATCCGGCTGAGGATAGCGGTTGCGGTCGGGATACGTGCGAGGCCAAGTCGACCACCACGCGCCTGGCTGCGATACCCCCGCGCCGTGCCCCTATGGATTGTTAGAACTTCAGAGTATTACTTCCTGTAATTCAACTCAGCGCCGCCGACACTAAAGGTACTAAGACCAGGAGAAAGACAACAACGGCAACGGCAACTCTCCTCGCTGTAACACGCCTCAGTTTTGTATTTATAGGTATGAAATTTATTTTAGTTAGATGTTTAGATTATTAAGTCAGTTTTTATTTATAGAATATTATACGGAATATTGTTAATGCACCATTGTAATCGCATCGTGGAGTTCAAACTGATAATAAACTCAACAGTGGCCCTTATTACTAAAAATTTCTTGAGACGAACCTGGACAGCCCTGAGCCACCCCGGCTATGGATATGGTTTGAAAAAATCTAATATTGAAATCGCGATATACTCGTAGGTCATTAAAACGACCAAAGAAAATCGCATCGTTTCCAGGTCAATAACTTCACTTCTTATTGAGTTTTATTATTGCATTTATTGTAACGCCAACGAGAACTCGCTTTCAAAATGCGTTTTATTCTTGGGACTTTCGGTAGCCGAACGTCGAGTTGTCGTACAGAAGAAAGTGTTATGTTTTAATTGCTTGAAAGCGGGTCACAATTCCTACACATGCACCTGCAAATATCGTTGTAGGAGTTGTAGCAAACCACATAACACGCTGGTCCAGGTCGAATCACCGGAAAGTCAGCCTGTAACGTCGTTCCCACAAATTGTGGCTAACCCTTCTACATTACCTAGCACATCCTGGTCCTCTGTTGCAAACGTTTCATATCCTGTCCCAACTAGAGATTCTTTTTCCAGCCAGGGAACAATTGAACAGAACAGTAGTCTAGCCATCTTACCTAAAGCTTTTGTCAGAGTACAAAATTCTGGTGGTGGTTAACTTGTCACTTGCCGTGCGCTTCTTGATAGTGCTTCCGAACTTTCATATATCTCAGAGCAATGTGTGAAAATTATAGGCGTGTCAAGAACGTCTTCTCATTTTGTTGTGTCTGGAATATCAGCGATAGAGGCGAAAACTACCAAGGGCAAGTGTAATCTACACGTCCAGTCCAGGTTCGCGGATAATTCGATCCTTATCTGCGATCATATTCTTAATAGAATAACGTCACACAGTGGCCGGTTTTTCAACTTAGCGGCCAAAAGTAATTTTTTTTAATGTCACCGATTTCAAAATAGGTTAGGTCATATGAAAGTAGAAACCTGAGAACCTAGGGAGCCAAAAAATTACAGCTTTATCTTGATTATTTCATTAGTAACTATGCAATAAAAAACAGCACTTTTTATTTTCAACTAAAATAAACACATTTTTTCAACTTTTCCCAGATTTAGATATCCATATCTCTGTCAATATTTCAGATATTAAGTTCCGGTTTTTTTTATTAAATTCTTGGATATATTCGTTGTCAAATGTTGTTACAATTGAGTAAAACTGTGGTATAGTTATTACGTAACAAGAATTCCAGAAATGCTCTAAATTTAGTTAAATTTCGTCGTATTTTGGAGCAGGACTTTTGTGCTCCAAAACGAATTTTACACCATTGTAAAGCTGAAAGTTATCTCTAAAAGCCCATACCCATTTTTTTGCATCGGTTTGCCCCACCGAGCACTAGAGCCCATTATATGAGTCAAAGTCACACACTGCAAAGGTTTTTAACATGTTTTCCGTTATTTTTTCTTTGTTAGTGTTATACATTTCTTTCAAATTATATATATATTTCAAAGTATGGAAAGGTACTGGGATAGTTTGTAGTAATTAGGTCTTTTTTTAATTATCAGGTAATTAGCTCTTACTGCATATGTACTGTAAATGTGAGCAGATTATTGCTTTCATTGGAAGAGAATTATGTGAAAAGTCTTGGCCTTTGTAAGTGATATGATAAAAGATGTAACCGAAGAAGTTAATAAAATTAGGAGGCAAATTGATGAACTTCAGCAGCGGCTATTTGAGTATCTTGGCCATATTATTCAAATATATTTCAAACTTCTGCTCACCATCATTGATGAAAAAATCGAACAAGCCTTAACTGATACTAAGGCATCCTCTAGCTGGATTATATGCCACCAAACCGCGAGTAAACTAAAACAAGCACCAACAGATGCCAATTATTCTGAATAGGCATACGAATTGGGATTGTTGTCACACTAGAATTCGTTTCATGTTCCATGTTCCATGTTCCATACTCAAATTGGGCTATGATTTAGAATTCGAAGCAACAGGAATGGTTAGAGAAAATGCAGTGAATATGGAGAAACGGAAGCTAAAAAAAAGCCAAATACAGGAACTTGTGCTTCCTCATTACACTCTGCTTTATGTTCTATATTTAATAAATCCCTTTTTCTGGGTGAGTTTCTCGATGAGTGGAAGTTTGCCGCTATCTCACCAATATTTAAGTCAGGGCCAAAACATCTAATTACAAATTATAGGCCTATTGTTAAACTTTCGGTTATACCTAAGTTGTTTGACAAAATTGTCAGTAAGCTACTTTTTACATTAACAAAAAATGTTATCTCCAATCAACAGCACGGTTTCTTTGCTGGAAGATCTACGTCCACGAATCTTGCTATTTTTTCTAATTTTTGTGTTAATGCTATAGAAAATGGATCACAAGTCGATGTCCTGTACACTGACTTTTCAAAAGCATTTGACAGCATACAGAACAATTTATTAATATGTAAACTTGAGAATATAGGGTTTCACTCCACAATTTTGAAATGGCTTAACTCCTACTTAACCAATAGAATTTTGTTAAATCGGGGGATACTACTCTGAACCTATTGCGGCAAAGTCGGGTGTCCCACAGGGAAGCCACTTGGGTCCCTTGCTTTTTAATCTGTTTATAAATGACTTTTTTTTTTGCCGTATGCTTTTTCTTTCTGCAGAAGCCTTTTGTATGCTGACGACCTAAAAATTTTTCTGTCAGTTAAGACTATTAAGGATTGCATAGATTTCCAAAAAGACATTAACTCACTTCTTAATTGGTGTGAATGTAACCATCTTAATCTAAATTTTGACAAATGCAAAGTCTTAACTTTCTCCCGGCGTAAACACCCGATTAAATTTGACTACACCTACGATTCTAGTCTTACCTTTCCGAGAGTCTGCCAATGTAAAGACCTAGGTATATATTTTGATGAGAACTTTTCTTTTAGTACCCATATGGATTATATGATTTCTAAAGCCAACTCATTTTTGGGTTTCGTGAAGCGTAATTCAAGGGATTTCAGGGATCATTTTACGTGTAAAACACTATTTGTTAGTTTAGTGAGATCCATCTTAGAATACGCCAGCGTTATATGGGGTCCTTATTACTTGAATTCAATTGCTCGAATCGAGGGCATTCAAAAGCGTTTTTCAAGGTTTGCTCTACGGCATCTCTACGATTGGGAAAACATGCCCAATTATGAGGATAGATGTCGCCTGCTGAATCTTCAGAATCTCTCTATGAGGCGTAAGCTAATCAATGTTTTATTTGTCAAAGACATAATCGATTGTAATATTAACTGTAACAGAATTACTGGCTATTATTCCATTCCGTGTTCCTGCTCGCCAACTTAGAGATCCATTATTATTCCATACTGAAAGTCATAGAACTAATTATGGTTGCAATGAACCCATTTCCAGGTGTTTAACGCACTGTAATAGCGTTGCTAGCCTTGTTGATTTTGATATGGTAAGGCATAGATTCAAGTTACAGCTGGAGAGAATTTTATATAGTACCTAAATTGTATATCAATCTTGAATGTAATCTGTAAGGGCTTGCCCGGTAGATTGGAAATAATAATAAATAAATAAATAATAAATAAATAAACAATATCGTGAAATAGGGCTAATAATTGACCAGCCAAAACAAGGAGGTGGAAATACGAATGATGGCAACACCGCTAGAAGATTTTTCTCAGATCCTGAGACGGCAGCTTTCATTACAGGAGTGGACGTTGAATTAATTAAGCAATTCAAAATAATAATAAAAGTTATAGCATGCAGCAGAATGATTGATGCCAAAAAATTTGGTGAATATGCAAAGAAAACCGCAGAAATTTACAACGAAAAATATCCCTTGACATCGGAAAATCTGCTTTGTTTAATTCAATTTCTGCTAGCAATTTTCGTATATACATAGATAGCTTCTTTTGCGGCAGTCGATAATGCCATATATTCAGCCTCTGTACTACTGAGAGCAATTGAGTTTTGTTTTTTGGATTCCCGAGAGAAAACGGCTGCTGCAAGAAAATACGCATATCCAGTATAGGATTTACGGTCCGAACTATCCCCACCCCAATCTGCATCCACATATCCATAAATTGGTTTTCCTTGTGTTTTATAATGTAATTTGAAGTCAATAGTTTCGAATATGTACCTTGAAACGTGTTTAGCTGCAGTTAAATGTTCGACGTGTAGTGTCGTGTTCCGCTGTGAAAGCTTACATACCGAGTGCAAAATATCTGGTCGAGTGACCAATGCCAAATGCATTAGAGAACCAATAAGTGACTGATATGTTGTACAATCTACACCTTGGCAATCCATTCTCTGGCAATGTATCTGAAATCCAGGATCGAGAGGTGTAGCTACCGGTCTACAGTTTTCCATGTTGTGCCTCTTCAACAAGTTTTGTATATACTGCTTCTGGCATATATGTACATATTAATATTACCAGTTTCTCCGTCTCTCTCAATTTGCATACCCAATATAAAGTTCAACGGTCCTTTGTCTACAACATCAACATTGTTCGAAATCTGCTTTTTGATTTCTATTAGATCGTCTTTATTGCTACTTGCTAGAATAATATCATCTACATACATATATTGCTATAAAGTTGTACTTTCCATTGTCATTTTTCTTATATAAACATGGTTCCGATTCACAAGAAGAAAAGCCAATACTTCTTAATACTTCATCTATTTTTAGATTCCATTCACGGCCAGATTGTTTCAGACCGTAGATAGCTTTATTAAGTTTTAAGACCTTGTCGGGAGATTTTTTATTTATAAATCCTTGTGGTTTCATATAGACATCATCATGTAATTCACTGTTGAGATATGCTGTTGTTACGTCCATTTGATGCATATGTAGTTTATACTCTATTGCTATTGCTATCAACATTCTTATGATGGCATACCTTACCACTGGCGAAAATGTTTCCGTATAACTTACTCCATATTGTTGACTGCAACCTTTTGCTGCTAATCGAGCTTTAAGACGTTCTACACGACCTTCTTTGTTGGTTTTCACTGCAAAGACCCACTTGCAATTTACTGATTTTTGATCTTCTGGTAAATCCACTAATGACCAAGTCTTGTTTTGAATTAAGGAATCATACTCCTTCTGCATAGCGGACTTCCATTCTTTGGAATGTTGACTATTTAACGCCTGATCAACAGTTTCTGGTACAGAAATATTCAAAACAATTCAAAACATTATATTGCTTTCGTGGGCGACCGCGTCGACCACTTCGAATGATTTTTGGTCTACCAGGTCCAACTTTTTCTTCCCGCTGAAGTTCTTGCTGCTGGTGATTCTGTTGCTGTACTCCTTCTGCTGTGGTATTATCCTCTTCGGCATCAATATACATAAATATCAGAATCAGAACTGCTCGAGCTTTCATCATTATTAACTACTTTAAATGCGATTCTGCATTATTATTTGTACTTACTAGATCTATTAGTACTATTTTGTCAGACTGAACTTCTCTTGTTGCACTTCCATCACGTTTCTTCAAGCTCTCTTCATACTTAAAAAGTTTGCTCTCATCAAACCTAACATCGCGTTTTTCTACTACTTCGTTTTTGTTCGTATCATATAAGCGATAGGCTTTTGATGTCATTGAGTAGCCTACCATAACATATTCCTTGCCTCTTGCTTGGAACTTGTGCTTCATCGTTTTATCTAAAGCATATGCTATCGATCCGAAAATTTTTAAATGTTTAACATTAGGTTTCTTTAGAGTCCATATTTCGTGAGGTGTTTTCTTGTCTAACATATTTGTAGGCGATCGATTTCTTAGGTATGCAGCTGTTGCTACAGCTTCTGCCCAAAGTGTTTCATTAAGCCCAGCGTGAATAAGCATACTCCGTGCCATTTCGACTAAAGTTCGATTGGCCCTTTCCACAACTCAATTTTGTTGTGGAGTGTACGGAACAGTCAACTGCCTAATAATGCCATGTTCACTCAAGAAATTATCGAAGGACTTGTTTCGATACTCTTTACCATTGTCGCTACGAATCGCCTTAATTCTTCTACCCGTCTGACATTCAACCATTGATTTGAACTCTCTAAATTTCTCTAAGACCTGATCCTTACTTTTTATGAAATACACAAAAATCCTTCTTGACATATCGTCAATAAATGTCACGAAATATAAGGATCCACCAACTGACCTTTGATTAATAGGTCCGCTTGATTACTGCTTGAAAGCTGAACTCTAATGCTAAGTTATCAGCATATAAATGTGTTGCATTTTAAAATATTTAATTCCATTTCAGGGGACACTTGCCGCAAAAAGTGGAAGGTGCTTCGTGGCACATATCGGCGTGTCCAGCAGGCCGAAGTGTTGGAGTCGGTCAGCGCTGCGCCGCCGGGTCGCAGAAAGAAGTGACGCCATTTGTCGGCCATGAGCTTCCTGGGTGGAACGCAGGCAAGTAGGCGGTAAGTGGATTAATTTTATTAATCTGATTTAAGTGACATTAGTTAATGTTTTGTTTAATTTCTTTGCAGTACCATAGGAAACCAGGAAGAGCAGCACGGTGACTGCGCTTTGCCGTGCGAGGTCCCGCTCGATCAGCGATCGGACAACGCCTTCAACAACGCCGACACCGAGCACCAGCTCTCTGTCACGATATGTACGAATATTTATAGTATATTTAAAAATGTACATTCATTCATAAACATTTCTCTACAATGTAGCGCCAAATACAGGAAGATTTTTGGGCTACCATGGCGCAGATATCCACTTCTTCGAGCCAAATTGCGCAAAGTTTCGGGAAGGTCGACGAGTCGCGTGTTGAAATTGCGTTCTCCGGGATGGCCAAAATCATCAGTGGGGCGAATATGCCGGAGAATTTGGAGCAGCGCGTTATTCATGAGGCCCAAACGGTAGTTTTCCGTGCGGTTAATGAATGAAATGAGCGCAATATTACAGGCAATTACAAAAAATTGCAACATTTTTATATTGTAACTAGTATATAAGCCTGTCTTCGCCAGGAAGTTATTATTTTCTATTTATTTCTTAAAAAAAATTGCGAAGTCTTTTGGAGTATTTCACCTTACACTTTTTTGGTTTATTTATTTTGGAGCATCAGAAGTAAAAAATTAATCGCAATTAATATCCATTGTTTGTATTTGATTTTTTTGTATTGAATTATTTATTACTATTTATTTAATTATTCATTTATTTACATGTATGTACATATTTATATTTCGAATTATGATTTAAAATATAATTAATGAGTAAATAATAACAAAGGTTGAAAATATTTATTATTTGTTGTTTAATATGTAATATAATGTATGGTAACAATATTATGGTACAATATTAATGGAATACATACATATATAAGAATTTATATCGGTTGAATGAACTCTACAAGGAGTTAAATGTCTCTGTTTTGATATAAGTAATCTTTGAGCGTGTCTCGCATATGGAATGCATTCGATGTCGATCGGTTTGACGTTGCCAAACGAACTGGACGCAGACGATATTCGTCCACAAACCATTCTGGATCCTCGCCATTAAAATAATTCGTGTCTTTTTTCAGCATCAGAAAATTGTGCAGTACTATTGTGGCTAACACAATTTTGTCGACATTGTCCGGGTTGGCATGTATGGGCGACCGAAGAACTTGCCAACGGCTTGAAAGAATTCCAAACGTATTTTCTATACGAACACGTGCGCGGGATATAACTTTGTTAAAATGTTGCCTGTCCGCAGACAACCGAAGTCCAGGGTATGGTCGCATAATGTTTTCTTTTAACGGAAATGCGCTGTCCGCGACAAAGAAATGCGGAAATTCTTCCGAGGTGCCTGGCAGCGAACGATTCGGTGAAACTGATAGCGTGGCATTCAAAATTTTTTTTCCAAAAGCGCTCCGCAGGAAAACGCCTCCATCGCTCTGGATTCCCACAGCCCCAACGTCAACAAATGTAAAACAGTAATTGGCATCACAAGCTGCCATCAAAACTATACTGTAGTACCGCTTATAGTTAAAGTACAGCGAGCTACTTCTTCTGGGACATCTAATGCTGATGTGCTTTCCATCGATCGCTCCTAAGCAGTTCGGCAATCCAGTGAATATGTAAAACACTTCAGCATTTCTCGTCCAATCACTCAAATTTGGAGGCGCTACATAAACTCTGTGCAATTCACTCCACAGGGCTTCGCATGTTTCCTAGATGATTCTACGGACCGTTGAAATGCCCAGTTTGTGGGTCCAGGCAAGGACTTGAACATTGCACCCTTGTGCCAGGTATCTGAAAAGTTTGAAGACATTAAAAATTCACTTAATCTTTCTTGAATTCGAAGACATACAACAGAGTTATGGACAGCCTAATATCGGGTGAAATTGCTTTGCATTGCGAGTTCCGAACTAGCTTCTCTTTGAGAAGCACTAGCAAGCATTCGAAATTGGCACGATCCAGCCTTGTTGCCTTGAAGAAACGCTCTTCATCGCTTAACATAAGCTGTTTCGTACCAGTTTCGTAAAAGCCTGCGACATCTCTCGATTGGTTAATTAGGCGAACCCACCACCTCCGACGCATTTTTTCCATGGCATACAAGTAGGCTTTGCAAGCCATGGAACACAATTTAGTTAATTGATGAAATGCTTGGAGAGCCTGCATTGCCCTCTTGCGCTCTATTTTTTTAAATTAATTTGAAAAAATGACTGTAAACAGCTAAAGCAAGAGAATTTAAAGACAGAATAAATTTTGTATTGAATTGTATTTATTGAATCTCTGCTGTCAAATTTTTGACATTTCATACTTCTGCTTCCCGAAAATGCTTCTCTGCCATTTGGTTTAAATCCGAGCCATTTCTTGCGTCCCTAACTTGATTCTGCGTCTTCCGTCTCTGATTGTGTTTAAGGCATCTGTGATTAAATGTGATATAAGGTAGCTATCCTTATAACCACATATTTCCTCTAGTTTCAGTTTGTATTTCACTCTATAATGTTATTGTTCTGCAATGAAAAATCTAAACAAATTAAAAATTTTAATGAATAAAACTATTCGTTCAATTAAATTTTTTCAAAACTTTTAGGTGTAGGGTATCTAAGATTCGGTCGAAAATAGTAATTTTACTGGTTTATATTTTATATATATTTTCATATTCTTAAGATTTTGTCAATTCACCAAATTTGTTGGAAGACAAACATGCAGAAATAGGAATGGCGCCAGTTTCGCAGTGATTATTATTTCAACATCAGGTTTTGATTTCATTCCACTTGTTTTTCTTTTATGAATTGATTCTCGTAATGCATGAAGCACAACACTTTAAGAACCGGAAACCAGACCAGAGATTAATGAGATAGGAAACTGTTGGATTGAAAATAAAGATGATAAAAATATCGATTTTTTATGATCTGGTGAATTTTGCTACATGTATTTCCCAGACAGAAAGATATAGCAAGTGACGCTTTATCTTTTGACGGCATTATTCACCAACATATTTGCAAGCGGTTGCCACCATAAGTAAACGAATTCAAAAATGTGGGCATAAATTTATTTCTGTAGGTATTTTTATGTGATTGTAGAAATTTTATTAAAATATTATTTAATTTAGTTCAAATATTATATTATACATATAGTTTTCTATATTTGTAAAATTTATGATGAAAAAAAGATATAAAGGATATGTTTTTACTGCTTTATTAGATGACAATTCTAACAGTTACAGAGTTCATGCTGTTCCCACACCACCATTGAGGTAAGCGTCAAGGCGCGTTACTGATTGTTTAGAGTGTTCGGTTCCTTAGTAGGCCTATATCACCCGTTTACATGCAACTACAACTACAAAGCACACTAAATTTATTAATACTAAAATAAAAAATAAGTAAATAAATTATGTAATACATGCAAACCTTATTTCAGGCAGACTACCTGGTAATGATTTTATAGAAATAGATTAAGGGGAAGAATACAAGTCGCAAGTGGAAGCAAATGACAAAATATTTACAACAAACTCGTTTTATTTATTTAAGTGTTATGCGCAAAATCTTATTTCTGAAATCAGGTTCGAAAATACTTCCATTAAAAAACCTTATAGTAAATCAAACTTTACTATATATGCAAAAGCATAAAAATGTCCATTTGCTTTACATCCGCAGGTACAAGTTCTGTAATTCGACGTTTTAAAACAATATTAATAAATATCTGTAAAAATCTTGCGAGTGAATTTGTGAATGACAGCTTAAAAATCGGGAAACAAAGATTATAACCACTTTTCTACTAGCAACGATATGGCACATTTTTACAATTTTGACATGCAACCGTTCAATTCAATTTGTTTTTGTAACATTTGTATTGAAACTCACCGTTTTCAGTCGAGTCTTCGAAATTCAGTGAGTGGGTGAGTTTGCATACAAAATTTATAGAAACAACACGCGGCTGTTGTTTTGAACAGCTGTTTTGTTCTAAGTTCCCAATCTCGTTAATTCTGTCGTAGCCTCAGCGGCCACAAATTAGATTATGTTGGGAGCCTATTCGATGTTCGTCCGTCGATATTATCTGTTTGACTGAAACCTGGTTCCGACCCGAATTAAAAGAATCTGTTCTTAAAATAAACAACTATACACTCTATCGCTGCGACAGACCTGGTCGACGCGGAGGTGGAGTCGCCATCTACGTTAAATCTATTTATCGTGCACAGTGAAAAATGTGGGCATAAATTTATTTCTGTGGGATTTTTATGAGATTGTAGAAATTTGATTAAAATATTATTTAATTTAGTTCAAATATTATAATATTTATGTAGTTTTCTATTTTTGTAAAACTTATAATGAAGAAAACATATAAAGGATATTTTTTACTTCCTTATTAGATGACAATTCTGAAAGTTATAGAATTCATGCTGTTTCCATACCACCCTTAAGCGTCAAGGTGCGTTTCTGATTTTTTAGGGTGTTCGGTTCCCCAGTAGGCCTATATCCCCCGTGTACATGCAACTAAAACTACAAAACTCACTAAATTTATTAATACTAATTACTAATATTAACTACTAGTTAATACTAAAATAAAAAATAAGTAAATAAGTCATGTAATACATGCAAACCCTACTTCATGCAGACCATCGGGTAATGATTTTATAGAAATAGATCAAGGGGAAGAATGCAAGTCGCAAGTAGAAGCAGATGTCACAATATTTACAACAAAACGTATGAAAGATTTCAAAGTAAATCTCAAAGTTTAATTTTCCAAATTGTTGAAAAGCGCTCGTTTTATTTATTTATGTGTCACGCGCATCTTATTACTAAAATCAGGTTCGAAAATAATTCTAATAAAAAGTCTTATAGTAAAGCAAATTTTAAGTCTTATAAAAAAGGCAAACAACATTTTGTGGTTGTAATATTTTCAACAATAGTTTTTGTCGAAATTCTTTGCAGCAAAAAAAAACAGCACTATTCGCTTCAAAGTCTGTATTAAAAAGAAAATTTAATACCTTATTACTAGCTTAACGAGTATTATCATTTATACCAAAGGAAAGGCACAAATATACATAGTTGTAATCTTAAAACTAGTTTGACTACCGTGGAGCAATTAACGCAACATACATATATAAATTCATATGGCGGGAACATTCTCCCACCCTTGAAACCTTCTGGCAATAATTTTAAAAAAAAAGCAAAAATTCAAATTTAATATCTAATTCATCATCGGCAAAAGACAAATTTTATGGACATTCCTCTTCAGTATTCCCGTTGCCGTTCGAAGTGATACCACCCTAATCAAACCATCGCTACCGGGGAAGGTCTCAACTACGCGACCAAGCATCCATCGATGAGGAGGAGAATTATCTTCAGCGATAAGGGCTAAAGTGCCTGTGACTATGTACAGTGGTCACACAATTTATTCGTACACCCTGCATTGCATACAAAATATGCAGTTTTTTACTTTAAGTATTTGCAATTAGTCCATTATTTCTCTTGGATCAATGTAAGAATGGTGTATTCTTTACGATCTGCCACAAAAAACAACCGTTATGTCTGCTCACACAGAAGAGTTCCATGAAAAACAAACAGAGATGGTAAAATATTGCAAAAAAATTATTCTTACACTCTCTTTTTATGATCCTGTTGCTGCAAATATAAAGGTAATTGACATCAGTGTTTTGACTAATTTTGTTGGAAATGAAGTATCATTGGTTTTTCTAAGCATTTTCTACCGATTCGGTTGGCAATTGGCAGCAAATCACCAACCAGCCGGAAGACCAAAAGTATTAACTCCGCGTGAGGAGCGTAAAATAATAACTTCCGTTGTGCAAAACCCGAAAATAACCGCCACGATACTATGTCAAGATATGCAAGAGTCTTTAAAAAAAAAAATAAGCACACAAACAATTCGTAATTGCCGGCATAATGCTGGTTATCGCAGGAGAGTGGCACGCCGTAAGCCATAGATATCTAATATTAACAAAAAGAAGAGATTAGAATTTGCCAATTGCTACGTAAAGGAGTCATCTTCAGCGATAATTCAAAATTCAATGATTTTGGACCATTTACGTAGCATTTGGCAAATTCTAATCTCTTCTTTTTGTTAATATTAGATATCTATGGCTTACGGCGTGCCACTCTCCTGCGATAACCAGCATTATGCCGGCAATTACGAATTGTTTGTGTGCTTATTTTTTTTTTAAAGACTCTGCATATCTTGACATAGTATCGTGGCGGTTATTTTCGGGTTTTGCACAACGGAAGTTATTATTTTACGCTCCTCACGCGGAGTTAATATTTTTGGTCTTCCGACTGGTTGGTGATTTGCTGCCAATTGCCAACCGAATCGGTAGAAAATGCTTAGAAAAACCAATGATACTTCATTTCCAACAAAATTAGTCAAAACACTGATGTCAATTACCTTTATATTTGCAGCAACAGGATCATAAAAAGAGAGTGTACGAATAATTTTTTTGCAATATTTTACCATCTCTGTTTGTTTTTCATGGAACTCTTCTGTGTGAGCAGACATAACGGTTGTTTTTTGTGGCAGATCGTAAAGAATACACCATTCTTACATTGATCCAAGAGAAATAATGGACTAATTGCAAATACTTAAAGTAAAAAACTGCATATTTTGTATGCAATGCAGGGTGTACGAATAAATTGTGTGACCACTGTATGTTACCACACTGTTCTGTCCATTTTTTTCGCTCTTGCAATAACGCAAGGTACTCTCTCGACCATCTTTTCCAAAAGGTTTGCTGGACGAGGAGAACCCTACTCCAACGGTTAACGTGGGTTATGTTTAATTCCTCCTCAACGAAGGGTTCGGGGAAAGCATTCAAAGGACGGCCAATTAAAAAATGTCCTGGCGTTAGGGCTTCCAAATCATTTGGATCTGACGAAAGTGGACTAATTGGTCTCGAGTTCATTATCGCTTCAATTTGGGCCGTCACCGTGGATAATTCTTCAAAGGTTAGTGACGAATTGTTGATATGATGAACCAAAAGATGCTTTGCTACCTTTATTGCGCTTTCCCATAACTCCCCAAAATGGGGTGAGCCATGGGGAATGAAATGAAAATTGACTCCTCTTGTGGCGCACTCTTCTAGTAATTTAGCTTTAGTGGTGTCGTTGAAGAATTTAGTACCCAACTCCTTCATTTCTCTGGATGCTCCTACAAAATTCGTTGCATTATCACAGAACAGATCCGAGCTTAATCCTCTTCTAGCAAAAAATTGTTTTAGCGCTGAAATGAAAGCAGAGGTACTTAAGTCTGCGAGATAAGCCCTTGTAGGCCTTTTACCTCGGATTTTAAAATGAATTGAAATAGGGCCTGAAAATCCATGCCACTTCTTTCGAAAGGCCTGGCATTGCCTACTACTCTGTATGATGGTAAGTTCCCCATAAGCTGAGTAGCTAAAGTTGGTTTTTGACGAAAACAAGGAATACAATTTCTCACTACCTTGCGGGCGATGTTCCTAGCGTTTATTACCCAAAATCGTTGACGCAGAAATGCAGCGAGTGCTTGTGGCCCCGCGTGCGAATTTATCTTATGTAAAAATCTAACCAGCGCAATTGTACATGCGTGGTCACCAGGTAAGATGATAGGATGCATGGCTTTAAATTGAAGTTCAGAATTTTTTAGACGACCTCCGACTCGGACAATCAAAATCTGGCCCGAATTATATATGAATGGATTCAGTCGTTGGAATTTTCAAGATTTGGCACATTTGCTTGACTTAAGCAACATATCATTTTGCGGTAAGGTCCTCGAAGTTATTAGAACTCACTGCTTTCTTCCATTTCACTAACATCACCACAGAAAACCGACGACGACGTTGCTCGGGCCACGACTCTTGGGCATCGCTGAGAAACTTTGGTCCTTTTTCCATAATTGCGAATTTATTAAATCCTCAGGCAACATTCCCCGTGAAATTATATCGGCCGGGTTGGAACTTGAATCGATTTTCTTCCAAATTACGTTTTTTGATAATTCTTGGATTTGTGTTGTAGCAAACTCGATTTGCTACGAATGTTGACAATTTAAAGGGATGTGTCTATATCATTATCATATATCATCCATGTAGAAATTCTCCATTAAAACGTTGCTACTTTAGGGTACTAATTTTTGTAAGTGCCAGCTAAATATTTAAGGCAACGTACAGCTAAAAAAGGAGCAGTCTGTTATAATCTTCGCTCTAGTCTCAAAAATCTTTTCAGAGCAATATTATAGAACTCCCCTAAGCAACAACTGTCATTTTTAAACGCTAATCGGACCACAAACCGCCCAATTGAATCTTGTTTGACAGTTGAAACGAAATTGTCTTCACAAGATTGCTCATCTGGAGTATATAAAGACTTACTAACGATAATCTTCACATTTCCAAAAGTGTTCTACTAAGCTTGCTAACTTAGTGGACTCTTGGTCCGTGCTAATATGCGCTGTCAGCGGGTGCACAGAAGTTGCAGAATCCCGACACTCTCCTGCTATAATCCACCCAAATAAAGACTTTTGAAGGATAGGCAAATTTTCTACCCGTATTATTTGGCCCACCGACAATATTTTAAAAAAGATACCTACACCAAGTAACATATCGACTCTCTGCTGACCATTAAAATTCGGGTCAGCTAATTGAATATTTTTTGGAAGGCGCCAATTTTTTATTTAATTTCCCTTAACAAGTTCATATTGAGTTATTTCCGGCATGATCAAAAACTAAATTTTTTCAACAAAATTTGTCAACCATGACTATGTAGAAATTTTACTAGAAGCTGCTGAAGTGGAACCACCTATTCCACTTATTATCGTCGTCGTGCCATTAACCTTTAATTTTAATATTGAGGATAGTCTTGAGGTTACAAAATTAAGTTGGCTATCTGAATCTAAGAGTGCTTTACATTTTATAAAATTTTTTCTCGATTTTGAATTAAGATAATAGCGATCGCCAACATGTTAATCGAGCAGGATAATAAAAGTGCTATGGGTCGTGCATCACGATTTTCTTCTGTTGGTGTAGAAGTCGTTGGCCCAGTGGCATTTAAATCCTGTTGAACATCTCGATGAAGAACCACATTATGAGCTCCTTGACATATTTCACAACGTACAGACTTACAAATTTTTACGGGATGCTTAACTAGCAGGTAAAGTAAACATAAATTATGCTTCTTTGCTTCGAAATAGCGCTGAAGTGGATTTAATGCTAAAAGTCCGGTACATTTACGTAGCAATACCATGGGCGCTACCACAACTTGGACATTCCATTCTTCCCTTGCCCACAGTTGCAGCTAGTGATTTTGTATAATTTGTAGGCGTTTTCCTGGAAGACCCCTGGCAAAGCGATGGCTTCGTCGACCAGGAACCACCTACGCTTGACACGGTGTTAATGTCTTTATTTTCTAAGATAGTACATCGATTCGATATAAATTTCGATAGTAGAGCCCAAGAGGGAAGTTTATCGCAACTAAACTCGTCATTCCACTTTTCCAGTGTTTCTACATCTACCTTAGAACGAATTAGGTAGAACAGAATTACGTTTGTTAAATCTTCGCTGCTTCCCAACGATCGGAGCGAACGAAGATGGGAATTTACCGTATCAACGAGTCCACGCAACCCAACAGGGTGACAATGTGGAATCCGAGGCAACTCAAATAATTCTCTAATATGAGCTTGAAATACAATATATCGATTATCGAAACGTGCCTTTAATAAGCTAATCGCATGAGAATAATTCGGAGCTGTGACCTCTAATGCTTCAATCGTCCGCAGCGGAATTGGACCAAGACACGATCGTAAATTAATAAATTTAGATAAGTTGTCCAATTCTTGTTCGTCATCGACCAGAGAAACAAATGTATTGTACCAATTTATCCATTCAGTATATTTGCCAGAGAATATTGGTAATTTTAACTTCGGCAAATTCACCGAACGAGGCCCAAATAGACTAGTGCTATTAAGGTGATGACTCGCTGGATGTCCTTGGTCAATTAGATGCGAGCTGCTTCGATGATGTTGGGCGATAGCCGTCAGTAATTTTGATTTGGTTTCGCAGTGCAAATCTTCAATTACGTACCTTTTATTGAAATCTGACTCATCGTCTCCAGATTGTTCTAATTCCGTTTGAATACCCGTCAATTGAGAAAAATTCGATTCTACTAAACTTAAACACGTTTCTAATTCAGACACTATCATAGAAGCAGAACTTTTTTCAACTAACGACTTTGTACGTTTAAGCGAATTTATTAAACTTTCACGTGTGGGATACAATTCCGAACCCTTTGAACCTTTTTTTGTTGCCATACTGCAACCTTCGAAACTGTACCTAGCCTAGTATAATTTATCACTTGCCTGAAATATATTTTTATTTTCGTAATTAGAATAAACCTCTTAGTATTCTACTTATACTTATCGACTTTTCAATGATGCTGGTCAAAATAGTCAATTTTTTCTCCATAGAACATCACAAGAAATGATTATGTGAGTCCCTGTTCGGGCGCCATGTAATATTTTCAACAATAGTTTTTGTCGAAATTCCTTGAAGCAAAAAAAAACAGCACTGTTCGCTTCAAAGTCTGTATTAAAAAAAAATTTTTTTCCAGTACCTTATTACTAGCTTAACGACTATTCTCATTTATACCAAAGGAAAGACACAAATATAGTTGTAATCTTTAAAACTAATTTGACTACCGTGGAGTAATTAACGCAACATCATATATAAATTCATATGGCGGGAACAGTGGTCACAATTTTCGCAACACAAAAAGGTTCTATGGTTAACAACTCATCAAATAAGAGTTGCGCGACACCAATTCTATGGCATGCTACATCAAATAAAACGAACAGACGCTCATCAAATCTGGCTATATAAGAAATATATGCGTTGGGGGGTTTCACAAGGGTATAGTACTGTTTTTCTAAAGTGAAGAGGAAATTATCAGTAACAATATCTTCTCCGAAGTTAGGCAGTGGCTTTGTACATTTGTGAAGCCTAAACATTTTTAGGTACAACCAACCACAAAAATAACTGAACGCATTAAATCGAAGTAACTCAGACTCCTCAAGGTATACACCACAAGCTACCATTTGAACGAAGGTTTGTTCAGGTCTAGGCAAGCTTTGGAAATTTTGCCAAACTTGTGATGAACTGGGATTGCTACACTGACTTTTCTGAACCTCGGAAGATGTTATAGAAAGAGACTCCTCTAAGGGTTCACAATTTCCATATAGGACTAAATTAACGAAGGTCAAACCCCAACACTTTGAAAAAGACATGAAAACATATTAGATGAAATTCTGGAATTATTGCCGCCTCCTCTTCTAATATCTCCAAAAAAGTGTTCCAGTCTGTCTTGGCAAAGTCTACTAGTAGCTATAAAGGGAAGTCCTTTGCTCTGAAATAAGACCCATAAACGCTTTAAGCTAGCTATATTTAAAAGCCACCCATTTATGAAAGAAAATAAATTGGTAATGGCTGCCTCATCCTTATTTCTAATTTCCATTGTCTTCAGAAGAGTTTCGCCTTCTGTTAAAAAGGTTAGCTTCTCCTGCAATTCAGAATAAGTTTTCTTGGAAGAAGTTTAAATAGTTTATCAAAAAATATTATAAAATCAATAGTGTTAACCGTTGTTGGCAACAGTGTTGCTTAACATCTGAGCAGCTAAGCCGACCTTCATTTTCTGTATACTAGTGGGTTTAATATGTGCATTCGTCAACTTCGGAGCATTTGAGGCTCGAATCTACTGTATAAAAATGGGCAGTCCCTCTAGCTCACTAAACTGTTGCGAAAAGTTATAAAATCTTTCGAATTTTCGAAGCAATTACGAGTGCTTTTCAAAAGATAGGGCGCGTCAAAAAAACATTACTTCTTTTCCATTTACAACAAAAAAGGGGTGCCCGGCAGTTACTCCTACTAGTTTGGCGAAACTTACGAAGTTCGAACCTTGATCGCACACGAAATGACAAGGACCTGAATTAATTTTCTGAAGCTCTGCAATTGCTTCGAATACATATTTCCTTATTATTTACCCCCTACACGGACCATGAGAAAAGAAATAAGGTAAAGGCTGCTGCCAAGACTCGCCGGCTATACCTTGTACCATAATTACAAGAACGCTGTTGGCAGTTCTGGAAGTTCGGTTTTCATCGCCAAAACTTCCAGACCGACTATTTTATCCTCGTGGCGATTGTAATCTAACAAAACTTTAAGTGACATTTCGTCACATAACATCGACACTAATTTTTGTTCCGCAGTGAAATTATAACTTTTGTCTCCTGTAGTGTATCCACTGACCGCACTCCGCTCCTGAACATAGCACTCAAAACACTCAATAAATGCAGAGCATGCAACTCAAATAATTCTCTAATATGAGCTTGAAATATAATAGGTCGATTATCGAAACGTGCCTTTAATAAGCTAATCGCATGAGAATAATTCGGAGCTGTGACCTCTAATGCTTCAATCGTCCGCAGCGGAATTGGACCAAGACACGATCGTAAATTAATAAATTTAGATAAGTTGTCCAATTCTTGTTCGTCATCGACCAGAGAAACAAATGTATTGTACCAATTTATCCATTCAGTATATTTGCCAGAGAATATTGGTAATTTTAACTTCGGCAAATTCACCGAACGAGGCCCAAATAGACTAGTGCTATTAAGGTGATGACTCGCTGGATGTCCTTGGTCAATTAGATGCGAGCTGCTTCGATGATGTTGGGCGATAGCCGTCAGTAATTTTGATTTGGTTTCGCAGTGCAAATCTTCAATTACGTACCTTTTATTGAAATCTGACTCATCGTCTCCAGATTGTTCTAATTCCGTTTGAATACCCGTCAATTGAGAAAAATTCGATTCTACTAAACTTAAACACGTTTCTAATTCAGACACTATCATAGAAGCAGAACTTTTTTCAACTAACGACTTTGTACGTTTAAGCGAATTTATTAAACTTTCACGTGTGGGATACAATTCCGAACCCTTTGAAACCTCTTAGTATTCTACTTATACTTATCGACTTTTCAATGATGCTGGTCAAAATAGTCCATTTTTTCTCCATAGAACATCACAAGAAATGATTATGTGAGTCCCTGTTCGGGCGCCATGTAATATTTTCAACAATAGTTTTTGTCGAAATTCCTTGAAGCAAAAAAAAACAGCACTGTTCGCTTCAAAGTCTGTATTAAAAAGAAAATTTTTTCCAGTACCTTATTACTAGCTTAACGACTATTCTCATTTATACCAAAGCAGAGATAATGAGATAGGAAACTTCTAAAAAATGCAACTCTGGTTGTCAAATCGTGTATTCGTGGTTGTGTAATTGTATGGTAGTATTTGTGAAAACTCGATAATTGATGACGTTTTTGCTTAGCAACTCACCACCATTAGACCCAAACAAATAAATTTAGCTTAGCAACCCACCACCATTAGACCCAAACAAAGTGTTCAGTTTTTAATTTATACAGCACGTTTGACATTTGTCAGACCCTTTTGTTTTGAGATACCAATTTACTTATATGTATACTCAAATCAATGAATGAGCTTATGAAAGATATTTACAAATACACTACTTAACAATCACTCGCACTTAATAATTGTGTATACTGTTTTTGTGTTGTGTACTGTGGTTACTTATATTTATACTCAAATCAATGAATGAGCTTATGAAAGTTAGATATTTACAAATACACTACTTAACAATCACTCGCACTTAATAATCGAGTGATAACTTGTTGAATGTACTATACGATATATTTTAATTTAAATATTATCTGAACAATTTCACGCTTGTAAAAAATAAAATTAAGTGCAAAAAGCCAAATATTTTGTTAAACAGAAACGTTTTAATATACTTTACTGTTAATCGATATTTAAAACATGTCTTTTATGTTTAATAAACTCTCAAGTACAACAAATTAGTTTTGATTACTGAGAAAAGGATTTTCTTAAGTTCTGGAATACTGGAAAATTGAAATAAGTTATACACATATTGTATATTGTATTGTTTTACTCATTTGTAAACATATTTGTTTTACTTAATTTGCACTTTCAATCTCAATAGTTACCAAAAATGCTTGTCAAAAAGATTTAGAAATATATAACCTAAAAAACACGAAAAGCAAATAGGTTGTTAAATTTATGTAAATATATAGGCAAATGAAAGTTGGTGTTGGCATATCTACATATTTAATTCACCTCATTATTACATTCGATTTTCTGGTTTGCAAACTTCAAACTTTTTCGTTCACTTTGGTAATTAAGTACTGCTGCTAGTGTGCTACGATTTAACCAAGAAGTTGTTTTTTTTAGTTGAAAGATACACTAGTACGCTCACATATGCCTAATTTATTAACCATTGTTGTAATTAAGCTTTCCTTTTCATTTTATCAACAAATTTTTCATTTTATTTATGTAAGTGCAGTTTTTCCTACATCCCCTTTTACGCAACTTCGTACATTTATAATTAAATTTGGTACTGTGAATAGAAACGCTGTTTCGTGACGTCATTAAATTTTTCACCTCAACTAAATTTTTTAATTCAAGCAACATTTTTTAATGTTTTGATGTTTTTTTTCTCTATTTCAGAAAAATTTGTTAATGAATGAAGCTCAAAGTATTTTTATATTACAAAAAAACCACATACAAATACTAACATATATGCATTTTTTATTTATTTATTGTTTTAGTTTCTGTAACCCTTTGCTTTAGCCTTTATTTTCGAACAAACGCACACAACATTCGCCACAATTGCATTTCAATTACAACATTTACTTCTTCGTTTATTTCTTTTATGCTTAAGATTAATTGTAATATAATAAATTTTAATTGTAATAAATAAAAGTTAAATGCATTCCGTAACTTTTACTGCAACGCTTGTCGTGTTATGGACAGGAACAAGTGTCAATGTCAAGGACATTGATGTGGTCTTTGGCGGAGGTCACTTCTCAATACAAATTCTCACCTTTCTCTGGACAGCTCTTGTTAACTGCACATATATTCTGAAATAAGTAGATAAATGAAATCTGATCACAGTTCAGACAATTACCCTGTTTTTAATTGTACATGTTTAACTATCAGTTCTCTACTGACTTTCAAAGTGTACAGTCGCTAATATGTCAGTGCCTCTTAAATCTAATTGTTCAAAATGCTTTCAATGCATTCCTAATAACAGTGAATTGACTTGCGGCGTATGCAAGTCTAAATTCCATAAACTTTGTGGTAAAATTGATGATATTCAATTTAAAGTTATTGCGGACAATATAAATATTATTTTTCTTTGTGATTACTGCCTAAAATCCTCATCTGAATTATTATCTTTGCTACGTACATTAAACAGTGAAGTAAATGAACTCAAAACCGGTTTTCAACAAATTTTATGCAATAAAATTACGGTAAACACGACAAATGATGTTGTCGCTGTGTCGCCTAATTCTAATAATTCTAATATGCAAATTGCTGAACGGCCAAAGCCAAACCAGAAAAAAGGAATAACTATTAAAAATAGCCAGAATTGTGGCAGATTTGCTGGTAGTCATGCTGAGGCTCCTATGATGGCTGTTGCTCGTCCTGAGGTTTTGGCAGTTTCTAGTTCAGTTGCTCCCAATCCCAATGCATCTTTGGATGAAAGAGGTGGCACTACTCAACTTTCAACTGATTGTGCAACAATGGAGGACAGGGTTGGTGACATTATACCTGCGCACGATTGGATCACTATAAGAAAAAGAAAAACAGCTAAAAACCGAAAGGCGACCAATCATTCCCACAACATTGTCGTTGGTAATGCTCCAAATTGTGATGCTTTCTCCGTTGTGCACAATATGAAGATTATTCATATTTCAAGGTTTGACGTAAAAACTGAACCCTTGGATATTCTAAACTATGTTTCGGAAAAGTTGAGTGTTGATCCCACAATTATCATTTGCACTAAACTTATCAAGAAAGATGCCGACATTTCTAAACTCCGTTTTTTAAACTTTAAACTTGGTGTACCAGCACCGTTGTACAGCAAAGCTTTCAACAAAGAATTATGGCCACTTTCAGTAAAAGTAAAACCTTTTATAAACAAGCCAAAAAACTTATTGGGCGGAGCATTGAATCCGCCACCAATAAACTCAGCTTTGAATCCATCGGCTTCAGCAATCATCGTTACTCAGCAACCTTGAATCCCCCATCCACATCTCATCAGACTGCCTCTTCATTGCGGTATTCATATCTGGCACCTGTTTCAACATTTGAATGCTTGTCTTCTGATTATGTGCTTGCGTCAACTCTTCCACAAGAGCCAATGCAGCTCCTTAGCAGCATTGAACATCGAGATGAATCTACATTAGCATCATATTCGATTTACTATCAAAATATGGGTGGCATCAGAACGAAGACTTCGGAATTTTTACTCGCTATGTCTCTCCATGAATACGATATTGTGGCTATCACAGAGAGCTGGCTACATAGTGACATCTCCTCTGGAGAACTTTTCGACAGCTCCTATATTGTCTATCGCCATGATCGCTGTCCTATTGCGTCGGGCCGAAGCAGAGGTGGTGGAGTGCTGCTTGCAGTTAAGAGTATATTTCCCAGTAAACTATTAAAGTTTCCTGTTATTGATAACAATATTGAACAAATTGGTGTAGAAATTAGATTGTCAAACGTTAACTTAATTTACTTTTTCATATCATACATTCCCCCTAATAGTTCCTATGAAATTTACCAAAAGCACTTAGATAACATAAATGACATAGTTGATAATCTTAACTCTTGTCACAACACGATTGTTATGGGTGACTTCAATTTAAGTGGTATATCTTGGTCCTATGTGGATAAATGTCTACTTCCTTTCAATCTCTCATCAGATATTGAAAACACTGTTATGAGCTATTTTTTATCTAATGATTTTTGTCAAATAAATGACACCAAGAATGGTTTAAATAGAACTCTCGATCTAATTTTTGTTACTAGCGACCTAAAGGCACATTGTTATAAAAGCCTTTCACCTATCATCAAAAATAGTATTCATCATAATGCCTTGATCATTGAATTTGATTTTTATGAATTCGCCCCAGTTGCAGTTGCTTCATCAACTCAGCTTGATTTTGCCAAAGGTAACTTTGTTGCGATTAATGAATTCTTATCTAATGTTGACTGGAATCCATTATTTAATTGTGCTGACCCTTCTATAATGTACGATTTGTTGTGTGCTAAACTTCATATTTCGGCATCGCAGTTTGTCCCTACGAAAAGAACTACTATTCCTGGAAATAAACCTCCATGGTTTAATTTTAGATTATCGAATTTAAAAAATGTTAAGAATAAAGCGTTTAAGAAATTCAGAAAAACAAATTGTGAGAGTGACTATAATCTTTTTGTTCGCCTTCGAAATGAATTTGACTTTCTACATAAGTTCCTTTATAAAAATTATATATTTAAAATCGAAAGCAATTTAAAATCTAATCCAAAACATTTTTGGGGGTATATAAATTGTAAACGCAAATCTAATGGATATCCTGCATGCATGGAATATAATGGTTTTAAATCCAATAATGCACTACAATCCACTTATCTTTTTTCTAGACATTTTCAAAATGTTTTCCAAAAATATTCGCCTCCCTCAAATAATAGTTACTTGGACTTTGATACCCCAAATATTCCTATGCTGGATACTATAACTATTTCTGATAACGATGTGTCCATTGCAATTACACGTCTCAAGTCTAGTTTTAAATGTAATAATGGTGACTTCCCAACGATAATTCTCAAGCTTTGCGCCTCCAGTTTGGTCGAACCAATTGCTTCCCTTTTTAATTTATGTATAAAAAAAGGAACATTTCTGAATTGCTGGAAATTTTGCCTAATTGTTCCAATTTTTAAAGCTGGTGATCGCGGTGATGTTAATAATTATAGAGCAATTGTGAAGCAATGCACAATAGCTAAATTATTTGATCATATAATCAAAGATAAATTGTTTGAGCACGTAAAAAATATTATCTGTGATTCTCAGCACGGTTTTCTACCGGGTAGATCGACATGTTCAAATTTGTTGCTTATTTCCAACTACATTGTTAAGGCAATGGAAAATGGTAAACAATTAGATGTTATTTACACTGACTTTTCCAAGGCTTTCGACAAAGTAGATCATTTAATTCTTTTATCTAAACTAAAAAAGTTTGGTTTGTCTGATGCGCTAATATCATTTTTTAAAAGTTTCCTGATGGACAGATTGCTTTTTGTGAAGATTGGCACAACCATCTCTGATGTTGCTATTGATGCTTCCTCAGGCATTCCTCAAGGTACCCATTGTGGGCCTCTGCTGCTTTTGATTTTCATTAATGACTTACCTCAGCACTTTAAATCGTCGAGCAGTCTAATGTATGCTGACGACGTCAAACTGTTCCGCTGTATCTCAGATACGTCTGATTGCACTGGCCTTCAGAATGATTTGTCTATTTTTCAAGATTGGTGTTGCTCCAACAACTTATATCTAAATATTAATAAGTGTTGCGTTATCTCGTTCACAAAGAATAAAAATTGTATTTTATTCGATTATACTATTGATAATCAGTTGTTAATTCATAAAGACGAAATTAATGATCTGGGAGTAATTTTTGATTTTCAGCTGAACTTTAAATGGCATTATGACTATATTATTTCTAAATCATATTCCATGCTTGGTTTCATTAAAAGAAATACACAACATTTTAAGGACCCCCTGACAATCAAATCACTATACGTTTCTTTAGTTCGTAGTAAACTTGAATATTGCTCCATTGTATGGAATCCTATATATATGAATCATTCTAATCGTATAGAAAAAGTTCAAAAAATTTTGAGCATTAAAAAAGTTATTTTGGTCCGATGCGCGATTGCCTCCATATGACGCACGCCGTAAATTGCTTGGCTTGCAATCCCTAAAAGATAGACGTAGATTTTCGTAGATTCATTGATTTTTGCTTACAAAATTTTGTCAGAAGATATTAAGTGTATCGATCTATTTAAACTTTTCCATCTTTATGACGCTCCTAGGAGTCTAAGGCAGAATCGCCTGTTTGTTGAAAATGTACATAGGACTAATTACGCTAGTAATGAGCCCATAGCTAGGTGTTTACACTTATGCAATAGTTTTGCACATATTATTAATTTCAATGTTAATGAGGCTAAATTTAGATTAAATTTATTTACTCTTTTTAATTAGTTTTAGGAATAGTCTGTAAGATTGTAAATCGGTAGATGGAAATAAATAAATAAATAAATAAATAAATAAATAAATTACCTTGTTCTCTTCCTTACTCCGCATTAGATGAACACTTCGTTCGACTGTAGCAATCCATCTTGCAATTCCTTCGAGACGTCAAGACGTTCTTCTTCTTGGTCGCTTGGTATATGCCTTAGACAAGATGCCACAATAGTTTCCAATCATTGCTAAGTGGATAAGAAACAACTATTGTATTAAAAACATTTTAATAATATTGAATTTGCTTCACGTTTCCACTACAAATATCTATTATAAACAAATAATTTCAACTTACGGAATTCACTTCACACTTGCAGTACACTGATCTGTTGATGTTGTTATACAATTAAGTACACTCTTGGCATTATATATTTAAAATCGAAAGCAATTTAAAATCTAATCCAAAACATTTTTGGGGGTATATAAATTGTAAACGCAAATCTAATGGATATCCTGCATGCATGGAATATAATGGTTTTAAATCCAATAATGCACTACAATCCACTTATCTTTTTTCTAGACATTTTCAAAATGTTTTCCAAAAATATTCGCCTCCCTCAAATAATAGTTACTTGGACTTTGATACCCCAAATATTCCTATGCTGGATACTATAACTATTTCTGATAACGATGTGTCCATTGCAATTACACGTCTCAAGTCTAGTTTTAAATGTGATAATGGTGACTTCCCAACGATAATTCTCAAGCTTTGCGCCTCCAGTTTGGTCGAACCAATTGCTTCCCTTTTTAATTTATGTATAAAAAAAGGAACATTTCTGAATTGCTGGAAATCTTGCCTAATTGTTCCAATTTTTAAAGCTGGTGATCGCGGTGATGTTAATAATTATAGAGCAATTGTGAAGCAATGCACAATAGCTAAATTATTTGATCATATAATCAAAGATAAATTGTTTGAGCACGTAAAAAATATTATCTGTGATTCTCAGCACGGTTTTCTACCGGGTAGATCGACATGTTCAAATTTGTTGCTTATTTCCAACTACATTGTTAAGGCAATGGAAAATGGTAAACAATTAGATGTTATTTACACTGACTTTTCCAAGGCTTTCGACAAAGTAGATCATTTAATTCTTTTATCTAAACTAAAAAAGTTTGGTTTGTCTGATGCGCTAATATCATTTTTTAAAAGTTTCCTGATGGACAGATTGCTTTTTGTGAAGATTGGCACAACCATCTCTGATGTTGCTATTGATGCTTCCTCAGGCATTCCTCAAGGTACCCATTGTGGGCCTCTGCTGTTTTTGATTTTCATTAATGACTTACCTCAGCACTTTAAATCGTCGAGCAGTCTAATGTATGCTGACGACGTCAAACTGTTCCGCTGTATCTCAGATACGTCTGATTGCACTGGCCTTCAGAATGATTTGTCTATTTTTCAAGATTGGTGTTGCTCCAACAACTTATATCTAAATATTAATAAGTGTTGCGTTATCTCGTTCACAAAGAATAAAAATTGTATTTTATTCGATTATACTATTGATAATCAGTTGTTAATTCATAAAGACGAAATTAATGATCTGGGAGTAATTTTTGATTTTCAGCTGAACTTTAAATGGCATTATGACTATATTATTTCTAAATCATATTCCATGCTTGGTTTCATTAAAAGAAATACACAACATTTTAAGGACCCCCTGACAATCAAATCACTATACGTTTCTTTAGTTCGTAGTAAACTTGAATATTGCTCCATTGTATGGAATCCTATATATATGAATCATTCTAATCGTATAGAAAAAGTTCAAAAAATTTTGAGCAAATACGCATTAAAAAAGTTATTTTGGTCCGATGCGCGATTGCCTCCATATGACGCACGCCGTAAATTGCTTGGCTTGCAATCCCTAAAAGATAGACGCAGTCTTCATTCGTTGATTTTTGCTTACAAAATTTTGTCAGAAGATATTAAGTGTATCGATCTATTAAAACTTTTCCATCTTTATGACGCTCCTAGGAGTCTAAGGCAGAATCGCCTGTTTGTTGAAAATGTACATAGGACTAATTACGCTAGTAATGAGCCCATAGCTAGGTGTTTACACTTATGCAATAGTTTTGCACATATTATTAATTTCAATGTTAATGAGGCTAAATTTAGATGAAATTTATTTACTCTTTTTAATTAGTTTTAGGAATAGTCTGTAAGATTGTAAATCGGTAGATGGAAATAAATAAATAAATAAATAAATAAATAAATAAATTACCTTGTTCTCTTCCTTACTCCGCATTAGATAAACACTTCGTTCGACTGTAGCAATCCATCTTGCAATTCCTTCGAGACGTCAAGACGTTCTTCTTCTTGGTCGCTTGGTATATGCCTTAGACAAGATGCCACAATAGTTTCCAATCATTGCTAAGTGGATAAGAAACAACTATTGTATTAAAAACATTTTAATAATATTGAATTTGCTTCACGTTTCCACTACAAATATCTATTATAAACAAATAATTTCAACTTACGGAATTCACTTCACACTTGCAGTACACTGATCTGTTGATGTTGTTATACAATTAAGTACACTCTTGGCACTCGTCGATCTTCATCACAAATGCAACCTTTGCATTTAATTTACTTCTTGTCAATGTAGTTTTACTTGTTCTTTTTTTTAGAACCGATGATATTTCGCCTACCAAAACTTCTCCCGGTAGCAAAGGATTGTTAGCACTGGCCTGCTTTCTCCGATAATTGTCGTCACTCGAATATCAGCTTGGTTAATATTATTTTACACACAATCGTGGATCTCAATCATCAGTATTTTCGTCTGTTCAATAGCGATGTCTATAGCTATTCAATTATAAATATACTGCCTTAGAACTGTTTTCGTACCACGCACACACTTTTATACACAATTTATTTTAATATCTATTAATTTAATGCGCTTATTAATTCAATTTAATTCAATAAACAAAAATGATTTCCCGATTCTTTCAAAAAATTCTGTAAATGAACGAAACGTCATTTAAAATGTCATAAAACCATGACGTCTTATGGTGAATAACACAGATACTATACGTGTAATAAATTTTCGTTTTATTTTGACACATTTATTGGCGGGAAAAGAGTTTCCCATCTCATTATCTCTGTACCAAAGGAAAGACACAAATATAGTTGTAATCTTTAAAACTAATTTGACTACCGTGAAGCAATTAACGCAACATCATATATAAATTCATATGGCGGGAACAGTGGTCACAATTTTCGCAACACAAAAAGGTTCTATGGTTAACAACTCATCAAGTAAGAGTTGCGCGACACCAATTCTATGGCAGGCTACATCAAATAAAACGAACAGACGTTCATCAAATCTGGCTATATAAGAAATATATGCGTTGGGGGGTTTCACAAGGGTATAGTTATCGTACTGTTTGAGAATCAAGTTAACTTTTATTTTGGATTATAGTTTAAATGAAGAAATTTCTATTAGTTTTGTTTTACTTTATTATCTCGATTTTTTGAGTTATTGATGTATAGAGTTAATGCGTGCGTTGTACTTTGATGTAGACTTTGAGGTGAACTGAACAAGAGCAAAAACTAAAACAAGACTTAACCTTGTAAAATGCTCAAAAATTCAGAGCTTTAGTTACAGTTAGAAATGTATAACTATGAATAAATACAGGGTAATTGTTACATTCCGCCCGCCTCGTCACATTAATGGGACGAAATTATTATATAATACATTAAGCAATCTTAATTTCAAGTTGTATAAGAAGTCTGAATCGGGAGTGGGCACAGCTTTACGATAGGCATTTTTAGCACGGATGACTGTGTTTTGATAGTTGCTACTCGAGTTAAGCCATCAGTACCAGGATGAACTTCTAGTATACGTCCGAGAGGCCACTTAGACGGAGGATAGCGTTCATCCGAAATGAGTACTACGTTACCAGGATGAATCTGATCAGTGCTCTTTTTCCATTTTGATATGGCTTGAAAACGTTGAAGATACTCTTTTGACCAACGATCCCAAAAGCGTTCCAGCATCTGTCGGAGAAGTTGCCAAGGAGAAAGTCTTGATAAAGGTATTTCGCAGAGTGATGGCTCGGGAATCGATGTTAAAGCTGAACCTATAAGAAAATGACCTGGAGTTAGTGAATTCAAGTCAGTAGGATCATCTGAGAGAGGGCATAATGGCCGTGAGTTGAGAACCGCCTCGATTTGTGTGAGCAACGTAGTAAGCTCTTCAAATGTTAGTGAAGTATCTCCAATTACGCGCCTTAAGTGAAACTTCACGGACTTAACGCCAGCCTCCCATTTTCCTCCGAAGTGTGGAGCTGAAGGGGGATTGAATTTCCATTCAGTTCCATCGTTCGATAAAAGAGTAGCGAGTTTTCCAAGCTGCTGAGATGATGTGGAAAATAATTTTCTGAGCTCTACATCAGCGCCTACCAAATTGGTACCGCAATCGCTTGTCAGTGTAGCACAGATCCCGCGTCTTGACGTAAATCGTTTGTATGCAGCGAGAAATCCTTCGGTGTAATCAGATGCAGCCTCGAGGTGTAGTGCAGATGTTGAAAAACAAACGAAGAGGACTATATAGCCTTTATGTTTCTTCGCTCCTCTCCCTCTCCATGTTTTGATCATAAGCGGACCAGCATAATCCACTCCTGCATGAAGAAAAGGTCTTGATGGAGTAGTTCTAGAAGGTGGGAGTTGACCCATCAATTGCTTTGCAGTTATTCCACGTTGACGAGCACATCGAACGCAACGAAGAACATGATTTTTTACTGGTGCACGGCCACCTAGAATCCAGTACGTTTGTCGAATGTAGGCCATAGTTATTTGAGTGGCCCCATGCATAGTCTTTTCGTGTGCATCAGCGATTATCAACTTAGTTAGCGTCGATTCGCGTGGCAATATTAGAGGATGTTTAGTGTCTGGATCTAGGAGTGCATTACGAAGTCTGCCACCCAAACGTAGCATTCCTTCGTCGTCCACGAATGGTATCATCTTGCTGAGTGGATTAGAGTTAGACAATGTTTGACCTTTTGATAGTAATTTTATTTCTAAATTGAAGTAGGCTCTTTGAGTAACTTTAACCCAAAAGAGATTTTCAAATTTTAGTTCCTGAGGAGTGATGAATGAATTAAGATGACTTTTTCTTAAAATTACTCTTCGACATATAGCAGTTATTCTCAACAGACGCGTTATATTTGAATACCTTTCAATAAGTTCCCAGACTGATAAAACCTCTTTGTATGTATGCGTGATTGTCTTCGGTTTTTCTTCAAGATTGATATCACGGCCTAATTCTATTTTGGATTTTGGCCAAGAGGATGAATGAGATAAGAGCCAACTAGGCCCATTCCACCATAGAGAATTGTTAAGTAGTTGTTGGTATGAGATACCACGGGAAGCGCAATCTGCTGGGTTATCTTTACCTGAGATATGATGCCATATTGCTGAAGGAGTTGATTCTTGTATTTGAGTAACGCGGTTCCTTACATAGTCTCGCCATCTGGATGGATGTCCATTTATCCGTGTTAGCGCGACAGAAGAATCGGTCCAGAGGTGTATTGGTGTTTCAAAGAGATTGAGGATCTTTTGTATGTGACTTGCTCTTTTTGATAACATAAGTGCCGCTGTTAGTTCTAATCTTGGAATTGACAACTTTTTTAGAGGCGCTACTTTCGTTTTTGCCTCAACGATATTTATGCGAATTACGTCGAAATCTTCTATAACTCTGATGTAGATAACAGCTGCTATTGCGTGTTCAGAGGCATCTGAAAATCCATGAATCTCTACTCTCAGTGCCTGCATTGATTTACCGATCCACCTCGGAATTGAAAGCTGAGATACAGTTTGTAGTTCTTGCATAAAGGAAACCCAACGTTGAGATAAAATCTCTGGAATAGCATCATCCCATTGAATTTTTAACATCCAAATGTCCTGCATGAATATTTTTGCTCGAATAGTGATCGGACTAATCCATCCAAGTGGGTCGAAAAGTTTTGCAATGCATGATAATAATTTTCTTTTTGTATATGGAGATTTAACTGACAAATATGGAGAAACGAAAGTGAATGTATCAGAGTCTGGTTGCCAACTGATTCCTAGTGTTCTAACTGATAATGAGTCATCAAAAATTAATGAATCTCTTGATGTTAAACGATTTTTAGAGATACTAGTTAATATGCTTGGTTCATTTGTGGACCATTTTTGAAGTTGAAAACCGCCCGCCATGCACAAACTATCTAGCTGTTTTACAACTTTCTGGGCTTCTTCGACAGTATCAGCTCCACCAAAGGTATCGTCAACGTATGTACCCTTCTTAATTATGTCGACAGCAGCAGGAAACTGATGACCTTCGTCTAATGTTAATTGAGTTAAGACGCGGTTTGCTAAATATGGCGCTGGACCGAGTCCATATGTGACAGTTTTCAAGACAAAAACTCGTATTTCTGGAGATGGAGGTGTACTCCATAAAATTCGTTGATACGTCCAGTCATTTGGATGAACTAAAATCTGACGGAACATCTTTTCAATGTCCGCAGAGAATGCGAAGCGAAACTGTCGCCACCATGTGATAACATTTGATATCTCTAATTGGAGTTTTGGACCAACGTGTAAAACATCGTTGAGAGATTTTTTGCTGCTTGTTTTACAAGAGCCGTTAAAAACAACTCGTAACTTTGTTGTAGAGCTCGACTCCCGTAGGACTCCATGATGAGGTAAATAGTAACCATGAGTTAACGTATTAAGTTTATCAGAAATTGGCGTCATATGACTGAGTTCCTCATAGTCTCGAAGAAATTCGCAATATTGTTTAGTTAATTCAATATTTGATGAAAGTTTTTGTAAAACGTTAAGTAATGCTTTATAAGCATTGTTATACGACTCACCCAACTCTTCTGGAGATCGTTTAAATGGAAGACGTACAATATATCTTCCTGAAGCTGCACGTTTATGAGTAGACACAAAATGAGATTCACATTCTTCTTCTTCAGCTGATAAAATGTTTTCTGTAGTATCGTGATTTTCTTGTAGCCAGAAACGCTGAATTTGTTGGTAGAGATCGTGATCCACGCAACATTGAAACCCTTGTATGTTACGAGACCCGCAGGCTCTGTTGATTTCCTCCCCACTGATACCTGATATTATCCAGCCTAAAGCTGTTCGTTGAGCTATTGGAGTATTTACATCCCCTTTTAATATCTCATTTTCGAGAAGATAGCCATAAATATCTGCACCCAAGACTAAATCAATATGTCCGGGTTTCATATAACTTGGGTCAGCCAGTGTGATTCCTCGTAGATGTGGCCATTCCCCTGGAGACGATTCTGTTGAAGGTAACTGAGCAGTAAGTTTTGGTAAAATATATGCGGTTGCGTCCCATTCGAATTGCGAGGAAAAATGTGGAAGTAGTTTGAACGATACCACTCCCTTCGTAGAGCCCGCACGTTGGGCGCCAATCCCAATAAGAGGAAACGTTGCATTCTGACGTTTAAGGTGTAGTTGATGTACTAAAAATTCACTTATAAAAGAGATTTCTGAACCCTGATCCAGAAGAGCTCGTGATCTCAGCTCTTTTCCGTTGTGAGAACGGAGTCTGACGCTTGCGGTTGCAAGGAGTACTTTGGAGGAACTAAATTCGCGATTAGGTAGAACATGATTGCTTACTGCTGCATTTGATGAGCATGGATCCTGACGTATATTGATATTGGGCTGTTGATTTGTAGATGGTGATGAGTTCGAAGAAGTCTTACTGAAAGCGTCAGTTATGGCAACTGGCACCTGAATGAAGAGTGATGGTTTGCTCCACAGTACTGACATCTTTTGGAGCTTCTGCACATCGCTATTCGATGCGGCCCTAAGCAATTAAAACAAAGTTTTTTTTCGACGACGAAAGCATGTCGTTGCGCTGGAGTCTTGCTTTGAAATATCGGACATCTGGCTATATAATGCTCATTACTGCAAAGAGAGCAAATATTATTGAACGATTGATTAGTTAAATTATGTGAAACCTGAACAGGCTTGGATTGTATTGCTGAGAGATGAGTTTTGACTCCTTGTTGATACTTTGATTTATGAATTGCATCCTGAGAGCGAGGTTGCGTCGAAGAAATTGAAGAAATTCTAGATTCGATACTTTCCAGAGCTTGAATACGTCCACACAGAAACGTTTCGAGATCTAAGAACGAAGCTGGCATCTTTGAGGCTCCACAATGTACCTCCCAAGCTTCGTGTGAAGAGCGATCGAGCCTCTGTACAACAATATGTACAATCATATAATCCCAATGTTCAATTGGTGCTCCAAGTGTCTTGAGACTTCCAAGAGATTGTTTCACCATTGCAAGTAAATATTTTAATTCACTCGCTGACTTTTTTTGCATCACCTTTAGTTGGAAAATTGTCTCGATATGCTGATCAATTATGATTCTTTTATTGTCGTAACGTTCACACAGTAAATCCCATGCCGGTGTAAAATTTTCAGAAGAAATAGGTAGATTAGAAATTAACTGTTCAGCTTCTCCACTGAGACTAGAGCGAAGGTAGTGTAATTTTTCAACACAAGAGAGATCTTTATTTAGTCTTATCATAGAAGTGAACAAATCATGAAAAGGGCGCCATGATTGATAATCGCCAGAAAATTTTGGGAGCGTAATTTTTGGCAAAGTATGACTATGCTTAGACAGGTGGTGGTTGAGAGATAACCCTGTTTGATTTAGCGTATCTTCAGAGAGAGTTTCATTGGTAGACTCTAACACAACAAGCATTGTTGCACGCGCATTTGCGTAAGCTTCTTCACAATGTGCGTAAGTATTAGTTTTGAAGTAAGGCAGCTCACGTACATTCTCTGAAGAGCGAGCACCACACAGTTTTTCATGACCAGATTGATCCATAATATCATGTTGCTTCAGTATAAGAGCCTCTTGCGCTAAAGACATTTCTTTTCTCTTTGAAGATGAGTATAACAATTGAAAGATGAGTACAATAAACCTGTTTTGTGTACGGTTCTTTCTTGACTAGTTTTGGTATAGAGAAGTTTTCTTCACGATAACTCTAACTGTATTAAAATATTTGTCACTTTCATGTATTTTATAACTTTTTAATTTTTGATGAAAAATATAAATTTGTTTCAATTTTTTTTTTAATCAGTTTTTTAGAAAATTACTTCAAAAAAAACAACATCCGGCTCGAAGGACCATAAATGTTTGA
Source organism: Myopa testacea (assembly GCA_949629155.1). Lineage (NCBI taxonomy): Eukaryota > Metazoa > Arthropoda > Insecta > Diptera > Conopidae > Myopa > Myopa testacea. The sequence goes on along the minus strand of OX451346.1, from coordinate 31,428,654 downwards.
GAATCAAGTTAACTTTTATTTTGGATTATAGTTTAAATGAAGAAATTTCTATTAGTTTTGTTTTACTTTATTATCTCGATTTTTTGAGTTATTGATGTATAGAGTTAATGCGTGCGTTGTACTTTGATGTAGACTTTGAGGTGAACTGAACAAGAGCAAAAACTAAAACAAGACTTAACCTTGTAAAATGCTCAAAAATTCAGAGCTTTAGTTACAGTTAGAAATGTATAACTATGAATAAATACAGGGTGATTGTTACACGTACTGTTTTTCTAAAGTGAAGAGGAAATTATCAGTAACAATATCTTCTCCGAAGTTAGGCAGTGGCTTTGTACATTTGTGAAGCCTAAACATTTTTAGGTACAGCCAACCACAAAAATAACTGAACGCATTAAATCGAAGTAACTCAGACTCCTCAAGGGATACACCACAAGCTACCATTTGAACGAAGGTTTGTTCAGGTCTAGGCAAGCTTTGGAAATTTTGCCAAACTTGTGATGAACTGGGATTGCTACACTGACTTTTCTGAACCTCGGAAGATGTTATAGAAAGAGACTCCTCTAAGGGTTCACAATTTCCATATAGGACTAAATTAACGAAGGTCAAACCCCAACACTTTGAAAAAGACATGAAAACATATTAGATGAAATTCTGGAATTATTGCCGCCTCCTCTTCTAATATCTCCAAAAAAGTGTTCCAGTCTGTCTTGGCAAAGTCTCCTAGTAGCTATAAAGGGAAGTCCTTTGCTCTGAAATAAGACTCATAAACGCTTTAAACTAGCTATATTTAAAAGCCACCCATTTATGAAAGAAAATAAATTGGTAATGGCTGCCTCATCCTTATTTCTAATTTCCATTGTCTTCAGAAGAGTTTCGCCTTCTGTTAAAAAGGTTAGCTTCTCCTGCAATTCAGAATAAGTTTTCTTGGAAGAAGTTTAAATAGTTTATCAAAAAATATTATAAAATCAATAGTGTTAACCGTTGTTGGCAACAGTGTTGCTTAACATCTGAGCAGCTAAGCGGACCTTCATTTTCTGGATACTAGTGGGTTTAATATGTGCAATCGTCAACTTCGGAACATTTGAGGCTCGAATCTACTGTAAAAAAATGGGCAGTCCCTCTAACTCACTAAACTGTTTCGAAAAGTTATAAAATCTTTCGAATTTTCGAAGCAATTACGAGTGCTTTTCAAAAGATAGGGCGCGTCAAAAAAACATTACTTCTTTTCCATTTACAACAAAAAAGGGGTGCCCGGCAGTTACTCCTACTAGTTTGGCGAAACTTACGAAGTTCGAACCTTGATCGCACACGAAATGACAAGGACCTGAATTAATTTTCTGAAGCTCTGCAATTGCTTCGAATACATATTTCTTTATTATTTACCCCCTACACGGACCATGAGAAAAGAAATAAGGTAAAGGCTGCTGCCAAGACTCGCCGGCTATACCTTGTACCATAATTACAAGAACGCTGTTGGCAGTTCTGGAAGTTCGGTTTTCATCGCCAAAACTTCCAGACCGACTATTTTATCCTCGTGGCGATTGTAATCTAACAAAACTTTAAGTGACATTTCGTCACATAACATCGACACTAATTTTTGTTCCGCAGTGAAATTATAACTTTTGTCTCCTGTAGTGTATCCACTGACCGCACTCCGCTCCTGAACATAGCACTCAAAACACTCAATAAATGCAGAGCATGCACTTTGCATGAGCTGACCTGCTTACTCACTTATAGCGTGACGACTGCGACTCAGCGTCACACATTGTAACACGATCCTTGAACCGCCCAATTTCAAATCAATGAATCGGGAAACGACATGGGCTCGGAACAAATGAACGTTCCAGACAGCCAGAACTAAATATATACAAAATATCGGATAATAATACCCATTATATAACACTCAAATTTAAAAATGAAAATCTGAGATTTCTAATTGACACAGGCGCTGACATTTCACTATGTAAAATAAGTTCAAAATTAAACAACCAACAATATTACACTGACGAAAAATGCGCATTAACTGGTATCACGACAGAAAAAACGTACTCATTGGGATCTACATCATTATCATTAAAAATAGGAGAAGACACAATAACCCACAACTTTCATCTGGTAAATAAAGAATTCCCAATAGAAACAGACGGAATATTAGGAAGAGATTTCTTACAAAAATTTCTATGCAAAATTGACTATGAAACATTTACGCTTTCAGTGTACACAAATGAAAATACAATAACCATTCCTATGCAAACAAAAATATTCCACATTAAAATACCAAGAACAGAAATGATTCTACCACTTAAATTAAATTTCACAGAAGAAAAACTCATATTAAACAAAGAGATTGAACCAGGAATTTTCTTAAGCAACTCTTTAGCACCCAAAACATAAATAAAAGCATAACACCCAAAGCATAACACATATAAAAATCCTAAATACCAACAACAACGAAGCAACCATACAAAACTTAAACATAGAAACCGAACCACTTAAAAATTATGACGTTTTTTACAACAACAAAGCACATGACGAAAACCGTTTCAAACAAGTCCTCAAATCACTACAAATAGACTGCCCAGACGATAAAGCGAAACAAGAACTAATAAAAATTTTACAAAAATACCAAAATATTTTCCACTTAGAAAACGATCTATTAACAGTAAACAATTTGTATACACAAGAAATTTCGCTTTCAGACAAAAGACCAATCTACATAAAAAACTATAGACTACCACACACAGACATAATAAATTACCAAGTAAATAAAATGCTACAAGACGATATAATAGAACCATCAACAAGTCCGTATAATGCTCCACTATTGCTAGTTCCAAAGAAAAACACAGATGACAAAAAGAAATGGAGAGTAGTTGTAGATTTTCGTAAATTAAACGATAAAATAGTCAATGATAAATTCCCACTAACACGACTAGAAGACATTCTCGATAAACTAGGAAGAGCAAAATGGCAATGGCAATGGCATTACCCACCATAATGAAAATTTAATTCGTGTATTAGATAGACTAGATAAATACAATTTAAAATTAAATGCAGAAAAATGTTGTTTTTTACGACCAGAAGTAGTATACCTAGGTCATTTAATATCAAGAGATGGAGTAAAAACAGACCCAGAAAAATTCCAAACAATTAAAGACTGTCCAATGCCTAAAAACTCAGACGATGTTAGAAGATTTATAGCATTTTGCAACTATTACAGACGTTTTATACCCAACTTCGCAGACATAGCTAAAGATTTAAATAGACTTCTAAAAAAGAATACTAAATTCGAGTGGAATGAACAATGTCAACATGCATTTGAACAATTAAAAACAAAACTAATGACACCACCCGTTTTACAGTATCCAGATTTTGAAAAACCTTTCATTTTAACAACGGACGCTTCAAACTACGCATTAGGCGCAGTTTTATCACAAGGCGAGATAGGCAACGATTTACCTATTTCTTATGCCAGTAAAGCATTACAAAAACATGACTTCAACAAACCAGTAATAGAGAAGAACTTTTAGCAATCCACTGGAGTATAAACTTTTTCAGACCTTACTTATTCGGACGAAAGTTTATAGTAATAACAGACCATCGACCTTTAATATCGCTTTTCACACACAAAAATCCATCATCAAAAATGACAAGGATAAGACTAGATTTATGCGATTATGATTTTGAAATTATTTATAAAAAAGGAAAATTGAACACGAATGCAGACGCACTGTCAAGAATACAAATTAACTCAGATATATTAAAAGAAATGATACCAAGTGAAATCGATGAAACAGTAAAGAAAACACTAATTATTACAAGGGGCATGAGCAAACAAGATAATAACAAGGGGTGTGGGGGTGGTGTAAATCTCACCAGGAGCCTGATCAACTTCGGATATGGGATTGTACATCAGTAACTGACGTCAAAAATATGAGAAAATTAAAATTTAATGTCGACAAAAATATGAAAAATTGTAAGATTACTATTGAAAATTATAACGTGCACGTAGGATGTAGCGATAACGCAGCGAAACTAGATTCGATACTGCAGAAGCTAGCATCAAGGATGAAAAAAGAAAATATAGAATACTTAGCGCTAAAAAATAATGATGAAATATTTAAAGTATATGAAAAAGAAGAATTTAAAAAGACGTACGCAAAAATTAAGATAAATAATAATGTTCCCCAATTGAAAATACTAATTTATGTCGCTCCAAGAAAAGTAGAAGATGAATTAATGAAATATAAAATAATCGATGAATTTCACAGTAAAGAACACTTAGGTATTCGTAAAACAACAATAAAACTTAAACAAAGATATATATGGAAAAATATGAGTAAAATGGTAAAGAAATTTATAACAAATTGTGACTTATGTGCAAGAAATAAAGTAACAAAACACACTTTAGAAAAACAGACGATTACAGACACACCAAACACAAGCTTTGAAACAATATCCATAGACACAGTAGGACCTCTTAAGGAACGGTTACAGATACATTTTAACAATGCAATGTGACTTAACAAAATATATAATAGCACATCCAATACAGACCAAAGACGCTCTAACTATAGCCAAAACGATTGTAGAACAATTAATTTTAAAATTCGGACATTTCAAAGTATTAAAATCAGACAAAGGGGCAGAATTTACAAATGAATTATTAAAAAACATATGTGATTTGCTAAAAATAAAACAAATATTTTCAACACCCTACCATCATCAAAACAACACAAGTCCACACATAACTACAAATTACTCACCACATGAACTCATTTTTGGAAAACTTGCCCAATTACCGACTGACTCATTTATAAACACAACAAACACTACACATATTGACGACTACTTTAACGAACTGAAGATCAGATTACGAACTTCACTTATAGCAAAACAGCAAATCATGAATGAAAAGAAAAAAAGAAATATAGAACAAGTAAAAAATTATTCAAAACCACTTAACTTGTTAACTTAACTTATTAAAAATAGAAAACAGAAAAAAATTTAATAGTCCATACAAAGGTCCATATAAAATTATTGAAAGAAAAGATGTAAATTCAATCATAGACATAAATGGCTTACATAAAGAAGTACACAATAATCTATTAAAACCATATATCGCAAATAAGATGTAAAAATAAGAAAAGAACAATACAAATACTTATAGTAATTAAAATTTATATTAAATATTATAACATATATTTACATATGTTATTATTCAATACTCTAAGACAATTTTGTAACAAACATAATCTAAATATTATACAATTATTATTATAAGTACTATAATATTAAAAACATGTTAATTTTAGATATAAAATCCTATGTTAAGAAATTCAAATATAAAATAGCAAATTAAATTGCAAAATATTCAAACATATAATTTTAGGAAAATCTCGAACTTCACATTGACAATCACTGATCAAAATTATATTCTTCCAATATAATTTTTCTCTTAAGGGTGAGGGTGTAGTGTATCCACTGACCGCACTCCGCTCCTGAACATAACAGCACTCAAAACACTCAATAAATGCAGAGCATGCACTTTGCATGAGCTGACCTGCTTACTCACTTATAGCGTGACGACTGCGACTCAGTGTCACACATTGTAACACGATCCTTGAACCGCCCAATTTCAAATCATTTCAATGATTGGGTATCGGTTCAATGATATTATAAACAATTAGAAATTTTGAATGAAAATAAAAATGTGAAGCATAGAGAAATGCTAAAGTATAGATTTAAGTTTATGTAAGAGTAGTTTAGCCATACATATTAATATTGTTTGTATTGTTACACTTTAAGAGAAATGGGATCGCTTAGGGTATAAAAACCCGAGCAATCCACAATAAAGTTCAGAGTTAAACTTGCCAGAAAACGATTCAAGGCCTTTTTAATTCTCCGCCAGCGACCAAGCAAGGCGAAAACCCCAAAGTGCCATTTTAAGTGCAGGCACTAAAGTCTCGTCCAGTGGCGTCTCCACGCCGGACCAATATCATAGGGCGACCCTTTTTGTTGGGAAGTATTTCCTGCGAGAAACTTATACTTCTTTCATTACACTCCAAACCAAACTTGACACTGGATGACGGAAAACCGTTCCATAATACACCATATATCTACCCGGTCGGAAAACAAAAACAATTTAAACAAAGAAATTAACTTTTAATTTCTAGGGACCTAATACTACTGTTTTTATTTCCCGGCGATTTATGCCATTCACATACAAATGAACGAAGAGTTTTCTCTTCTGGCCAGAGAAATGTAGGCTTAAGATACCTATAAGCACAGAATAAACAGTATACAGAATGCGCATGTCGCCCAACGAAGCAATCTGAATTATAGGTGCGGGCCGAAAGCAATAGGGGGATAACAGAATTTGGTTAACAGAGCTTTGTCGCTGTTAATTTGTCGGGCGACGAAGTTCTCTGCTGTTATTAGTTAGGCAAATTTCATCAAAAGAGCGAGTTCAGTGCACACTCTACCAACAAACACCCATGATATGAGAGTGCTGTTTCTCTTGATCACGTTCGTTCCAAGATCTTTTCGAATGAGTATGAAGGGATCGGAAGATCGACTTTGTTTCTTTTATTTTGCACTAACAATGCTAGCGAATATGCGTAAGATGAGATAATCGATGCAGCACTCGTATGTCAAGTAAAGTGTGAAAGAAAGAATCGATCCATTTATTGTGTACAGCGAGCGAGGAGAAGAACGGTGCGATTTGTCTTCTTTTGCTTCTCTTACAATAACAAACCATGTTCAGCCGTCCGTCCGTCTGGATTTGTTTTAAATTTTGCATTTTATGGTTTTTGGAAGGAATTTTGCTTTCGTAGCTTTGTAAAGCGATGGCACGATCTCCGTTGCGAGCATAGTGTGCTGTTGAAGAATTTGAATAGGCAGATGATCTACTTTAGTCGGCATATCAACACATTGAATACGTTATACGAGTAACATTAAAAAGTTAATGGAAACCCTTTTAGAGGGTTAAACGAATGTTTTTTACGAATTTGAAATAACACGAGATAGAAAGAAAATATAATTCCGTTTATAAACATTTTTTTTAACAATTCATAGATTATCAATATTCTATACATTTTTCTCATGATTTCTTCTTTTTTTACACAGTAGTTTTGTTTTAGAAAACGAAAAAACTGCTAGTTGACAATTTTTTTGGAGTTTGATATGCCTGCGAAACACATTCCTACATCATTCTTGTGTAAACATATATACATATCTGTACAAACATATGTATTGTACGGGTATGTGTGTACATATTTATAGTACAATAGAAATGCTGTAGGAAAAAGTCGACTGAGCAACGATGATACCGAATGATGACGAAGTTGCCGTCGGGAAATGTTGATCAGCTCACTCGGTTCTGTTAGAAACACCAAACGAGTTGAACAAAAGCAAAGGCTGTTAAATGCTGGTCGTAATATTATTAACAGCGGACGTAATGTTAAATTAACAGTGGTCGTAATATTGCGACCACGGAACAAAATTTTGGTTTAATTTCACTTTAATTTCGCGTTTGGCTGCGCCAAACCGCTAAAGTGAAATTAAGCCTTGGTTTTTTACCGAAGAATCGAATCCCAAAATTTTTTTGGGGGCGTGGCTTCCGTATAGAAGATATGGGCGTTTGAATTGCGGAAATGCAGAATTTTTGGCGAGCGATAAGTCCCAAACTATTAGCCCTATAGAGAAGGTGTATATAAAAGGATTAAAAGGAAATATTTGCACCTACATATGTTTTAGTAATATATATTTTTTCGATATTGTGAATTGTTTAGGAGATATTTTAGTTTTAAGAAAAAAATTATGGAGGGGCTATTACAAAACCTTCCCCCTACCTCTTATATGACAATTAAGGTATTGTTACGTTGCTTTAAATCCCTTGTACTGACTCTTCTTGGTCCGATCTCTGGATTGTGAATAATCCAATGAATCTTAAAATATCCGTTATCGTTTTTTCCCAGTCAAACTTTTCTTCAATCTATCTTGATTATTATTTTCTATACTTGAATATCTTTGCTCACTAGATGTAAACTGTACAAGTACTGAACTGAACTGAACTGAATACACCTAAGAAAATCGTGACACTGTCCTCCACTTAAGTCTGATCGTCCCGATCAGACACCAGATTCCTTGATCCATATGGGGCTAATCTTTCCAAATGAACAACTTTAATTTTACCTCGCCTCTGTGTATGTGATTGTATTCGATACACAACATCGTTCAGTCGCTTGATGATTTTATATGGCCCTTCCCACGATGTTTGCAGCTTTGGAGACACGCCCTTTTTCCGCTGTGGATTGTACAACAACACCAAGTCGTCTTCATGAAATCCTTCTGAATTCATAGCTTGGTCATAGCGATCCTTCATTTTATTGCTCATCAGCTCTGTTCGCTGCCTCACGAGTTCGTGTATTTCATTCATTTCGGACTGAAGCATTTGCCAATAGCTGCCTCCGGTTTCAGTAAACTTATTACTTTTTCCAAATCTTAGATCTGACGGAAGTCTTAGATCCGTGCCAAAAATAGTTCTCGCAGGTGAATGGCCAGTAGTATCATGTACTGCTGATCTGTAAGCCAATAAAAATATTTGAATGTGCTTGTCCCAATTTCGCTGACATTTGCCCACTACTTTTCGCAAATGTTCTTCTAAAGTGCGGTTAAACCTTTCTACCATGCCATCTGATTGTGGATGTAGAGCTGTTGTTCGAGTCTTCTTGATGCCCAGCAGTGAGCACATTTCTTGAAATATAGCAGACTCAAAATTCCTCCCTTGATCTGAATGCAACTCAATTGGCATTCCAAACCGTGTGACCCAATTCTGCACAAAAGCTTCGGCCACAGTTTTAGCCTCCTGATTTGGTATAGCGTATACATCTGGCCATTTACTGAAATAGTCCATAATCACCAACACATATTTGTTCCCAGAATCACTAGTAGGAAATGGACCAGCTACATCCATTGCTACGCGTTCAAAAGGGGCTCTCGCGTTGTACTGCTGCAATCTTCCTCTGCTTCTAACTTTCGTACCCTTAGCTGCCATGCATCGCGCACAGTTTTTAATCCATTCAGCGACCGATTCTCGACAATTCACCCAGTAAAATCGCTGTTTTATCTTCTCCAGAGTTTTTGTAACGCCGAGATGTCCCCCACTTGGTCCATTGTGAAACTCTTCTAATACGGCTACTATTCTAGACTTTGGTAGGACAATCAAATCGCGAGTGTGTTTACCATCTTCACTCTCCCATGAACGGTGCAGTACTCCGTTTATCAGTTTCAAGCTATTCCATTGCGCCCAATACACCTTGGCCAATGGACTCTCTGATGACATTTCTTCCTTAATCGGTCTTTTATTCGTTTCTTTCGCTTTCATGAGCTTAACCAGGTCTGTGTCATTTAGTTGACTTTTCTTTACTGCGTTGGATTCCCATTCATCATCAGGTTGCAGATTTGTTAACCGAATGTCGACTATACCTTCGCATCTTTCAGCCTTGGAGCAATGCTTACACTCCAATACACACGGTCGTCGGGATAGTGCATCGGCGTTTCCATGCTGTTCACCTTTCCGATGCAGTATTTCACAGTCATAATTCTGCAACCTTTCTATCCATCGCGCAATCTGCCCTTCCGGATTTTTAAACTGGAATAACCATCTGAGTGCTGCATGATCTGTCCTTAGATGGAAATGCTGTCCATACAGGTATTTGTGAAAATGTATTCTACCACGCATTCTACCACCGCCAAGAGTTCTCTTCTTGTTACACAATAGTTCCTTTCCGGTTTTCCAAGAACTCTGCTATAGTACCCAATTACTTTTTCTTGACCGTCGATAATCTGTGAGAGCACACCTCCTATTCCATGTGCACTAGCATCTGTATCTACGACGACCTTTTCGCCAGGAACTGGATAAGCCAACATTGGAGCTGTACAAAGCAATTCTTTCAACTGCTGAAAAGCATTCTCCTCTTCCTTTTTCCACACAAATTTGCAGTTTTTCTTTGTCAAATCGTGTAAACTTCTTGCAACATTGGCGAACCCGGGTACAAAACGTCGGTAATACGTACAGAGTCCAAGGAAGCTTCGTACTTCATGCACATTAGTGGGTCGAGGCCAATCTCTTACTGCCTTTACTTTTTCTTCATCTGTGCGAATTCCTCCAGTAGTGATTTTGTGACCCAAATAAGTCACTTCGGTTTTAAAGAAATTGCATTTCTTTGGATTCAACCGTAATCCAGCGGAAGCAATTCGACGGCAGACTTCTGCTAAATTTTTGAGGTGGTCATCAAAACTCTGGCCCATGACAATAATGTCATCAAGATACACCAAGCAGGTTTTCCAGTGAAGCCCTTTTAATACGTGTTCCATTAAACGCTCAAAAGTCGCTGGAGCATTGCATAATCCAAATGGCATTACAGAGAATTGCCACAACCCATTCCCGAAGCTAAAAGCAGTTTTCTCGCGATCGGAATTCTCGACCTCTACTTGCCAATAACCACTTTTCAAATCCAGCGTTGAAAACCATTTCGCTCCAGCTAATGTGTCCAAGGTGTCGTCTATACGTGGCAATGGGTAACTGTCCTTTTTAGTAACATCGTTCAGCTTTCGATAGTCAACGCAAAACCGGGTGCTTCCATCTTTCTTTTTAACTAACACGACCGGAGAACTCCATGGGCTTGTTGATGGTTCAATAACTCCATCCTTCTGCATTTCGTCTACTATCTGTCCCGCCTCTTCTCGTTTTGACAGCGGCACTCTGCGTGGAGCTTGCCGAATCGGTCGCGCATCGCCAGTATCTATCCGATGTTGCACGATGGCAGTTCTTCCAAATTTATTGCCATCGTTGGCAAATATGGAGCTAAATTCTTCTAGTAGCCGTTTTGCTTTTATTCTTTCCGGCCCACTTACCTCATTCAACCAGTCACCCATGATGAGATTAGTTTCCGTGCCTACTTTAAGGATCTCACTATCACATTTTTGGGGAGGATCGTCACAATTTACAACAGCTTCCACCGGTTGGCATTGTCCTACTATCGCTCCTTTATCAAAGGTGATCGGTGACCTAAACTCATTCATTACTCGAATTGGAATCTGCTTATTCTCCCCCGTTTGTACCAAGGTTCGTCCCACCAATATATTCGGAGTCCTGTCTGATGCCTCCACTACCCACAGCTTGTCTGCTCCACAGTCTCCCTCCACACATGCCCATAGAACTGCTTCGGACTTTGGTGGAATCTGCTGACGGTGACTTACACTTACATTCCTGATCTGAGGCTGTTCATACCCAGTGCTTAGGGGTATATCGATGTTCTGGCATGTCAGCGTTCTTTCCTTCAGATTTAAAGTAAGACCTTGTGATAGCATAAAATCCACGCCGATTATTACCTCATCCATTATTCCAGCCACTAGGAAGGTATGCATCACTTCTAGCGTTCCAATCTGAACCTTACACACCAATTTCCCGAAAATCTTGGCTTCCTCCCCTGTAGCTGTTCGTAATTTGCAACCAATTAACGGCTCAATATTATCACCTGCTAAGTCTGATCGAACGATGGAATGTGTTGCGCCCGTGTCCAGGGTTAAGACCAGCGATCGTCCATTTACAGCCCCGGTTATGGTTAAATTGTTGTTTTTGCGATGCATTTGTGAAACAGAGACGGTGGGGCAATCAATTGTGGGAACCAGCTCACGCCCCTTTGGGCTGGTCCGTTTTAATTTAACGACTCTTTTTCTCCAGAAACACCACTTGCATTACCGGTGCTCCACTTCCTGGCGTTTTCGCGTTCCTTACCAGACGCATTACAATTACGTGCAAGGTGTCCTGCTTTTCCACAGCTGTAGCATTTCGGTTCAAAGCCTTTGCGGGTGGTTGGCATCATCTGAGAAATAGTCTGGATGAGATTTGTTATGGTTTTCTCAAGGGATTCACTTGGCTCAACTTCTACCCGATGAACATGATGCGTTTGTTTGCACAGAAGGTTTGCTGTCTCCTGTGTCAAGGCAAATGAAACCGTCTCGGCAAACATCTTCTTTGGCATGGAATAAACTGCGCGTTTGGTATCCGCATCTCGTATTCCATTCATGAACGCCTGAATTTTAAGTAATTCAATCACTTCTGCTGACGCACTTTCGTTGGCCAAATGCGCGAGCCGCTCTATCTCCGTTGCATATTCCTGTAACGGCTCGTTAGCTTTTTGGTAACGATTCATTAGCTCCATCTGGAACATTTGCTTTCTATGGTCGTTACCATATCGCCGTTCAATTGCCGCCATTAACGAGTCATAATTGCCACGTTCAATTTCGGGGACGGTTTGCAAAACTTCAGCGGCGGGGCCTTTCAGTGATACCACCAAAGCTGCCACTTTGTCTGTCGTAGTCCAGTGATTGGTTTGTGCTGTGGTCTCGAACTGTAGTTTAAAGATTTTAAAAGGTACGGTACCATCAAACGTTGGTGCTTTCAATTTCGGTGCGCTAACTGTAACTGGTCCACTGGACTGTATCTCTCGCATATGACCATCCAACCGCAATACTTTTGCTTCTAGTCGTTGTAGTTCATCCTCCACTTTATCCTGCCTTGCTTGCAGTTCGGCAGAATTCCCCTCGATGCGCGATAGTTGGTCCTGCAGTAGTGCAGTGTTTTGTGCCAGCTGCTCACGTTGCTGCTCCATGCGTGAGGATAGTTGATCCTGCAGTAGTGCAGTGTTTTGTGCCAGCTGCTCACGTTGCTGTTCCATGCGTGAGGATAGTTGATCCTGCAGTAGTGCAGTGTTTTGTGCCAGCTGCTGCTCCATGCGTGAGGACTGCTGCGCCATTGCTGCCAGAAGAACATTCATATCGAATACTGGAGCTGGGTGTGACTCTACCAACTGCTCCTCGGCCTTAGATGAGGTCCCTGAAGCATCATAACAGAACTCATGTCCATCAACATCGATGCCCTCACTTCCAATTGCTTCACGCAACCGTGTTTGCAACTCTGCTTTATTCCCTGTGACAGACAATCCACGAGACTCCAACTCTTCTTTCAACTGAGGTATTCTCAAGTCAACAAATTTCACCATGGTTCAGCAAGATTATTCAAGATTATTCAGCAATCCCACTTCTGACACCAATTGTTACGTTGCTTTAAATCCCTTGTACTGACTCTTCTTGGTCCGATCTCTGGATTGTGAATAATCCAATGAATCTCAAAATATCCGTTATCGTTTTTTCCCAGTCAAACTTTTCTTCAATCTATCTTGATTATTATTTTCTATACTTGAATATCTTTGCTCACTAGATGTAAACTGTACAAGTACTGAACTGAACTGAACTGAATACACCTAAGAAAATCGTGACAGTATGTATTAAAATCAATAATCTGAAAGCCCATGATTTTCTTTTCAACGATATATAATATGTTGCAGGTGCCCCAACAATTCCAACCACACTCACTGAAATATAAAAAAATTAGCGTTTTACAGACCCCAAAATTTCCGTTTTTTAGCATTAACCATCGTTTAACATACTGAGGGTTATAATCAAAAAGTGCCCTAAAATTGGCCACAAAACACTATTCTGTTGCTTAGCCGGTGTTTGACATACTGAGGGTTATAATCAAAAAGCGCGGCGGTAGGCCGAAGGCCGGAGGACGCATACACGCCCTAAAATTGGCCACAAAATACTATTCTGTTGCGTAGCCGGTGTTTGACATACTGAGGGTTATAATGAAAAAGCGCGGCCGTAGGCCGAAGGCCGGAGGACGCATACACGCCCTAAAATTGGCCACAAAACACTATTCTGTTGCGTAGCCGGTGTTTGACATACAGAGGGTTATAATCAAAAAGCGCGGCCGTAGGCCGAAGGCCGGAGGACGCATACACGCCCTAAAATTGGCCACAAAACACTATTCTGTTGCGTACCCGGTGTTTGACATACTGAGGGTTATAATCAAAAAGCGCGGCCGTAGGCCGAAGGCCGGAGGACGCATACACGCCCTAAAATTGGCCACAAAACACTATTCTGTTGCGTAGCCGGTGTTTGACATACTGAGGGTTATAATCAAAAAGTGCGGCCGTAGGCCGAAGGCCGGAGGATGCATACACGCCATAAAATTGGCCACAAAACACTATTCTGTTGCGTACCCGGTGTTTGACATACTGAGGGTTATAATCAAAAAGCGCGGCCGTAGGCCGAAGGCCGGAGGACGCATACACGCCCTAAAATTGGCCACAAAACACTATTCTGTTGCGTACCCGGTGTTTGACATACTGAGGGTTATAATCAAAAAGCGCGGCCGTAGGCCGAAGGCCGGAGGACGCATACACGCCCTAAAATTGGCCACAAAACACTATTCTGTTGCGTACCCGGTGTTTGACATACTGAGGGTTATAATCAAAAAGCGCGGCCGTAGGCCGAAGGCCGGAGGACGCATACACGCCCTAAAATTGGCCACAAAACACTATTCTGTTGCGTAGCCGGTGTTTGACATACAGAGGGTTATAATCAAAAAGCGCGGCCGTAGGCCGAAGGCCGGAGGACGCATACACGCCCTAAAATTGGCCACAAAACACTATTCTGTTGCGTACCCGGTGTTTGACATACTGAGGGTTATAATGAAAAAGCGCGGCCGTAGGCCGAAGGCCGGAGGACGCATACACGCCCTAAAATTGGCCACAAAACACTATTCTGTTGCGTAGCCGGTGTTTGACATACAGAGGGTTATAATCAAAAAGCGCGGCCGTAGGCCGAAGGCCGGAGGACGCATACACGCCCTAAAATTGGCCACAAAACACTATTCTGTTGCGTACCCGGTGTTTGACATACTGAGGGTTATAATGAAAAAGCGCGGCCGTAGGCCGGAGGACGCATACACGCCCTAAAATTGGCCACAAAACACTATTCTGTTGCGTAGCCGGTGTTTGACATACAGAGGGTTATAATCAAAAAGCGCGGCCGTAGGCCGAAGGCCGGAGGACGCATACACGCCCTAAAATTGGCCACAAAACACTATTCTGTTGCGTAGCCGGTGTTTGACATACAGAGGGTTATAATCAAAAAGCGCGGCCGTAGGCCGAAGGCCGGAGGACGCATACACGCCCTAAAATTGGCCACAAAACACTATTCTGTTGCGTACCCGGTGTTTGACATACTGAGGGTTATAATCAAAAAGCGCGGCCGTAGGCCGAAGGCCGGAGGACGCATACACGCCCTAAAATTGGCCACAAAACACTATTCTGTTGCGTAGCCGGTGTTTGACATACAGAGGGTTATAATCACTATGAAATTGTACCAGACGAATAAATTCCTACTTAATAAATAATCTATATATATAAAAATAAGTTGCAAATTGTGTTAGAAATTGATGTTCTCTGGAATGCGTGAACCGATTTTGTTTCTGCAAAGTTCATATGAAAGGTGACGTCAATACCAAGGTTTTTATGTATGAACTGTCTCTGTATGTGTATTGGCTCATGCTTTTATTGTAGTTATAGCCATTTTAGTGAAACCATTAATTTAATTTATTATACACAGCAATGAGCTTTCTTATACTATGTTAACTTAACGGATATTTCAAACATTAAATCAAACAGCTAATATATACATGTAATACTGTAATGGACTGTATGACTGACATTTCATGATCAGCTGATCTATTCATATTCTTAACTAGCGAGCCCCCTACACACTTCGTAGTACAAAAAAGAAAATAAAGAAATCAATTCGAATTCATCTGGAACGGCAAAATTATTGAAACGTTGCACTATCATTATTTGGGATGAATGCACTATGGCGAATAAGAAATCTGTTGAAGCTTTGGAAAGAACAATGAAAGATCTCCGAGATAATTCAGAGTTGTTTGGTGGTGCGTTGATTTTATTGTCAGGAGATTTTAGGCAAACATTGCCCGTCATTCCTAGATCGACAGCTGCCGATGAAGTTAACGCTTGCTTAAAGTCTTCATATTTATGGAGATTTGCTAAAACATTGAGTCACTACCAACGTTCGTGTTGAGTTGCAGAATGATCCATCTGCTGATAAGTTCTATAAGCAATTGCTGAAAATTGGGAATGGTGCAATGCCTGTTGATGACACTGGATTGATAACATTGCCAAATGACTTTTGCCGTTTCGTACAGTCAAAAGAGGAATTGATTGAATGTGTTTTCACTAACATAGCACAACAATATACATGCCATGCAGTGTATGGCATTATTCGAATAAATTATTATTCAAATAAGAATAACGAATAAAAATTTATTTGTTATTTTTATTTGTGATTCGTTGTTATGGATTTATGCATTTATTCGTTATTTGAAAGAATTATTTTATTATTATTATTCGTTATTCATTATTCGTTATTCTTTATTCGAAAAAATACAAATAATCAATGAATTTTTAATCAAAAAAAATTTTAAATAAAAAATTTATATAAAATATTGAAAAAGAAATTAAAAATTCAAATTTTTTATGGAAGAAGTAGCTGGTAAGTTCTAGAATTATCACACTGACATTTTGATTTTGTTCCAAAATAAATTGGAACATATTAAAAGAGAACCATTGACGTACTGTAAGCAACTGGCAATTTCTTTGCATAACAGCAATACAACTAGATTCTACGACTTACTAAACTTCACTCCTAAAACCGAATCAGCAGTTATTGCCGCTTTAGCTCATCCACGCTTCAAAAATAGGTGGTTCACTTTAGTGAAAGAGGAATGTCATCAATGTTTGCTAAACCTGTTCAAAAAAGAAGTCGCTTCAGAGAAGGCTTTAACTGTAACAGTAGCTAAAATTGAAAATCTGAATGACTCGGATGACTTTTTTGATTTCTCAAGCACATCTTTACAAGGGGAGGCATGTTTTGTGGCAACTTGTGAGTTGGAGGTAAAAAAAATCTTCATAATGTTATAATGTATTATAAGAGATATAATTTTCTTAATTAGGTACTCCAATATATCTCCGATGAGGACAGAACACTAAAGTCCTTAAAAAAATACCCAACCATAAGAAAAATATTCATGAAAACGAACACAACATTGCCATCTTCGGCTCCAGTAGAACGCCTTTTTTCATACGCTACAATGCTAGATTTACCGCAGTCACACAAAATATCTGATGAAATGTTCGAGAAGAGAGTGGTCTTAAAATATAAAATATATAAAAATATATCCGCGTTTTTCTTTTTTAGTAATGAAATCTGAATATAAGAGTATCTGTCGTATTCAATTCTTCAAGAAATTTATTTGTTTAATTATTTGTTTATTCAAAATTTTCAAATAACGAATAAAAAATTTCGAATAAAGTTATTTGAATAAAAATATCAAATAATGAATAAAAAAATTTTATTCGAATTTTGTGAATAATAAGATAACTTTATTCGTTATTTGAAATAAAAAATGCCCAACACTGATGCCATGCATGGTTGAATGACAGAGCAATTTTAGCGGCAAAGAACAAAGATGTTACTGAATTTAACATGGCTATACAGTCAAAGATTCATGGCGAATTGGTGTCGTATAAGTCTGTGGATATTGTTACCAATGAAGAAGATGTTGTGAATTATCCAACAGAATTTTTGAATTCGTTGGACTTACCAGGCTTGCCTCCGCATAATCTCCAATTGAAAGGTGGAGCCACTATTATTATGCTTCGCAATACCAATCAATCCCGTTTTTGTAATGGTACAAGACTTGCTATTAAAAGGTTGATGGCTTATGTAATTGAAGCTTCTATTTTAACTGGAAAATTCAAAGGCGAAGATGTATTCATTCCACGCATCCCAATGATTCCGTCTGATATGCCATTTGAATTTAAACGACTTCAGTTTCCTGTTCGCCTTGCGTTTGCGATTACCATTAATAAGGCGCAAGGCCAATTTGGCCAGGCCAGGAATTTGTGGAGTTAATTTAGAGTATCCAGTTTTCTCACATGGACAGTTGTATGTAGCCTGTTCGCGCGTTGGCAATCCATCGGATTTGTATATTTACACCGAAAATGGAAAAACAACACATGTTGTTTACCACAGAGCATTACAATAAAAGCATTTTATCACTGATTTAAATGAATTCGAATTGATTTCTTTATTTTCTTTTTTGCACTACGAAGTGTGCAGGGGGTTCGCTAGTAATTAATATAAAAAAACACATCATGAAATACACATAAAACACTGTTTTTAAATAATCATTCCTTCTGCAATTTACCAACATATTATTTATAAGTATGACATATTATATATCGCTGAAAAGAGAAAATTATGGGCTTTATAAATAGTGTTTCTAATATATACCTTAATTGTCATATAGGAGGGAGGGGGAAGGTTTTATAATGGCACCTACACCATTTTTTTTTAAAAACTCAAATATCTTCCAAACCGTAACCTTGGCGGTAAAATGGTGTACTAGGGAAATGAGGAGCATGGCAATACCTTTCCTTTGACACCTCGATCGTTAGTGTACCTTTCCTAATTTGGGTATAATAAACCTTTAAAGAGGTGACCTTTCGCGACCTTCAAACGCCGATAACACGCAAACTAATGCCAGGCCCCCAAAAGTGGGCGGTTATTTACCATTATAATGGTCCAAAATAACGGTAAAAAAAGTAACAAGAAAATCGGGGCAAAACCGCTAAAGTGAAATTGCTCCAAAATTTTTTTTGTATGAGATGCGCATTCTGTATACTGTTTATTTTGTGCTATAAGCTACGGGATACAAAAAATATACGCCTAGTGCAACTGTCTTAACGAAACTAACATACCTACGACCATTTGGATGACGGATGACTATTCCTAACACAACACTCTAACTCAGTTTGCTTAACGCATGCACTACTAAACTCTTTTTTCGACTTTTCTTCCAGAAAATATTTTTTTTTTAATTTTAACTGTATTATTTCAATATCTTTACTTTTAATTTTCTGGTTTTGAAGTCTAATTAAATTAGGTTTAAATTTTAATTTTATTTCAAAATTTCTAATTACATTTTTTAAATTTCTTTTTCTTGGAGTATTATTGTATGTATTTGTCCGTCTGATCTGTTGAAGTGGAAACTTCCTGTGGAGAAAACTTACTTAAATCACTTCCAATTCCTTAATCTATTTCTAAACTTTCACCCGCTATAAATTGGTCAGGTGGGCATTCCGCTCAAGAGTCCTACCAGCCAACATTTTCAAAGAAAAATGTCTAGAGCATGCATATAATTTTCTATTATACTAATTTTACCGTTTACACCCAGCTGCTGATACCACTTATCTCGTCTATCTGAAAATGTTCATATGTACATAGGTTACGTATTATATAAAAGTACAAAATACATTTAGGGCCTGATTCAGAGAGTCACGACGACGACGTTATCGGGTGACCCTCTTTGTGCTTTTCGTCGACTTTGACACTTTCTAATGTGTTTGTTTTTGTAATCGACGAAAAGCACAAAGAGGGTCACCCGATAACGTCGTCGTCGTGACTCTCTGAATCAGGCCCTTAAATAAGAACTAATAAATACGTAATTAGCACTTACCGTTCAGCTTGGGTGTTTTGGTCCGGAAAAATGTCCATTTGCTTTGCATCCGCAGGCACAAGTTCTGTAATACGACATTTTAAAACAATACATATTAATAAATATAATGACAGCTTAAAAAGCGGGAAACAGAGATTAAAACGACTTTTCTACGAGAAACGATATGGCATATTTTTACATTTTCGACATGCAACCGTTCAATTAAATTTGTTTTTGTAAAATTTGTATTGAAACTCAACATTTTCAGTCGAGTCTTCGAAACTCACCCGCCAAAAGGGTAAACAAACCTTTGTTTATTCTTTTGGCGGTTTGTTAACCTAAGTTTCCAATCTCGTTATCTCTGATTGTACTCTGGGGTATTGGGGTATACGCAATATTTTATATCTCAAACAGACAGAGTTATGTTGTTTTAATATTGACTACACACATAACGTTTAATTTTGATTTTAATGTGAAACTATAATTATTCATAATTGAGAAACTATAAGGGCTAGGAAGCTTAAATCTTGCATAGAGAGGCACAGTACGGATTTTGTCAAAACTTCGCCCCTAAGCAGTTGAAATGGGCATAGCAATGTTGTAAATGACCATAATTCGGAAACTATAAGGCATAGGGATCTGCAATTTTTCATTGTGATTGGTTACTAACTGTAGAGATGCACTACAAATTCCGTCCTAGGTGCCTGTTTAGAATAATCAGAACAATGACGGTAAATAGAAGGCGGCCCAGTAACGCCGGGCTATGGGCAGCTAGTGTTTTATAAAAGGTTTTAGTTTAAAGTTTCCAGATTTAATAATTCTAATCAATGTATGTGTATTAATACCAAATTAGTGGACTCTTTTATAGTTAATACCACAACGTACAATTTTTCATTGTGATTGGTTACTAACTGTAGAGATGCACTACAAATTCCGTCCTAGGTGCCTGTTTAGAATAATCAGAACAATGACGGTAAATAGAAGGCGGCCCAGTAACGCCGGGCTATGGGCAGCTAGTGTTTTATAAAAGGTTTTAGTTTAAACTTTCCAGATTTAATAATTCTAATCAATGTATGTGTATTAATACCAAATTAGTGGACTCTTTTATAGTTAATACCACAACCTGCAATTTTTCATTGTGATTGGTTACTAACTGTAGAGATGCACTACGAATTCCGTCCTAGGTGCCTGTTTAGAATAATCAGAACAATGACGGTAAATAGAAGGCGGCCCAGTAACGCCGGGCTATGGGCAGCTAGTGTTTTATAAAAGGTTTTAGTTTAAAGTTTCCAGATTTAATAATTATAATCAATGTATGTGTATTAATACCAAATTAGTGGACTCTTTTATAGTTAATACCACAACCCATTCTGTGCCTAAAATATTTATTTTTGTAAAAAAATTCAAAAGCATCTGCAATTCGGTGGAGCACTCAGAAAAATGTACGGCGTTTTATTGAAACATACTACTATAAATATACGATATACATATCTTAGCCAAATTTATTTTCTTGTTCCATAATAAATATAATCGTAGCACCAACCCTTGACGCTGTCCTCGTTGTTGCAACACATTGGATACACGATCAGTGATTTCGTGACTTTAGCACAGCGCATGCATAGTTCCATTGATTCCATGTCTCGATCGCATTTCTGTATTTTTCGTATAGTATCTGGGCTTAGGTTTCCATAATATTCACTAGGATCTACATCCATTCCCGAGTGCGACTTATTAACAGTCGATTCGACACACTTGCTATATACACTTGAGAAGCAGAAGTAACATGTAACGATCCAGATAATCAGATCAGTACACGAACCCGACATCTGCAAAAAGTGAGTTATGGGTTAAATTTTATAAGAAACTCTTTTTGTGAAGCATTGCTGAAAATAATGCTTGTATACGTACTTTTGTAATTCTTTCGGAAACTACTGTACACGGTTAGATTTTTCGTTAGGATATTGCTAATATATATATATATTAGATATTGCTAATATGCATACATTCATATATTAGTATTTACCTTAATTGATTTATTTTATTACAATATTTATATTTATTTTATTTATAATATGCCCCAACTTTTTTATATAATTTCCCTGAAAATCTCGAAGATTGATACTCTCGAACTACAGTACCTTCATTTAACGTGAATTCCTCTATATAGAATTCTAAATTAACCAAACATCATCAACTAAGATACTCCGATCATACGAAATTCCATTCCAATTTTGATGCGCTCGTTGTTAATGATCTTGTCGAAGTACTTTCTTGTGAAACAACTATGGGAGCGAAATGATCAGAAACCAGGTCGACGTAGCTCAAAGTCTACTGAAATCTAATCAAACAAACCATATATATTTTCGGTGTTTATCTGAAACATCTACAGACATATTCAGAATTAAACACTCATATAACAAAATGGTTAAGAGTCATTTTCTAACGCTTCCATAACTGAGGGGCTGATCAACTGTTGTTTAAATTTGTGTATTCTCTAATGTAAATTCTAATCATAATGGTTCACGTTGGTGGTGCTTTTCCGGGAATAGTTCTGATTATTGACTGGTCCTGATAAGATACTTCTCTCATTTTGTTTTTTTTATTACTTGAAGTTTTAACCCTATTAATATAAAATTTAAGAATTTTATCTTAAAACAAATGTCAATATGGTTGTCAAATGTTCTAAATTTGTGTGAGGTAACGACCTCATCTTATATGTAGTTTTTCTCTTCCTTTAAAATGGAAAAGGTAACAACATTTGTCATTTAAGGGAGCTATTGAGTACCACATACACATTAAAAATGGACGTGGGGTTAAGATTTAGCGTTATAGAGTTAAATGCTCCTCCCACATGTTCTTAAAACCAAATGCTGGAAAATCCAAATAATTTCTTATTAAGTTTAAATATGTACTTATTTACTATACTATAATCAGTAATGCATTATAATATCGCAATTGCATTACCGCATTACTTGCAATATCGCAATTTTCCTGCACTCCTTGAGATCTTATATCTCTAATAATAAGGTAAATAACATTCACAAAATGCATTAGGTATAAAAATAATTAAATAGAGTTTTTTTATAAACACCTTGTATACGCAATCATATTAAAAACCAAAAACCAATTTTATGTCATTGTATAAAAAGTATTTATAAATGTTTTTTATATAGTATCTATAGTATTTTATTTTGACGCAATATGAAAATGACATATACTATCTGCAGGTTACTTTGGTTTTATTTGGTCCAAAAATACAATCCCTCGACAGAGCGTGGCAGTTTTAATGATCCGTACAGATGCTTTATTCATATATTACTATTAATATTTCTTAATTTTTTTATACTTGTTTTCTCTTTGTTGTTTTAGTTATTAAATGGAATATGAATATAATAAGAATAACAATGAAAAATCTAAATAATATAGATTGGTTCAAAGAATGGAAAAACTGCGATCCATAAGCGCGCCATCTAGATGCAATTATGATAATGTATGTATGTATTTGCGCCATCTAGTGATAAGTGTCCGTTTTGGGATAAAAACAGTGTGAATGCAAAAAGAATGGTGCAGTTCTTATTTACGTAAACGTAAAGTTGGAACAACCTTATCGCTGTGGAAACACTTCAATATTGTTGTAATTTTAATTGTTTATGATGATTACAATAACGATAACTTTTTTCCTCTCGTATAGTTATCGAGTTATAGCCCTTCGAAAATTGAAATTCTTATCACTATATCTCCTAAACTATAAAACACAATACAATAGGATTGTACTATTTATAAAGGAATTTTAAATTTATTTATTTATGTAAAAAAAATTTTGTCCAAAAAGCATTACTCTTAGAGACGACGACTTTATATAATTTTAGTACTTTTCTCCCCATTGCTTTCCTAAGAAAAATGTATAATTGTTTCATAAGGATCGGTGCAGGATTTTTGGAGAAAACGCTATTTAAAACGTAAGAATTGACAATTTTTCCTACATTTTCCTAAAAATCGAAATTTTTTTCGTTTTTCCATAACAATTTTTCGAATGCGGAGCTAATTTTACGGACAATTAAAAATTTTTATGATAAATCCCGTATTTTAACGTTTTAGCTCAGAAACTCACAACAATTAGACACAAACAAATTTTTTCCTTACAGACCCAAACAAAGTGTTCAGTTTTTCAATTTATAATCCACGTTGGACATTTGTCAGACCCTTTTGTTTTGAGATACCAAGTTGGTTATATACTCAAATCAATGAATGACCTTATGAAAGTTAGATATTTGCAATACGCTGCTTAACAATCACTCGCAATTAATAATCGAGTAATAAGTTATTACTACGTAATAACTTCAATTTGCAATTTGGAATGTAGAATGGTATATGTACATTGAATGTACTACACGATATATTTTCATTAAAATATTAATTTTTTTTTATTTACACAAATTTATGCAGTAATTAATAATTACTACAAAAATATTTTTTGGACAGTACTGGCAACTAAGTACTTCGACTGATAAGAATATGTAGATAGAGCAAGTTAACAAACACAATTTAAACATCCATGCGCATGGGTATTCGAACCACGGTTGAAAGGCAAGTGCATTACCTTACCGCCATCGAGGACCGCCATTTAAATATTATTATTTTTTTAGTTTAATTTAAATATTTTGTTTACCGCAGGAAAAAAATCCGTAAACGGATCGTAAATATACATTAACTCTTGATAATGAATTTGACGCCTGTTTGTAGACTATGAAATTAAATGCGTAAAGCCAAATATTTTGTTCAACTTTTAAAGAAACGAATTACTTTCGGTAGCAATGGATTGTTAGCACTAGCCTGCTTTCACCGATAATTTGTCTTCGAATAGCAGCTTGGTTAAGATTATTTTACACACAATCGTGGGTCATCCTCCAATATTTTCGTCTCTTCAATAGCAGAGATAACGAGATTGGAAACTTAGAACAAAACAGCTGTTCAAAAAAACAGCCGCGTGTTGTTTCTATAAATTTTGTATGCAAACTCACCCGCCAAAAGGATAAACAAAGGTTTGTTTACCCTTTTGGCGGGTGAGTTTCGAAGACTCGACTGAAAACGGTGAGTTTCAATACAAGTGTTACAAAAACAAATCTAATTGAACGGTTGCATGTCGAAAATGTAAAAATGTGCCATATCGTTGCTAGTAGAAAAGTGGTTTTAATCTCTGTTTCCCGCTTTTTAAGCTGTTACAAATATTTACAAATATTTATTAATATTGTTTTAAAACGTCGTATTACAGAACTTGTGCCTGCGGATGTAAAGCAAATGGACATTTTTATGCTTTTGCATATACATTAGCGTGATCCTTAGCTATAGGGGCCGAAAATTTTGTTGAGTTTTTTTTTGTCTTACCCTCTTAAAATATGATTGTAGGTCAGGAAATGATATGTGCGAAATTTCAGCGAGATCGGCCAACGGGAACCCGTGCCGCATCAAGGACGAAGTTTTCAAATTTCAGTACAATCGTAAATTTTCAAATTCCGAATTTTTTTTTGTTTACCCTCTTAAAATATGATTGTAGGTCAGGAAATGATATGTGCGAAATTTCAGTGAGATCAGACAACGGGAACCCGTGCCAGTGGTCTACATGAAGTAAGGTTTTGCATGTATTACATAACATTTACTTATTTTTTCTTTTAGTATTAACTAGTAGTTAATATTAGTAATTAATATTAATAAATTTATTGTGTTTTGTAGTTGTAGTTGCATGTACACGGGTGATATAGGCCTACTGGGGAACTGAACACCCTAAAAAACCTCTAGCACGATCTCTATAATTTTCAGAATTGTCATCTAATAAAGAAGTAAAAAAATATCCTTTATATCTTCTTTTCATTATAAATTTTACAAATATAAATAGAAAACTATATAAATAATATATTTGAACTAAATTAAATAATATTTTAATCAAATTTCTGCAATCACATAAAAATACCCACAGTAATAAATTTATGCCCACATTTTTCACTTTGTCTACTTATGGTGGCAACCGCTTGCAAAAAATGTTGGTGAATAATACCGTCAAAAGATAAAGCGTCACTTGCTATCTCTTTCTGGCCGCAAAAAAAATGTAGCCAAATTCACCAGGTCATAAAAAATCGATCTTTTTTTTATCTTTATCTGAAGATAAAAGAGTTTCCAATCTCATTAATCTCTGCTTCAATAGCGATAGCTAGTCGATTATAGATATACATACTGCGTTAGAACTGTTTCCATACCACGCACACACTTTTATAAACGATTTATTTTAATATCTATTATTTAATTCGCTTATTAATTCAATAAATAAAAATGATTGCCCGACTCCTTCAAAAACTTTCTGTAAATTAACGAAACTTCGTATGGTGAATAACACGTATACTATACATACGTGAAATAAATTTTCATTTTATTTTTACACATTTTTTGGCGGGAAAAGAGTTTCCCATCTCATTATCTATGACATTCGTTTCCGCAGGGGACACGTTCGTTTGCATTAGAGCTGAGCGATATAGTGATTTTTGTGGAGCAGTTCCAACCAGTGACAGCTTTATCACAGGTACAAAAACCTGTGCACTCGTGACATAAACTAACAGCCTTTTTTAGATAAGAGGACAGAACGCTTATTCCACGTTATAGTTTGTTCACACTAGTATTGAGTATTTTCGCTTATTTTTAAAATAGAAAATATTGCTGTCCACATTATAAAATTTAATGTTCGTTAACAGCTGAAATAAGGCTAAAATAAACTAAAGCTTTAATGAGTCTATTGTGTTAAGATAACCTCGTTTTATATTACATGCAAAATGTTTTAATAACAATATTATTATATATTATAAATATTATTATATGCACATTATTCAATTCAACGAGTCAATACCCAGAAACGAGTAATATAAAGTATTTGTTAGGACAGACTCGTCATCATACGAATTTTCAGCAGAGAGAAAGAGCTAAGGAAATATACATACATATATTAATTTTGTGGAAATATAGATTAGAGAGCTGCACAAGATGTCTTGAAACGCACATCAAGACACAACAAAAATTTCAACGCACTGCTTGCTTTTTTTGTTTTCGAATCAAGACATTGACTGACGAAAGTGTGCTGATAGTAAAGAACAACAAAGGCAATAGTATTCATTGCCATTCGTTGCCAATTTAATAATAATTTATATTTAAATAGCGTAAAAACATGAATCAAACTTAACTTAACATTTATGTTAATGCGCATGTTGCCCGATCACGCAAAAGAATGTGTCGTTCATATCATTGCGCATCGTTGCCGACATCATAGCAGTATTGTTATTTTCAATGTCTTGTTGCCTTCCTCAAGGCACTATTGCCCAAGCCCAAGTAACAGTGTACTTTTCTTGTTTTTATAATTTTAAAAAATAGACACAATTAAAAAATAGACAATAGACACAGTCACAGTTCGCGAAATATCGCTCAGCTCTAATTTGCATACAATCCATAGTTCATCTTGCCGTTTGGCTGTGAAAATTACAACAAACACGGCATTAGAGGTTGGATGGTAACTGACTGTCTAGGCTTAAACCAGCGGTGTCCAAACACCCACTATCAAATTTTGAATGTGTGTTGGTCATATTTTCTCTCAGCACTGAGAAAAATGTATGCGGTAAAATATGAAGCATTTGTCTCGTTTCTTTGCGTCATATCAATTGTCTTTTTCGGGTGTAGTCAAAATAAAAGAACGCAGCGAGACAGACTTAACTCGATGATGGCTTGACAGCAAAGACTACAAGACTGGAAACTCTTCTTATTTCGTGAGAGAGCTCAAAAAAATGTCCGTCCGCGTGTTCACATACAGTGTATGTGAATTTCATGGTGAAATTGTCGGCTTGTTACAAGCTAAAACAGGCCAACACAAAGCATGATATCTGAAAAGGTAAACCGTTTTGCTTTGTTACCACACCGCCACAAAATGATGGGGTGAGTTAGTGGCAGGGATATCAATGACACAACTTTATTACTAATTATTTTTTTGGTTTTTAAGTAAACATTAATAGAAAAACTACCTTGCATTTATGAGTTCTCGAGGTTTTGACGATTTCTAAGCTGTTTAGAAATATTAAAAAGTAATGTAAACTTATTTGTTTTTGTAATTCTTCATTTTTCTTTTATTTAAATTAAAATGTGTTAACACAAATAAATTTACACTTCATTTATTTAAAATAAAATTAGCTAAACATAAACAAATTCTCAATTCATGCATTTAAAATTAAATTCATTTAAATTAATGACCAAAATAACTAAAATCACAATTATCTAAATATTAAACTAAATCAAACATTAATATTCAACAAAACATGTTGAATACGTTGGCATCTCTTTCAGCTAAAAAGACGCGTGGTAGGTAAAAAACAGCTGACTAAATTTGTGAAATGAGCAATTTTTATGAATTTTAACTTCGTTTTACTTGCAAAATAGTCAATATTGTGCAACTATAAGACTTAAAAAAGGTTCCCTGATCATTTCTAGAAGCATGCGTAGGTTTTAAAATGTCGCCCTGGTCTTTTTTACGAATTTAAGAAATCATATTTCTGGCTTATTTCTATGAAGAAGAACAAGAGTTGCATTCCTCTCTCAAAATATTTTTCTGAATTTTGTAAACAAACTCCCGAGTTGTCAAAATTCACTCCCGAGTTGTCAAAATTACATGCGTTTTGTTTTTGTAATCTACGACACCCAAGCCTGATTTCACCAACACATTCAAAGCGAAAAAAGAGTTTCCAGTCTTGTAGTCTTTGCTTGACAGCTACTGACGAGATTTCGCCAAATGCTCTCAATATATACATATTATGCCGTCGAAAATTGAGTAGCCGAAAAGCATTAAACACAATAGGAGCAACAGGATACAAGATACATTTTTATGTAGCTGTCACATTTACATGGGCTCTTATGGAGATCGAGAAAAAAGTTTGCTTTCCAGTTTGTTGCTCTGGTTTGCGTATCTATTTATCTTGTCTCCGGGCTATTTCTAATTTTGACAGCAACAAAATCATTCTTGTTCTTCTCCAGTGTGTTTGACTACATTCTGTCATGTAAAATTTGACAATTTGCATTGTGGGGGTGGGGGTGATCTTAACGCCAATTTATTTAAGTTAATATTTAACGTAATTTTTATTATTATTATTATTCAAGCAATTTATTTCTGAAATATAAAAATATTTCGCATTCTTATTTAAGAAAAATTACTCAAAATATTTATCAATTTCTAAAAGATACTGGAAAGAAAGGTTACATTTCTTAGAATTATAAATAAAAAACAAGATGCAGACAAAGGTTGCAATTTTTCTGTCAACCCTTTCAACATGTTCATTTTTACAACATGGAAATTCCTCTAAAAAAGGAGGCTGGCGAAAACGTTGAAGGAAAAAATTTGGAAAAATGCGAACTCATGCAGGTAGATTCCAATATACAGTAGGTATAGACAGGCAGTACGTAAACAACATTGCTGCTGCTACTGACAAGTCAAATCGATACAGTGCTTTCGTTTAAAGCACTGCTAATGCTAGTGTGACACCCACCATTAAGAATTTGACATATGACATTTTTGTTGCTGAGCAACAGTTGCCCAGCCATTATAATTAACGCCATGGAATTTCTTATTGCCGGGAAATGTTGCTGTATCCTGTTGCTGCGATTGTGTTTAATACTTAAATGATACCGAGAGAAGCAGGGTCTATTTTAGTATTAAAAATTCTCTACACTTGATACTTGAGTGTAGACTTTTCCCTTTCTTCCCTATCTCTCTCTCCCACGAACTGAGTTATACCGTATCAAATCATAAATAATAGAATACAAGATTACGCATAACAGCTTTCAAAAATGTTTTCTTCTGCGCATCTACGTCACAATAGCAATATAGCTGAACTGTGAAATTTATATACATTTTGCATACAAAATTGGAAACATTGCCGTAAAATTTTATATTTTACATTAATTTCTCGGTTTTAAAAATAATAACGATATACTATAGAAATATACGATCTGAAATCTCAACCCCCAACATATTATGTCCAACAATCTCAGAATGGATTAGTTCGGCCAAAATAAAATGATTACGACAGAGCGTGCATTCAAATCTGCCAGCGCAGTTACTCCAGTTACAAAACTTTTTTCTTATCATTCGTGGAAATACTTATAGTCGTGACTTATACTTATTAACATTCGTTTTTTATTTTGCAATTAATAAATAAATACATATTTTGTAAATGAGGTCATAAAAATAAATTTTATTAGCCGCATTCAGCGGGCGAGCGCTCAGTTGTTTCGATGTCACTGAACGTACCCTATTCTTTACATATTCACTGAGCGGTCGCCATTTTTTGTAGCGAAAAATTTTTACGCTACATTTGCCAGAGTTGCAGTACTAACCGCCAAGCAAAAAAACAAATTAATTCGCTTTTTACAGAGTAAAAGTCAAAGTGTTTTTAAAGAATTGGCTTGATAAATCAACGCATTATTAAGTGTAATAATATTAATTTGAAAGTTATTGAACACAAAATGGCTCAACAAAGGAATTATATTTATAAAAATATGGAATATGTAGTTTGGGATACGATTGAAGTTTTAGGCTTGGGAATTTTCTTTTTAAAATTCGTGAGGAAAAATCAAACGTGGCAACTTTTTTCTCGTCTTGTTTACTATTTTAATCTTTCCGCTCAATGATCAGGTAGCATACCATTCAGGAACACGTAGCGATCACTGATTAGGTAGCGCTCAAGGAGCGCTCACCAGCTGAATGCGGCATTTGACATTATTAAATAAAACTTTTACAATTTATTTTTACATTTTATATTGAAATTCAAAACTTAAAAATATATAATAATAAATTGACTTATGTATATTAACATACAATAATTGGAAAATATTTACAATATTGTAAAGAAAATCAGGAGCTATGTAACAGTAGTACATAGCTTCCGCTTCCTTTTGTAAGCATTATCCACAATGTCTTTATTCAGTTTCCTGATTTTAAAAAACATTCTGGCACGGAAGAATAACTTTTTTATTTTGATGTCGCAATTGATTTCGGAAGCTTGCTCAATGTGTTTTTCTCACGTTCTGCAGCCAACACTGGATTCGCAGCAAGTGGATCATATATGAACGGAACGGCACCACGCTTCAGAATGCTCTGCTTGGTAAATCCTAATAATTTAAGCTTTTTAATACTGAATTATAGTAGAAAAACTCCTTCTCTTACCCATTTCAAACTGCATATTATTTTCTTGTCTGCAAAATCGAAACCAAATTCGCATTGTTTTAGTGTCGGATGGAAATGGAAAAAACTGCACACATTCTGATTCCAATTTCCACAGTTTTTCACTCTGCGCTTCATTATTTTTTATCAAATTATATCTTTAAATCACGAAATTTACTATATAGCAATGGCTTTGCCTATGGCTCTCACAAAAAAGTTTGCTATTGTGACGTCACACACGGTTGAAACCGGTTGTCAAATTTTTTGACATCGAATAACGGACCTGCGCAATGCGTAATCTTGTATTCTATTATTTTTGGTATCAAATGATACTGCGTCTAGCCAAGCTGATAGATTGCAAATAGTTCCAGAAACATCAGATTCACGATGATCAAGCTTCATAACCGACGGATATATAAAAACCTTCCTTTTCATATTAACAAATTTCCAAAATGACTTTGGATCGGAATGTAAATTGAATTTAACTTTTATCAAATAATTGGCGTAAGCTAAGCGTAGTTACATAAGAAGCAAAACGTGCAGGTGAACGCCTCGTACAATTCGATTTATAATGCTTAGATTCGAAGTCTTAGTTTCCGACATGCAGGACTATACCAAGTAGGTACATTACATCATCTCGATAATCTTCGTAACGGTACTGAACATTTAAAAGAATTTAGAAGGGTGGTATTAAATGAGAAGACTGCGGCAAAAATCTCTTCGGAAAAATTGACCGTAATATGAAAAGTAGATTTCCAATTAATATTTTGAAGATGACACTTCATAATCACGAAATTGTCTTTAAAAAAGCAAAAATCCCTCCTCATTGCAGGTCTGAATTTATTGGATCTAGGAGAATGTTCTGGGTGTTTTGAAACTTTTAATTCCAACGTCGGGTGATAAATATCTTCTGGTAGTACCAAAGGCGCAGTCTTCGATAACTGAAAAATATATGAGATAGACAAAAATTAAGTCTAACCAACGACCATAATAATTTGGTATAGAGTTTATTTGGTAAAGACCTCTAGATGAAATGTCGTTCAGAAGAATCGTATAATTTTCTAGATCAGATGCCTGTAATAGAATTAAGGCATCGTAACATTTTTCCCAACTAACGTGAGGCAAGTTGAAATCGCCAAAAATAATGAGATAATCGGTATGTCCCAGTTTATCAGCAACTTTTCTTATGCAGCCAACGTGCTTGATATACATATTGTAAGGAGAACTAGGTGGGATGTAGGAAGATGTGACAAAGATACTTAAGGAGCCAATCTTCACGTATATATTGTACAGCAGAAGTCTGTGTCCTGGTCGAAACTAAGTATTTTCTCTCGCGAAAAGTAAGTAGAGTCTATCGCAATCAGAACACATACACCTCTGGTTAAATGTGTTAAAGATGAGTCTCGATCTTTACGATAGACAGTATAAGCTTCCGACATTATTTCCAAGTTTTGTGCATTCGGTTTAAGCCATGTTTCGGTAAGAACAATGATGTTAGAACCAATGTCAATGCTTTTTAATAAAAGGTCAATCATTTTAGTATTGCGTCATTTGGCATTTTGAAAAAGGATCTCAGAAACATATGTATCTAGTTTTTGTAACTAGCACCTGCACGAGCTACGGCTATAGCAGAATTTGCAGTGTTTAGGGAGTATTCCTAGGCCTAAACACATTGTTGTGTATTTATAATCTTCGGGAACGATCTTAATTCAATTAAACAATAGTTTTTAACAAGGAAATTTATTTATTTTAACTTAAAGTGCGGAACAGCTCTTCTTCCAAGAAACGTGTTTGCTTTTTCCCCAGAAAAAAAGAATTCTCAGATGTAAAAAAATGGAGAAAATGAAACTCCCAAAAAAATACACTTAAAACTACTAATTTTGGATGAATTAATGAATAATGAAGATGAATCAAACCGTTTGATTCACTGCACAGGGTAAACCGTCGATTTCACAAAATCCTCCCTTTTTGTGTGTAAAAGTATTTACATTAACCACTCATCAACTTACACATACAAAACAATATCAATCAATTATCTTGAAGCCTTTTTGGCCTTTGACCTGATCACCTTTTTACATAAAGATGTTTTCAAAAAGGTATCTTCAATAGGTATCTCTGATGGATATATCCTTTGTATCGGTCATATAAATATGCCATTTTTATGCCATACCACATGACCCATCGGCCAGTGCAGACGTTTATGCGAGTCGTCTTCAATAAGGACAACATCACAACATCTCGCTATTTTCCCCCCTACGTTCTTCAAAACCTGCCGACCTAAGTATTCGATGCGAAATCTAGATATAAGATCACTGAAGATCTTCTGCCGGTATCTATATCTCTTGTTAAGTTTTCCGTGAAAAATCACGTCGCACTCAGGTCTTCCTAGCTCTGTTATGTCTTGTAGAATCACGGCGTCAAAGGTTTTAAGTCCTCCTGATCTCCGGAAACATATGTTAAAGGTCGCTAGTTTGTAATTCCCTCGGCAACGCAAAGTGCTGTTGTTAGGTCTTCATACCCAAGACTTGCTCGTCCCAATACTTTGCGCAATATACTCTGTAACGAATTTCTA
Source organism: Myopa testacea (assembly GCA_949629155.1). Lineage (NCBI taxonomy): Eukaryota > Metazoa > Arthropoda > Insecta > Diptera > Conopidae > Myopa > Myopa testacea. Next base: position 31,395,363 of record OX451346.1, on the reverse strand, counting down.
AGGCTGGGGTAGACTCAGCGGGATTCCAGGCGTGCAGTTACAAGACAAAGGTTTTACCTTATGTGTCCTTGCTTTATTACTTTACTTTATAATTTTTCTTAGAGCTAATTGTTAATCGTGTACACAGGCTAAATGCTAAGTGCCTGACGGTTGGTTAAGATACGTTATTTCTTCTGCGGCTGCTCTTGTCCCCCCGCTAGACTGCACGCTTGTCGTCGACGATCCTTGTTGTGGCTGACTTGGTTGTCTTGATCTTCAGTGGCCCTATGCTCATGAACACGTGGTTACGAGAGAAATGTAGCCCGGTAGAAACTGGCTGGTGGCCTTACGCCAACAGGCACAACGAAGTTTGTGCAGTGAAATTCGAAGAGTTGCTGGTGGGCTTACGCCAACAGACACAACGAAGTTGGTGCAGTGAAATACTTGGAAGAGTTGTTGGTGGCTTACACCAACAGACACATGCTCGATGCTCGTTTGCTATTCCGTATTCACTGACTCTGCACTCGTTCACTAATCCGCACTGACTGCCCGATGCTCGGTTGCCTTGCGTCTTTTATACCCTCGCTGGCTGGATTGCTTGCGCCTACGCTTTGCACTGGAAACTGTTCAGTATTCGGAAGCAAGTTCCCGTTGCTGTGCTTATTTCAATTCATTATGGTGTACCTGTCTACCTGTGAATGTTCTTAGTTCGTAAACATGTTAACGTTATCCTTTGTTGTATTTTTCGCTGGCTCAGGTAATTTTAGTTTGTAAACTCATTACCGTTATCCTTTGATGAGATATTTGTTGGATGCGGCAATTGTGGTTCGTAAGCATGTTATCGTTATCCTTTGATGTGATGTTTAGTGGCTGCGGCAATTGCAGTTCGTAAATACGTTACCGTTATCCTTTGATGTGTGGTTCATGCCTGCGCCAATCTTAGTTCTTAAACACATGTGGTGAATATTGTCGAATGTTTGAGATTTTGTGTGGTAATTTTGAACTACCAAAAATTATCGTCACAACTCTTTAGGGTTCCTATCAATCTTTCCTCCCCTGTATGGCGCTGATGGTGGATTAAAAATCCATTCTATTTCATACACATACTACTATTACTATTACTATTACTATACTATTTCTAAACATATTGTAGGCACCAGTAAAATTCGTCCCGTTATAACTGTATATAGCTTTTGGACGGCCTCGTCTTTTAATAAACCTAAGCAAGGAATTGAAAAATCCTTTGACATCTAGACCAACTGGATGCGCAAAGCTTGAGAAGTGTTGTTGGAAAGTCACCATTCTTACATTTAAAACTAGTCTTGAGACGTGTAATTGCAATGGAAACATCTTTCTCAGAAATAGTTATAGTATCCAGCACAGGAATATTCGGAGTATCAAAGTCAAAATAACTATTATTTGACAGAGGCGAATATTTGTGGAAAACATTTTGAAAATGACTAGATAAAAGATAAGTGGATTCTAGTGCATTATTGGATTTCAAACCATTATATTTCATGCTTGCAGGATATCCATTAGATTTGCGTTTACAATTTATATACCCCCAAAAATGCATTTCAACTCTTGATTTCAGTTGCATTTCAACTCTTGACGAGTACGGTTGTGATTAGTGTGAAACTTTGTGTACAAATTGTACATTGATATTATTTGTATCTCGGAGACATGGTTGCAGCCTGAGATATCCGATTCTGTGATTGCAATTGCTAATTTTAAGGTATTCCGCAGTGATAGACTGGGAAGACGTGGAGGTGGTGTTGCAATTTATGTGAAGTCAACGTATAAATGTAAGCTTGTAAGCACCTCAGACCACTCAGAGGTTGAATATTTATGTGCCTCTGTTTCTGACAAAACCATTAGTATTTTGGTTTCCTGTGTTTATAGTCCTCATAAGGCATGTGACTTGGATCCATTCTTTTTGCATCTTGTTGGTCTGTCTTTAGACTTTGATTTTATTGATGTTTGTGGCGATTTCAATGTAAATCTTTTGACAAAAGACGCTAAGGCTATGCATTTTTGTGATTTAGTTGCTCTTTCTGGTTTGTCCATAGTTAACAATAGTGAGCCTACACGGTATGGAGACAATGTATCCCCAAGTCTACTTGATGTATTCCTTATTTCTGATCCTTCCCTTCTTCTACTATTTTCACAAATTTCCTTTGTTTCTGACCATGATCTTTTGTTCTGTACTTTTGATGTGAAATTAACTATGTGTAAAGCTCCTGTCTCCTTCTTTTATCGAGACTTTAAATCCATTAATTTTGATAATTTAAACGCTGCTGCAGCCGCAATTGATTGGACGAGTTTCCGGAATCTGTGTGACGTTGATGACAAAGTAGCTTGTTTTACTAAAACTTTAAACTCTTTATTCAATAGTTTTGTGCCAATAAAGAAAATGTTTGCTGCTAATTCCTCCTGCCCTTGGTTCACTACAAGCGTTAAAAAAGCTATTTGTCTTAAAAACAAACTACATTCCAAGTGGAAAAGAAATCGCTCGCCTGCAAATTGGGACAAATATAAAATTGCACGTAATCGCGCGCTTTGGGTAACTAGAACGTCAAAAAAGAATTACTTTCGTTCCAAGTTTAGTTCTGTGAATTCTACCAAGACGCTTTGGAGGGAATTGAAATCATTAGGTATTGGACGGAATAAAAATTTCACGTGTGATTTGTGTCCATCTGCTCTCAATGATTTCTTCGTTGGTTCAGTAAATTCCAGTACTTCCTTTAGCACATGTGAAATTATTGAGCGAGGCTCATTTCAGTTTAGAGGAGTCTCAGAGTCCGAAGTCTTTCGTCATGTTTACTCCATCAGATCTACTGCAATAGGAGAGGATGGTGTGTCGATAAAATTTCTGAAACTCGTTTTACCACATTTTCTTTCCATTATCACTTATATTTTTAATTCGGTATTAACTACCTCTACTTTCCCATCTTTGTGGAAATTAGCAGTAATTAGTCCCATACCTAAAAAATCTTCTCCTGCTGTACTTTCTGATTACCGCCCCATAAGTATACTGTCGTCACTTTCGAAAATCTGTGAATCTATTATGTTCGATCAAATAAATTTCTATCTCTCCAACAACAGACTATTACATCCTTTGCAATCCGGTTTTCGTCGAAAGCATAGCTGTTCAACTGCTTTACTTAAAGTCATGGATGATGTTAGAATTGCTTTTGATCAGAAATTTATGACTTTGTTATGTCTTTTGGATTTTTCGAAAGCATTTGATAGCGTGAATCATAACAGGTTAGTGGCCAAGTTGCAGAATTCGTTCTTGTTTACTGGAAGTGCGGCTAGGCTTATTATGAACTATTTGTCCGGTCGCTTTCAGAGAGTAAAAGTTGGTAACAATGTCTCCGATTTCAAGCCTAACATAACTGGAGTGCCGCAGGGCTCGGTATTGGGCCCTCTTCTATTTTCTTTATTCATCAATGATATTTTCGGCGTTATCAACTATGCATCTATCCATGCCTATGCTGATGACATTCAATTATACTTGTCTAAACCTCTGGAATGTATAGATATTTTGAGTTGTCAGATGAATGATGATCTCAAGAGTATTCTTGATTGGTCTGAAATGAATTTCCTAAGTCTGAATGCCAGCAAGTCCTTTGTCCTTCCGATCTTTAAAAGTAAGATAGACTTTTCCGTAATCCCGCCATTATATCTGGGTAACTCTAAGCTTGAGTTCGTGTCAAAAAGAGTTAATCTGGGTATTTGTATCAACTCGAACTTAACCTGTACGGATCACGTAAATTTAGTTCTTCAGAAGGCTTATTGTACTTTGCGTAATCTTAGGTTCTCGGCTGCATCGGTCCCTCTGTCAACTCGCCGTAATATTGCACTCCAGCTAGTAATGCCTATTTTATTTATATACCCCCAAAAATGCATTTCAACTCTTGATTTCAGTTGCATTTCAACTCTTGACGAGTACGGTTGTGATTAGTGTGAAACTTTGTGTACAAATTGTACATTGATATTATTTGTATCTCGGAGACATGGTTGCAGCCTGAGATATCCGATTCTGTGATTGCAATTGCTAATTTTAAGGTATTCCGCAGTGATGGACTGGGAAGACGTGGAGGTGGTGTTGCAATTTATGTGAAGTCAACGTATAAATGTAAGCTTGTAAGCACCTCAGACCACTCAGAGGTTGAATATTTATGTGCCTCTGTTTCTGACAAAACCATTAGTATTTTGGTTTCCTGTGTTTATAGTCCTCATAAGGCATGTGACTTGGATCCATTCTTTTTGCATCTTGTTGGTCTGTCTTTAGACTTTGATTTTATTGATGTTTGTGGCGATTTCAATGTAAATCTTTTGACAAAAGACGCTAAGGCTATGCATTTTTGTGATTTAGTTGCTCTTTCTGGTTTGTCCATAGTTAACAATAGTGAGCCTACACGGTATGGAGACAATGTATCCCCAAGTCTACTTGATGTATTCCTTATTTCTGATCCTTCCCTTCTTCTACTATTTTCACAAATTTCCTTTGTTTCTGACCATGATCTTTTGTTCTGTACTTTTGATGTGAAATTAACTATGTGTAAAGCTCCTGTCTCCTTCTTTTATCGAGACTTTAAATCCATTAATTTTGATAATTTAAACGCTGCTGCAGCCGCAATTGATTGGACGAGTTTCCGGAATCTGTGTGACGTTGATGACAAAGTAGCTTGTTTTACTAAAACTTTAAACTCTTTATTCAATAGTTTTGTGCCAATAAAGAAAATGTTTGCTGCTAATTCCTCCTGCCCTTGGTTCACTACAAGCGTTAAAAAAGCTATTTGTCTTAAAAACAAACTACATTCCAAGTGGAAAAGAAATCGCTCGCCTGCAAATTGGGACAAATATAAAATTGCACGTAATCGCGCGCTTTGGGTAACTAGAACGTCAAAAAAGAATTACTTTCGTTCCAAGTTTAGTTCTGTGAATTCTACCAAGACGCTTTGGAGGGAATTGAAATCATTAGGTATTGGACGGAATAAAAATTTCACGTGTGATTTGTGTCCATCTGCTCTCAATGATTTCTTCGTTGGTTCAGTAAATTCCAGTACTTCCTTTAGCACATGTGAAATTATTGAGCGAGGCTCATTTCAGTTTAGAGGAGTCTCAGAGTCCGAAGTCTTTCGTCATGTTTACTCCATCAGATCTACTGCAATAGGAGAGGATGGTGTGTCGATAAAATTTCTGAAACTCGTTTTACCACATTTTCTTTCCATTATCACTTATATTTTTAATTCGGTATTAACTACCTCTACTTTCCCATCTTTGTGGAAATTAGCAGTAATTAGTCCCATACCTAAAAAATCTTCTCCTGCTGTACTTTCTGATTACCGCCCCATAAGTATACTGTCGTCACTTTCGAAAATCTGTGAATCTATTATGTTCGATCAAATAAATTTCTATCTCTCCAACAACAGACTATTACATCCTTTGCAATCCGGTTTTCGTCGAAAGCATAGCTGTTCAACTGCTTTACTTAAAGTCATGGATGATGTTAGAATTGCTTTTGATCAGAAATTTATGACTTTGTTATGTCTTTTGGATTTTTCGAAAGCATTTGATAGCGTGAATCATAACAGGTTAGTGGCCAAGTTGCAGAATTCGTTCTTGTTTACTGGAAGTGCGGCTAGGCTTATTATGAACTATTTGTCCGGTCGCTTTCAGAGAGTAAAAGCTGGTAACAATGTCTCCGATTTCAAGCCTAACATAACTGGAGTGCCGCAGGGCTCGGTATTGGGCCCTCTTCTATTTTCTTTATTCATCAATGATATTTTCGGCGTTATCAACTATGCATCTATCCATGCCTATGCTGATGACATTCAATTATACTTGTCTAAACCTCTGGAATGTATAGATATTTTGAGTTGTCAGATGAATGATGATCTCAAGAGTATTCTTGATTGGTCTGAAATGAATTTCCTAAGTCTGAATGCCAGCAAGTCCTTTGTCCTTCCGATCTTTAAAAGTAAGATAGACTTTTCCGTAATCCCGCCATTATATCTGGGTAACTCTAAGCTTGAGTTCGTGTCAAAAAGAGTTAATCTGGGTATTTGTATCAACTCGAACTTAACCTGTACGGATCACGTAAATTTAGTTCTTCAGAAGGCTTATTGTACTTTGCGTAATCTTAGGTTCTCGGCTGCATCGGTCCCTCTGTCAACTCGCCGTAATATTGCACTCCAGCTAGTAATGCCTATTTTAACCTATTCGGAATTGATTTATTGTAGATTGGACTCGATATCTCTTTATAAATTGAATACTCTGCTAAATAATCTTACTCGCTTTGTGCATGGTTTAAGACGGTTTGATCATTTAGGTGATTTGAGATATTCCTTACTCGGTTGTGATGTGAGCGGATACCTAAATTACCGTAATGTTGTCTTTTTGCATAAACTTATTTACTCTGGCATTCCTGAATACCTTTTTGAAAAATTAAAGTTTGGACAATCTCAGCGTAGTAGGTCTCTTGTTGTTCCGAGCTACAAATACTTAAGTAGTGGTCGTCTGTTTTTCGTCAGTACTATTAAGTTATGGAATAGCTTACCCATTCATATAAGAAACATTGTTGAGGGAAGCAGTTTTAAGGTGTCGGTAAGGAGTCACTATACAGTATAATGTAATGCTACTTAGTTTTATCTCTCCGCTAGCACGCCTGACGTTATTTCCTCTGTATTTTCTCTATGCTTTCTATATTTTCTTTTGTCTCTTTACTTGCCTTATTTCGCTCTGTCTTCTATTCTTCCTGTCCTAATATTACTTTCTTAGTATGTAAGTGTTAGTAAATTAAGTATAAATTGTTATAAATTGTTGATTTTGTAAATTATAAAATGCTATAAAAGAGCACTCGCTCTTAGTGCATTGGAAATTAATTAAATAAATGTTAAAATAAATGTAATGAATGCATCAAGGGCAGCAATATTAGTTTGATCGATCGAGTTGTTGCATTAGCGAATGAAGTTAATGAGCTTAAGATGATCATTTCTTCTAAGTTCGCAAATTACGAGGCAGACAACGAAAATGCAGAAGAAAACATACAAAGTGCACCGGTATCGTCAAAGGGAGACAAGGTTAAACCGGTCATCAGCTATATTGTCATCGAATGAAGTGTTGTGCGCTCAACCTTGTACATACGCCCGCACCTCACTTGCCGAAAACGATGTCGTGAGTAAGGAAACTGAAATTATTGCTGACGATGGAAGAAGATGGGTCACAGTAAGAAAGAAGAAATACACAAATAAGAGCATAGAACGCAAAAGTGTCAATCATTATGGATTTGCCGCCAGCTGCGATGATCTCGAAGTAGTGGACAATTTAAAATACTTGCATGTTTCCAAGTTTAAGGTTTCCACAAATCCGGAGGCTATTAAAAAGTACGTCGCTGATAAACTGAAAGTGGATTCGAATATTCTGTCCTGTATAAGGTTGGTTAAGAAAGATGTTGACTTATCTACACTAAATTTTGTGAACTTTAAACTGGGTGTTCCTTCGCATCTATTTAATGAAGTTTTTAAAGGAGAGCTGTGGCCGATGTCAGTCAGACTTAGAAAGTTTGTTGCTAAACCAAAAAACGGGACTGGACCTGTAGTGATATCAGATGGATTGCCCCCGCCATCAGTGGATGCAGTGCCATTATAGAGAATCATAGTAGTGCAAATACCAGCAAAGAAAGCGTTCATTCTGCCGACCATGACCCTGTCAATTGCTCTTCACGTTCCAGTGGCGATGGATTATCTATTTATTATCATAATGTTGGAGGGCTACGGACAAAAACAAAACAATTATTTCTCTCAGCATCTTCCCATGATTTCGACGTTATTTTGCTCGTGGAGACATGGTTGACGCCGAGTTTCGAATCCAATGAGTTGTTTGACTCTTTCTACGATGTCTATCGTAAAGATCGAGTGTTGTGCTCTGGAGTAACCAGAGGTGGAGGACTATTAGTAGCAGTGTCGTCGATGCTAAAAAGCCGAGAAATAATTCTTCCACGTATGACCGATAACATCGAGCAGCTGTGTGTTTCTGTCTTCTTGGATGCCGACGCCACCGACGATATTTCTGAAATCATCTTTATTCTTAGTTATTTACCACCTAATAGTGGTTTTGATTTATATAGTGACCACATTTATAATATTGAATTTATTTTGAACTCTGTAAGTCTATGTCAAGCACCGTGCATTCTTGGGGACTTTAATTTGGGTGATATTGAATGGATATACTGTCAATCAGAGAGATCACTAATACCTTTTTCTGTGAAAAAGGACGTCGAGTCAATGCTTTGTGACACTTTATATTCTTACAATTTAGTTCAGATTAATAGTGTTCACAACGACATTGGTAGAATCTTGGACTTAATTTTTGTCAATAACGATTTCATATCCACTATTTCCAACTGCCAATTGCCACTAACTCGTGAGTCTGTTCACCATAAAGCCTTAGGTTTGACGTGCAACTTTTTAAAATTCAGTTGTCGACGGTCTGATCTTAATAATTCCTATAACTTTCGCAGTGCTAATTATATCGCGCTAAATAACTTTTTCGTCTCTGTTAATTGGAACTTCCTTTGTAACAAACTAGACTTAAAGGATATGTATGATAATTTTAAGAGGGTTATTGATGAGGGTTTATGTTTATACGTGCCCACTAAAACTCGCAAACGTAACTTTAAACTGCCATGGTATAACCGTCGTCTACTTCATCTTAAAAATGTAAGGAACAAAGCGCATAACAAGTTTAAAAAAACGAATTCTTCTGAGGACAAAGCTATTTTTATCTTACGTAGGCGCGAATTTGAATTCTTATCGAAATTCTTATATAAGAAGTACTTGAATGGTATTGAGCGCAGTATAAAATCCGATTCTAAAACTTTTTGGATTTTTTACAACTCAATGCGCAAATCCAGTAGAATACCAAATTCAATGAATTATGAAGGAGTATCTGTCCATAGCAAACAGGATATCTGTAGCCTCTTTTCTAATTTTTTTGAGTCAGTTTTCGTTCAGGGTCAAAGTAGGGATGATTATACGAGTACCGACTTCTGTGAGCTAAAGCCCTTGGTTAATATGGGACGGATCGCTCTTTTGGAGAGAGACGTCCTAGATGCTTTGGAAAGCCTGGATTCATCTAAAGGTGCGGGATACGATAATATGCCACCATCGTTTTTAAAGAATTGCGCTAAATCTCTTTATGTCCCACTGACTATAATCTTTAACAAATCCCTTGATTCTGGTATTTTTTGGATTATTGGAAAGTCTCTTATGTTGTTCCTATTTTCAAATCAGGCAGGAAAGATGTAATTGAAAACTACAGACCGATTGTCAAGCTGTCCATTATACCAAAACTACTAGATAAAATCGTGAACAAATATCTGTTTAATTCTTTTAAAAATTACATCTCATTGCACCAGCATGGTTTTTATCCTGGTAGATCTACTAGCACTAATTTGATAATCTTTGAACATTTTTACGTTAATTCAATTGAAAAAGGCTTACAAGTCGACGTCTTGTACACGGACTTTATGAAAGCTTTCGACAAGTTGAGTCATACTGCCATTCTTTCGAAGCTTGAAAACCTAGGGATTCACTCCACTTTTTTAAAGTGGCTGAAATCTTACTTATTGAATAGAAAATTAATCGTGAAAGTTGACAACTGTATCTTCAGAACCTTTGTAGTGAATTCTGGTGTTCCGCAAGGTAGCCACTTAGGACCTTTGCTTTTTTCTTTATTCGTTAATGATGTATCTTATATTTTTAATTTTTGCAAGGTGTTATTGTATGCGGATGACATAAAGATCTTTGCCACTATTAAAAATCTAGTTGATTGTCATAAGATGCAGAGAGACATTTACGCGCTGATTGATTGGTGCAATGGGAATGCACTCAGATTAAATTTCTCAAAATGCAGGCTGCTATCATTTACTCGTAAGCAGCTGCCTATTTCATATAACTATGCTTATGACGAATGTAACTCTTTTAATAGAGTTAGCATTACTAAGGACCTTGGTATTTTCTTTGACTCGAAACTACGATTTGATGCTCATAGGGAATACATAATTGCGAAAGCGAGCTCTCAGTTTGGTTTTTTAAAGCGTAATTCTGGTGTATTTCGTGATCCCCTCACTTTGAGGGCATTATTCTTATGTATGATCAGGTCTATTATAGAGTACGCTTGCATCATTTGGATGCCGTCGTCAAATAACGACATCTGCCGACTGGAGAGAATCCAGCGGCGATTCACGAAGTATGCGCTCCGTAACTTTTACCACTTTGGCAATATTCCTAATTATAACCTTAGATGCCGTATCTTGAATTTGAGATCACTTGAAATGAGAAGGCAGATACATGCGGTACTGTTCGTCAAAGATATTTTGGATTGTCGTGTTGATTCTCCAGATCTTCTTGCGCTTATACCATTGTACTCTCCATCTAGGCGTCTTCGAGAAAAATGTTTATTTTTTACACCTTATCACAGAACCTCTTACGGAAATCAGGAGCCGATCTGTAGATGTGTGTCACTGTGTAATGTTTTAGCAAATGAGCTTGATTTTTCTTGTAACAGAGTGATGTTTAAATCACAATTATGTATCCTTGTGGATTCATTAGCCGATACTTAATGTAATGTAATGTTTAAGTTTAGTTTAGTTTTAAGTTCTTAGTTTTAAGCATTACACCTGTAAGGGCTAAGCCCGGTAGGCGAAATTGAAATAAATAAATAAATGTTTTGGATTAAATTTAAACTTGCTTTCGACTTTAAATATATAATTTTTATAAAAGAACCTATGTAGAAAGTCAAATTCATTTCGAAGGCGAATAAAAAGATTATAGTCACCCTCACAATTTGTTTTTCTGAATTTCTTAAACGCTTTCTTCTTGACATTTTTTAAATTCGCTAATCTAAAATTAAACAATGGAGGTTTATTTCTAGGAACAGTAATTATTTTAGTAGGGACAAATTGCGATGCCGAAATATGAAGTTTAGCACATGTTATATCCTGCGCCCTCTAATAGGATGACAGGATATATCTTCTGTCGTAGATACTTCTACAGGAAGGATCACTGACAGTGCTGCTAGACAATGCGTTTTTCGTCGTTGATCCTTCGACGTAAAGGATCACGGACAACGGTGTCACGGGCAGGGGTTTGCCGACTTTGTGGACTTTTCTGGAGCGATCCGGCAAATGTGCTGACGTTGGATCCCTTTCGCCTATATTGCCACGGGTACAAAAGTGGCGACCATGTGGACCTTTTACCTCTCAGGCAGTAGTGCCGAGTTTAGACAGGTGCTGAAATAAAACTTGGATTGTTAGGTTTCTTACTTTTATTTATTATGTTTCCGTCATCTTTTGGATTCGTTGTTGGCCAGAATCATTTCCGCATCTATGTTGCAATTATCTTAAAAAGAATTCTTTTTAAAGAATTGTGAGTTTCGTACTCTCATTTAAGCGCCAGGTTCCACTTAGTGGAATGCGGTCGCGTTCGGCTTTATCTAGGACATGGACTGTGGTGTGAGACTTAACTTTGTACTTTCGAGTTACATTATTAAAGTGCAGCCTAGAAGTATGTGCTACCACACGTTTAGTATTGTTAACCACTGTCCGAAAGGTATGTGGTGGTTTAGCAGCGTTAAGCACTATTATTACCAGAGCAATGATTCTGATCTATAACATCCCTCCACCCTAGGGGGAAAAAATTCAGTATCGTATGACGAGGCCATAGCTGTTCTACAGCGTTGGTAAAGATACTTGACGATATCAGACCTGCATATGATGAAGGTGAGGTTACATTGCTTTGCTTGTTGGACTTTACCAAGGCCTTTGATAGGGTTAATCATTCTTACTTATGCAATAAATTGGAGAATCTCTGGATTTAAGGATAGTGCGGTTAGGTTAATAACAAGCTACTTGTCAAATCGGGTTCAGAGAGTAAGAGTAAAAAATCGTTCGTCGGTCTATATAGGTATGACAAGTGGTGTACCTCAAGGATCCATTCTTGGCCCTCTGCTATTTTCTTTATACATAAATAAAGTATTCTCATTATGTAAATATGCATCTATCCACGCTTACGCTGATGATATTCAACTTTATCTCTCTCATCCTATTATTTCTATCGGCAGTTTGGTGGGGATGATGAATGAGGACATCGATAGAATCTTCCAGTGGGCTGGGACTAACTCCTTAGAGCTTAATGCCAGGAAGTCACATGCTATCCCGATCTGCAGAGTAAAAATTTCTCTGAATAACATCCCCCACTTATGCATAGGGCTTAATCGGCTTGACTTTGTGTCTAAGATATCGAACTTGGGGTTTGTTGTTAATACCCACCTTACTTGCGTAGATCAGGTCAACTCGGCTCTAAGGAAAGTATACTTTGTGCTGCGTAACCTCAGGTGGTTACTTTTGTTACTCTAGTTGAAATAAAGAGAAGGCTAGTTATGCAACTTATACTACCTGTGCTGACATACTTTGATGTAGTGTATAGCAAGCTGGATTCCTCATCTCAAATTAAAATACAGGTGGCATTTAACTACGCTACACGGTATGTAATAGGCTTGCATAAATTCGACCATATTTCTAAATATAAAACTGCAATCTTAGGTTGTGACATTTTTAGTTACCTAAAATTCAGAAATTGTGTTTTGCTACATAAAATAATCATGACAAAAACATCACGCTATCTGTTCGAAAAAATACGGTTTTGCATTTTTCAACGTAGTCGAACATTGTTCCACCCAGATGCGGGTCGCTGATATCATCGCGCCTGTTCTTCATCAACGCGATACGCCTCTGGAACTCCTTGCCAAGATGCTTGAGGGGAGTAAATGGTGGGGATGCCTTTAGACGGTTGACTCTCAAACACTTTTCTCTTTCCTGCTTTTAGCGATCTTCGTCTTTCTTATTATTCTTATTAATTTCCTCTTTCTGTTTCTTACTTAGGTTAGTATTAAATTAGGTTAGTCTTAAATTTAACCTTTATTTATTTAACCTCATAACCTAACCTATATTTAACCTCAATCAATGTACTTCAAAAGAATTTATTCTTATTGTACTTATAAATGAATAAATTAAATGAAATTAAAAAATATTAAATTTTTCTTGTCCATTTATGTTTCTCCTAATTGTGGGTGCCTTATGTGTATTATAACTTTCTTCGCGAGACTACCATCCAGTTATGTTATTGTGATGGTTGTGGTCTCAAAGTTGTTGACGATACTGTGTATCTGCCACCAACTATCATGTACTAATTCTCATGCTCCAACTGTTGCTGCTGTTAGACCTCTTTGAAGGTAATTTCGTGTTTTATTTTCTATTGCTGTTACATTTTTTCGGCTTTCAATTCTATTTTTGTTTTATATGGTTGCCATTTTTAATAATTAATGATTGCTAAGATGATCAGCTGTTCCAGCTAATGTGTGTAATGTGCTGTTCCAGCTAGCCTTCGCCCTTCGAGTTGGCTGGGCGCTATTTCGTCGCCGTGTTGTGGTGTGTTGTTGAAGTATGAGTGCGTCTCTTTTACTGCTCTCGTGGGTGTACATCGGGATGGCTGTCCGGTTCTCTACATGCTCGCTTCTTGTTATATATGTATGTATTTTACATTTCATTCTAATGCTTAATTATTCAATTTAACATATTTTAGTTCTTACCATAGATATATGTATATTTTATTTTAATTAAAATTTAAAAAAATTAAAAAATAAGTCGAATTTAAATTGAAATTATTTTAATTATTTAATATAAAGTTATATATTAGTTATATATAATATATACAATATAAATTAGTATAAAGTTATTTTGATCCAATTAGAATATTGTATATATATTAACATCTTATTTTCATGTAAGATTTTATTTTTCTTTTTATTCAATATATAAATATTTTCTTTTGTAAAAATGAAGTACATTTCTTTTTCTTTTCCTTATAATTATATGATTTTTTCCCATTTCCTTTTAATTTTCTTATGCCCTTATTCTTATTACTTTTATTTTCATTAATTTCGGGTTGAATGTTTATATTTTGTATCTAAATTACAATTAAATTAACTTTTAAATTACATTTATATATGTATATGTGTGCATTATTATTTGTAGTTGTACTGTAAATATTGTATATATGTTTTTATATAACAATGTTTTCCTTATTTCTCTATTTTATTATTCTTTTTGATTTGCTTATTTTAAAGTTATTCACTTTTGTCTTTTGTTTTTTTTCCCCCTCTCATCAATTGCTAAAATTGACACTGCATTCTGCTCGTGTTCAGTTGTTTTACTTCTACACCTGCTTTGTAACAGTGCTTGCGTTAATCGCTTAAATATTTAGTTAACATTTTAAACATTTAAACATTTAGTTACATTTAGTTAATTTAATTAACTGATTTGTATTATATTGTTTTTTTCCATTATATTGTTTGTAATTACTTTTAGTAATATAATCTATTTGCGTATTTCTTTTATTGCCTAAATCTTATTGTCTTGTTGACATATCTTATTGTTTAATGACATCGGCATATGTGTGTATACGTTTATAGTGTAGGTCATATGCATGATATACATAAATCTACCAAATTTAGTTTGCTATCGTACTGCCTCTTAGCTACTTGTTTCGCTAAATCCTGATTTTTTCTCACGATTTCGAGAGCTCTTTGTATTTGACCTAAATAGGTCTTCGGCATTATATACCGGACTACACTTTTTAAATTAGTAGGCATTTCTATATCGAATCCGAATAGAGTGCGGAACGGTGTTTGGTTGGTCGTAATGTGGGGTGTGTGGTTATGAACATGAACATTTGACCCATCTTCTTTAGCAAAACTACGCAAATATTCCGCGAAAGTTCTGTGGCTTCTCTCCAATGGGACATTAGCTTGCGGATGGTATGGAGTTATATGTAAGTTTTTAATACCTAACAATTTGCATGTGTTCGAGAACAATTTCGAAATGAAATTAGTTCCGTTATCCGTAATTAGAATTCGTGGAATCCCGTAACGGGTGATTATTTTATCGTAGAAGGCTCTGGCAACGGTACTTGCTTCCGCGCCTGGGATAGCTGTACATGCCATAAATTTTGAAAAATCATCCTGAAAAGTCAGATTATACTTCCGTCTTCTTTAGCAAAACTACGCAAATATTCCGCGAAAGTTCTGTGGCTTCTCTCCAATGGGACATTAGCTTGCGGATGGTATGGAGTTATATGTAAGTTTTTAATACCTAACAATTTGCATGTGTTCGAGAATAATTTCGAAATGAAATTAGTTCCGTTATCCGTAATTAGAATTCGTGGAATCCCGTAACGGGTGATTATTTCATCGTAGAAGGCTCTGGCAACGGTACTTGCTTCCGCGTCTGGGATAAAAATCCATAAATTTTGAAAAATCATCCTGAAAAGTCAGATTATACTTATTTCCGGACACAGTTTCTGGTAGAATATCTACTATGTCCATGTAAACTTTATCAAATGGCCTCATTGGTGTAACTGTTAAGACCATGGACATTTTTGTTAATTTCGAACTTTTATTCGCTTGACATTTCGGACAGTTTTTGATGAATTATTTTACTTGTTTTTACAATTCTGGTCATCTAAATTGTTTCCGGATTCTTAAATATGTTTTCACTGCACCGTGATGTCCTTCCAGTGGCGAATGGTTAAAGTCTTTAATCACTGTTTCTATTTCTTTCAGTCGGATAGCAATGATGCTGTGTTGTTTGTTCCGTTTTCTGGTTCATCGTCTTTATCGGTTTCACAGGTTGTTCCTTTATGTTGATCTTGGTTCGTTGTTTTTGTTTTTGACCGTATTTGTACGGCTCCTATTATTTTGTGTTTTTCCTCTTTCGAAGTCCTATTCTGATAATTTTTGCCTAAAACTTGCCAGTCTTGAAGTCTGGTCTTTTAAATTGGCTATTGGCCCTTTAATGGCTGGTGGTCAGTAAAAATTTTCAAATGTCTGCCTAAGAGATATGCTCTGAAGTTTTTGTTGCCCAAACTATTCCTAAGAATTCCTTTTCTATTGCTGAATATTTTTTTCTGTGTCGTTCAGCGCTCGGCTAGCGAAAGGTATTGGGATATCTTCGCCTACGTTTCCTTTAGAAAGAACCGCGCCTAACGCTTCATTACCTGCGTCGGTAGTTAAAAGAAATTATTTTGTGAAATCTGGATATGCCAACACTGGTGATGCCATGACTTCTTCTTTAATCGTTCAAATACTTTCTGGCAGTCTTCTGTCCAGATAAATTTTGCGTCTACGTAATAATTTGTTAATTGGTAGTGATATCTTAGCTGTATTTTCTATAATAATTTCTTAGTCCAAGAAATGCTTGTCTTTCTTTTCTGTTTCTCGGTACTCCTATGTTCTTTACACATTCTACTTTGTAGGGGTCTGGTAAGGCACCATTTTCCGAGCATTTGTGTTCTAAATAAACTACTTTCTTTCTCAAAAACTTGCACTTGTCTGTATTTAGTTTTAAATTGTGTTCACGTAATTTCTGTAAAGGCAGGCATCCACCAAAAATTCAGCACGCGTTCTGACCGCGTTCTTTTGTATCCACCAAAAAGCAACACAAAAGCTGCTCGCGATCTGATCGCGCGCAGCACGCGCGCTGAACGCGAACAGCTTTCCGAAATGTTTTCGCGTCGTATCCACCAAAATACGAGTGCACGCATGAAAGCTGCACGTTGCTTTTTGTTTCGTTTTTCGGTGGATACAACCAAATTCTTGAAATTTTGTTCGCGTTTTGTTTGCGAGCTGCTTTTTTGCTATCCATTTGAAATGGAAAGCAAACGAACAACCGGCGAACAAATCAGTGCGATTTTGTTGGTATTTAATAATGGAGTAGGCAAATCAGCGCAAACTTGCACGTCTTCTTCTTCTCCAAATTCTTCTGAATTTGGTCCAACAACAAAATTTCAGAACGCGAACAGAAATGGAAAGCAAACGAACAGTCGGAATTCAGAACGCGTGCAGAACGCCAAGTATACTCACTAAAAAACATGTACGCGAACATCACGCATTTTATAGACGTGCAAATGTTTTTGGTGGATATGACACGCAAGCAAAGTTCGCGTTCAGGACGCGCTCAGTTCGCGTTCATTTGCTCTTCCGTATCCACCAAGCTCGCGGTCAGAACGCGTTCAGCACGCGTGCCTTGGTGGATGCGCACCTTAATACTAAACTTTGTTTGTGTTGTTTCAGATTTCTACCGTATATAACTATGTCATCTAAATAAACAAAACAGTCTATGCCTTGTAGACCTGGATATGCTTCATTATCCTTTGGAATGTTGCTGGGGCACCTGTTAACCCAAATGGCATTCGATTGAACTCGAAGTGTCCCAAACCTGTACTGAATGCTGATTTTTGCTTGTCCCTGTCGTCGACTAAAACTTGGTGATATCAACTTGCCAAATCTAGCGCTGTAAAATATCTGCTATGTCCTAACTGCTCTGGAATTTCGTCAATACCAGGAATGGGAAAAACTTGCTTGATCGTAGCCTCATTTAGTTTCCTGTAGTGTATTACTAGTCTCCATTTTTTCTCTTCGTCTTTCCACTTTTCTTTGGCACTAGAAGTAACGGTGAATTCTATGGTGATGTGCTATGTGTAATTATGCCGTCATCTAAAAGTTTGTTTACTTGTTTATTTATTTCTTCCCTATGTATTTCTGGTAATCTATACTGTTTCCTCTTATAACCTCTTTTTCTTCATTGAAAAGTGTTAAACTCTTTTGCATTGTATCTATAATGGATTTGTTCCACATATTCTCTTCCTAGTATTCCGTCGTCCGGTACTCCTTGTTTAAGTGACACAACGTGTAGCGTTAAACATAAGGACTGTACCTCGTTGTAGCATATAGTAGTCGATCCTTCTGTAGTCACACAACCTCAGAAGACTCCGCTTAAGTCTTTTTGATTTGACTTGTTTATTATTGTGCTATCTTTTATCGCACATTTCTTTATCAGGCTTGTATCTACTCCTGTATCTACCAGTAAAATGAGTTTTCCATTTATAGCCTCTGCGCAAGGTAATTCGATGAACACGTCATTTAGCTGCGTTTGATTCCAGTTGGATACTCCTGTTTCTGTATTTCTATTGTTATTTGCTAATTGCATTGAGCAAGGTACTTTTGGGTTTAAATAGTGTTTTTATACCCTACACCTTAAGGTTAAGGGTATATTCACTTTGTCACGAAATGTGTAACGCATAGAAATAGAGACGATAGGTATAGGAAAGTATATATATTCTTGATCAGCGTGACCTCCTGAGTCGATTTATGTCCGTCCGTCCGTGTTCGTCCATGTCCGTCCGTCTGTCTGTCTGTCTGTTGAAATCACGATCACAGGAGAACTGGTGAAGATATTGTGATGAAGTTTTGCAGAAATATTGTTTCTTGTGGTGTGCAGGTTGGTAATGATGGGCAAAATCGGTCCACGACCATGCCTATTTTTTAGTAAAAATATGATATCAGCCGTTTTTCTTTAGTTATGGCAACAAAATTTAATTCCTGGGTATAGAGTAGCATTATCCGTTAATATGCCAAATATGGGCGCGATCCGCCCACTTTTAGGTTATACAGCCAAAAGAGGGTCTTAAATGGTTATATTGTTCAATATGTAATCTTCCTGAATCAAAGTTTACATAACAACTTCTTTTCTTATAAAACATTATTACAGCAAAACTGGGCGCGGTCCGCCCACTTTTACACTGCTTATATAGCATAGCTCATGAAAAAAAATTTATTACCACGGAAATAAAATTGAAGTTTAAACACAATAATAAAACTACTAAGCTAGTTATTTTATTTTGAAAATAGCTAACGACCACGCCTACTATTTATACCCGTCTGTGATAAAATGTGATCATAAGACAGCTTTCCTTATAACCACATATTTCTTCTAGTTTTTAAGATATGACAATAAAATTTCAATATCGAATGACATTATTATATTTTACGCTGCAGAAAATAGGCGTAGCGCGCATACTTTTAGATTACATGAACGGAAGGGTAATATGGCACTATCGTCCAACATAAATCCTTATACAGGGTGGCGCTTAATGACCGATATGGTTTGAATGTTTAATAACTTGTTAAATTTTTTTTTTTTATTTTTATTTCAGAATTTTGTGAAGAACACTTGGGGAATTCGAAATGGAATACTACCCACAGAACAGCGAGCAGCAATTGTTGAATTTTATTTTGAAAATCAACGGTCAATTGTTTTGACGCAGCGTGCTTATCGTCGTTTTTTTAATGTGCGTACTGGACCTTCAGCATCAACAATAAACCACCTTGTTGCAAATTTTCGACAACATGGTACAGTAAGACACCTTCCACATACGGTCCATACGGAAGAAAATGTCCAAAGTGTTGCGGATAGTGTGCAGGACAGTCCACAAACATCAACAAGAAGACGCTCGGCACAACTGGGGCTATCACGGAGGTCTGTTCAGAGAATTTTGGCCACATTGCACATGTTCCCGTATAAGGTTCAGCTTGTGCAACAATTGAAGCCGATAGACTACCAACAACGCCTTGATTATGCCATTTCATTCCGACAAAAAGCAGAAGAAAATAGCGATTTCATTAACAATTTGATAATGAGCGATGAAGCCCATTTCCAATTGAATGGCTTCGTAAACAAGCAAAATTGCAGGATAGGGCTACGGAGAATCCAAGAACAGTTCATCAGCGACAGTTGCAACCACTTAAGTGTACTGTTTGGTGCGGTGTATCGTCTGAAAGGATTATTGGTCCATATTTTTTTGAAAATGCACATGGCGCCTCAGATATGGTTAATGGTGTTGAATATCGAACGATGCTGGACAATTTTTTGAGACCATCTGTACAAAACCATCCACAGTTGTGGTTCCAACAAGATGGAGCCACAGCCCACACAGCAATGGACACAATGGCTCTGTTACGGGACCTCTTTGGCGAACGCATTATTTCGCTCAGAAGCGATTTCAAATGGCCCCCACGTTCACCCGATTTGACAGCGCCAGACTGTTTTCTTTGGGGTTATTTGAAAGAAAGGGTATACATTAATAAGCCAGCCACCATACCACAGCTAAAAGAAAACATTCGCAATGAAATTCAAGCCATAGCTACGGAAATTTTACGAAAAGTTATGCAAAATGTACTGGAAAGAGCACGACTGTGCGAAGCCGAAAACGGCCATGACTTGCGGGATATAATTTTTCATACTTAAGCCAAAAATATTCCCCATTAATATACTTTATAACAAAAAAAAAATAATAATAATTCATTAAATAAAAAAGTTATTAAACATTCAAACCATATCGGTCATTCAGCGCCACCCTTATAAGTCTGTAATTTTATGATATGTTATCAATTAATATGAAATTTTGTATAAATATTCTTATTTCGGATTTGTAAACGAGCAAATAAAAGAAAAATAAGACATAGTCGTAAATATAGAATTTATTTATAAAAAAATGCATTGGTATAAAACCTTAATTCTTAAAAACTTGTGTAGGGTATCTAAGATGCGGCCAAGCTGAATATAGCTTTCTTACTGGTTTCTCTTTCACTTGGCATCTCTGAATCAACTGTATCTCCAAACGTATGATTTCTCTCTGTGACGTTGTTTTTATCATTATCAGTCTTCTTTAACTTGATATAGATTTTTAAGTCCCTTGAAGTTGGTAACGTTTCAACAATCGCTTTCGATATCGGAATAACGGTTACCACTCTATTTGTTAGAGTTGGTAACGTATCCACAATTGGTTCGGATGTTTGAATTACGGTTACTCCTTCATTGGCCTTAAGTTACTAGTATTTTTGAGTTCCCAGATTATTGGCCTGTTCTGGGCCCTTGACACTTTCCCGGACTGTTGCTTTGGGACTTCTCCCAATTTTTCTTCGCATAACATTCGAGTGTATTAAGTCCAACCCTTTGGTACCATTCACATTGAGATTGATTCTTCTGAATTCCGTTTGCTGGATTCGGCTTCTGCTCTCCATACCTCTGCTTCTGCCAATTCTGTAGGTCTGAGTTGGGTTGCCAATTTCGTTGGACTTGTCTTGGTTGCCATATTTGTTGGACTTGTCTTGGTTGCCATATTTGTTGGACTTGGTTATATTGCCAACTTTGATGGGGTCGGTTCCATTGCTGATTTCCTTAACTTTGGTTGTTAGGTCCTTGATTTTTTTTGTTAGCTCCACTTCCTCCTTGCTCTCTTCCTTTTGTGGCTGTTGCCACACCTCCAGTTTGCCTCGTGTCCATATTTTTGTTTTTTCGGCTTAAACACTTTTTCCTCATATGTTCACGTTTATTGCAGAATGAACTAGTTATTCTGTCCTGTGGTGCTCTAGAAACGTTCGGTATTTCCTCCGGTTTTCTGAATTTATATTCAATAATATTATATATACAAAGGTATCATTAAATGGGATTCTAAGGAATTCATATTGATTGTTTGTGGGATTGTTTGTTGCTGGAGTAAGCTGTTCCTTTGTAATGTGTTAAATGTATCTACTGCAATTTCCAACATTTCCTCTAGGATCTTTCCCGTATCACTTAACATATAAACTCTTAATGTGGCAGCTCTGAATCCTGTTTTAAAACATGTTCTAGCTGTTATCTCTATCATGCTTTTCATGCAATTCTTCTAGACTCTCGAAGAGTTTTGATCTGACTAGATCATAAGCGTCTCCATGTAATCTTTGTTAGATACAATCTATGTAATCTTATGTTTCCTTTAAACTTTTGGTTTTATTTTCTCTTATGTGAGTTAAAAACAATAGCAATTCTTCTACTAATGCGGATTCTGCCATTAATTATCTTACACACATCATTCTAAGTATTCATTTTGGATATTTATTTTTAATATATAATTAATTGCTTCTATGCTAGCAATTAATTTTTGCTTATTCAGCTTTAATTTGGTCATACGGCTCACTGAGCACTCTTTTGGCTGAACACGTTGTAAACATTCGCTGTACATCCGTACGCTTATTTTTTTTCGTTTGTAATTCGAGCTCGTAGCTTGTTTCGAGCGAAGAAGTACGAATTTGCCGGTGCCTGACGTACTTTTTGATTTTGTTGTTTGTTTTTGTTCTGTTAGCGATTTGCTACCAGCTGCCACTCGCCAGCGAATTTGCCGATTCCAGCATTGCATAAAGTTCAAGCTTAAGTTTATGACCTACTTCTTGTTGCAATGAATATCTTAGGCAAAACCGTTTTTATTTATTTCTTGCAGCTATAGCTCCTTGCCTGGTTGCTATGAATTAATTTGTTACTAAAAAATAATTTACGGATTTGTTCGTTTACATCATTGAATTATTTTATTTGTTATTTTACAAAACTTAAATTTAAACATAGTTTAAAATTTGTTTTCTAAAGGTGGTTGTGTCAAGCTACCTCAAAATTTATTTTTGGATTGCCAATAATTTTTATTAAATTTTACAATTATATTGTAATTGTAACAAATTAAGCAAAAATATTTTACTTAGACATATAACATATTAAAGTAATACTTTTAAATTTTCTTTGTATATTTTTAATAAATTCTTTGCTAAAATTACAATTTAATTTATGTAATCATATTTGCAAAATTTTTTTAGTTATTGGTAAGGATGGTCTTCTTTCCCAGTTAGTGTTGGTTGCTGATTTTCTTCTGTTGTTTTATGTTTCTCCCAACGTCCTTGATGGTGTAGATCAGACTGCTCTGTCTCAGGTACCCTTTCGTTGGAATTTCTCTGTTTCATTTATATGTAGAATAAAAACTTTGGATCGAAAAAAAAAACGGCTGCGGCAAATCACGGACAACGGTGTCACGGGCAAGAGTGCGCCGACTTTGTGGATTTTTCTGTAGCGATCCGGCAAATGTGCTGACGTTGGATCCCTTTCGCCTATATTGCCACAGGCACCAAAGTGCCGACCGTGTGGACGTTTTACCTGCCAGGCAGTAGTGCCGAGTTTAGACACGTGCTGCAATAAAATTTAGATTGTTAAGTTTCTTACTTTTATTTATTATGTTTCCGTCGTTTGAGTGCTTCCTGCTAATCACCTTTATACTGCCACTATACAAATCTCTCGTAACTAATATACGATTCTCTTGCAATTAATAAAACGACTCCCTGTTTGAATCCAAAATATGGCTTTACATATCTTTTGGATTTGTTGTTGAACAGAATCGCATCTATGTTGCAATTATCTCAAAAAAAATTCTTTTTAATAAATTGCGAGTTTCGTTCTCTGAATTAAGCGCGAGGTTCCACTTAGTGGAATGCGGTCGCGTTCGGTTTTATCTAGGCCATGGACTGTGGTGTGAGACTTATCTTTGTACTTCCGAGTTCCATTATTAAAGCCCAGCCTAGAAGTATGTGCTACCACACGTTTAGCATTGTTAACCACTGTCCGAAAGATATGTAGTGGTATAGCTGCGTTCAGCACTGTTATTACCAGAGCAATGATTCTGACCTACAACACACACAACAACTCGCACATTCTAGAAGGGTCAGTATAATAGATCGCAGAGGGTTAAAGATAATAATAAGTTCTCCTGCTATAAAATTCTGAGATATAGAGATCCTCAGGAATTTATTCTTGGTCCCCTATTCTCTATTTACGTTAATGATATATTTATTATATGCAAACATGTATCTCTGCACGCATATGCTGATAATCTTCAGCTCTATATCTCGAAGCCAAAAGATAAGATAACAGATCTTGTTTACTTGATGGATGATCTAAATAATATTATGTAATGGTCGGTTGATACTTACGCATGGACTGCGTAAGTATGACCATATATCAAATTTAAAAAAATCCATACTCGGTTGTGGTATTGGATGCTATCTAAAGGCAAGAATTTGCATCTTTTTGCACAAACTAATACGGACTGAAACACCGCTTTACCTTTATGAAAAGTTGCGATTTGCTATGTCCGAACGCAGTCTTGTGCTGATTGTTCCCAGATGTTATTCATTAAATATGTCAAACCTATTTTTCCATGACATAAGATTGTGGAACTGGCGAACCCGTGGAAGCGAAGCTGCTGCTGAAATGCTGGCGAAACCCGAACGGAAGGAGGAGGAGGTAGAGTTTGAGGGAGCTGGATGGCAAAGAGGAGTCAAGGTCATCAGTTGCGGCAATAAGAACTCTGGCTCTGGACTTCTTGTCGTCAGTGGCCTCGGTCGACCTTCTCCTCACCCTGACGAAGGATGACATTGACTGGGCCTTGGTCCAAGACCCCTGGTTGAGTGGAGGGAGGGTTGCAGGAGTAAAATCGCGCCAATACTAAACCTTCGAACCTGCGATAACATCAATAACCTGTATATTGTTAAAAAACAACATTAACGCTTTTCTTCTTCCTTCCTACAGCACCCCTGATCTAACTACTATAGTGTGTGAGCCGAGTCAGGAACGTTAACTTCTACTCTCGTCCGCTTACTTCCCGTACGATGCAGAGGACCCACCGCACGCTAGCAGGATTTGCCAATCGGAGTAAATCAAGGGTAGTGATGGGATGCGATGCCAACGGACATCACCCGCAATGCGGAAGCAGTGACATCAACAAGAGGGGTGAGTCGATTTTTTATTTTATTCTTGATTACAACCTAGTCATTTGCAATAAGGGAAACACTCCCACGTTTAGCAATAAAATTAGAACTGAAGTCATCGACCTGCCCCTTAGGCATTGGAGAGTGTCCGCTGAGTATTCCTTCTCGGATCACTCCAAGATTCTTTTCAATATTAGCGTCTCTCTACCACCGATAGCACCATTTAGAAATCCCAACAAAAACCGAAGTTCTCTCAACTAGACGCGGCCAAACTGTCTGGTTACAAGGTAAGGCTTATGGGGGAGAACACCGAAAGCCAGGTTCGTTTCCTGCCTGGGGCACTCCGCAGTACCTTCACCAGCTCCTGTCCAATAAGCCGTCCACGCTAGAGCAGCCAGCCAGGATGGTGGACCTCGGAGCTGGCGGCACTGAGGAGAGCTACCCAAACGCTCTTCAACAGGGCCAAAAGTTAAATGGGCGGTTGGATCGTCCAGTCCCTTCAAGTCGGCGGGACAAGACGGTATCATACCGGCATGTTTCAAAAGTCTCTCACCTCAATCTTACACTGCTCATCGAAATTTTCACATGGTGCCTCAGGAATAAGTATGTCCCTGAGGAATGGAGGGAAGTAAGGGTCGTTTTCATACCGAAAGCAGGCAGACCATCCCACTTCTCCGCTAAGGACTACAGACCCATCTCTCTTTCGTCATTCATCCTGAATACGCTTGAGAAGCTGGTGGATCTGTACATCAGAAACAGAATCACTCACAGGTTGTGCCAGTCCCAACACGCGTACATGCAAAGCAAATCGGTTGAGAGCGCACTTCATCGGGTGGTGTCCACGATAGAGAAATCTTTTGGAAACACTCTGAGAATACACTGTAGGTGCCTTCCTAAACATCGAAGGGGCATTTAATAATGTCACATCGGAGGCAATTAACGAAGCCCTGACGCACTTTGATATTCCTGAGGCCATTCGGGATTGAATTGATGAGATGCTGAAAGGCAGGATCATAAATCCATCCATTGGGACGACCAAGCTGCGTAAGAACGTCACGCGCGGGACACCCCAGGGTTCTCTCCCCCCTCCTGTGGCTCATGGTGGTGGACGGAATTCTGAGCGAGTTCCAGTGCTTCACAAACTTAGGATGCTAAACTCTGGTCACGGGTTGAACCTGTCTGCTCCAACGGACTACATTCTACCGAGACTTGAGTTTGAGGGCAGGACCTCGGTGCTCCTACCAAGCAGGGAGGACTGGTTGACAGGGGAACTAATCCCCCAAGGAGGCATCGCTATCTTAACGGACGGGTCAAAGACCGAGGAAGGTACAAGAGCTGGTTTTTACTCGAGCACGCTGCAAGTCGAGCGCCATTACAGGCTGTCTGACTACTGTAGCGTTTTCCAAGCGGAGGTCTTTGCGATCGAGCGGGCGGCTAAGTTTGTCCTGGAGGAACGGTAATCGAACACCGATATACACTCCTTCGTGGACAGTCAGGCCGCCCTGCTTGCGCTGGACTCCGTGGTGGTAAAATCAAGGGTTGTATTGAAATGCAGAGGGAAGCTCAGGGAGCTTAAGGCGACTCACAATGTCAGACTCTACTGGGTCCCAGGTCACTCTAACATAGAGGGCAACGAACAGGCGGATCGGCTGGAAAGGATGGGTTCCTCAACTAGTTCCTTTGAAGCTGATACCTCCGTTGGTATACCGATTTCGTCCCAGGCTAAAGAAATTGAAGTCCTGGCAACGCACGTCCTGGCACAACGCCAATCTTGCCTGGAAAAGCAGGGCAGATTGCACTACGACCCGGTCTCTATGACCAAGAATTAACCTGAGAAACTCGAGGACACTGCCCAATAGGCCAAATGGTGTCTAGGTGGAGGCCTGGTTACAGTTGACTTGCTCTGCCAGTGCCCCGCACTATCACGAAGCCGCCTCCGGATGATGGGGGTTGGTTTC
Source organism: Myopa testacea (assembly GCA_949629155.1). Classification (NCBI taxonomy): domain Eukaryota; kingdom Metazoa; phylum Arthropoda; class Insecta; order Diptera; family Conopidae; genus Myopa; species Myopa testacea. Next base: position 31,368,898 of record OX451346.1, on the reverse strand, counting down.
CTGGAAAATCTGTCGGAGCTGGCAGAGTGACCGGTAGCCTTCTGGGATTTATTAGGAGCGACGGTCTGGCTTTCTCGCGGCCTCTACCTGACCTATACAGGGAGGCTCTGGCCGCGGGGGCTGGAGATCCGGCGCGCGGACAAGGAGTTCCCACTTAATTATATATGGGCAATCGCAATGGGCCGACTGAGCCTAGGTGTTGATAATCCCCCTGGGGAGTACAAGCCCTACTTACGTGTCTACCTAAGAGTGTGGAATGAGCTGCCTAGATGTTTAAGAGCTATAAAAGAGAGTAATAACCTCTGGCGATCGATTCTCTCATACTTTTCCAATCTCTAACTTGCTTATTTTTTACTTTGTTCTATTTTCTGCTGTCTTGTCTGTCCTATTTCTCATAAGTTTTCCTCTTCTCGACTATACTACCTTCTCATAGATATTATTGTGAAAACATATTAGTCTAAATTTAATTTAATGTATACCAACATGTAACCTAATTCTTTGTAATCTTGAATTTTTGTATTCTTATTGCACTATACGAATGAAATATACGAAATTGAATTGAATTGAATTAATTAATGGATTCCAGTCAACATTACATAAGAATTCAATAATCGCAACAAAGTTCCCCTTGGCAAAATCAAGCTGAGTCGATGAAGCAACTACTACTGGGCCGAATTTATAAAAATCAAATTCAATGATCAAGGCATTATGATGTATACTAATTTATCCCAACTTAAGGTGGAATTAATTCTGCAAAGCTATTTTTCAACACAGCGAAACAATTTGCAAACACAGCAAACAATTTGCAAACGCATCAAAATAAACGAAGCAACATCGAACCGCAACCAAACGAAGCAGCATCGAACATCAAAATAATCGAACCACAAACAAACGAAGCAACGTCGAACATCACGCTTAAATAACTGGGAGTGAAGCAAAACAAATAACAAGAACAAAAATACATAGCCGTGAGATCAACAACAAAAACAATAGCCGAATAAAAACCGGAATTCCAAAAGAACACAAACAGAAGTACATAGCCACTGTTTTAACAACAAAACATGCACGAAAGCGGGAATACAGAAAACGATAAACATCATAATATAATACACATAGAAAATTACACCAACTACCACAGGCAAGTTTACATTGAACAAATATATAATAACAAGCTCGTTTTAGAACAACAACAAGTGCATGGAACCCTGACAACAAATACACTAAGGGGATTAGCAGAAGAATATTGCAATAATACCAACAACAACAACACCACAGCAGAGAAGAAATTTACAACAAAAACACAAAGGATTATTAGATTATTGCAATAATACCAACAACAGTCAACCCATACGGAAACTTATCGACGACAACTATACATAAAAAGTGCAGCGACGATTACTGAGAGCCTGGAACCACAAGATGATTAGCGGTCAAAATCTTCGACAAACAACAGACAACAACAAACACAAGTTTGGCAAACAAAACAACAACGTACACTTAGAAAAAAACTGGAGCCGCTACTACAACAAATGAGACAAGCGGATTAAGTCAAGGCCACGCAAAAGGAGCGTTGACCCTGACAAAAAGGTAGCCAAGTACCGCTATCCTTGGGATATAAAAGGAACCACCGATCCGTACAGATTCACTTTTCCGGGAGCCAGCAAGCGGTAAGCACATTTTTATATTTATTAATAATTTGATCCTTGATTCTTGATCTTGACGCTGAGCTCACCGTGCATCCACGAATCCGAATCTTGACGTTGAGCTGCTTACCGACGCAGCGACAACGAAACCGTGTATCCTTGATCCTTGATTCTCGATCTTGACGTTGAGCTTGCCGAGCGGGCGCCAATATCAGAGCCTCGTATCCTCGATCATTGGGTTTTGATCTTGACATTGAGCTCGCCGAGCGATTGCCAATCTCAAATTCAAGCGATCGTGCCCCTGCGACCACCCCCCGAGATTTCACTGGATTTTCAATTCCCGATGCTTACCCACTTCCGAGGATACAACACATCCTGGACCGACTACGCGACGCACAATATATCAGCAGTCTCGATCTGAAAAATAGATATTGGCAGATCCCTATGAATCCCGAGAGCAAGCAGTACACAGCTTTCACAGTTCCAGGCAGAGGACTGTTCCAATGGAAAGTAATGCCGTTTGGATTACACTCGGCTCCAGCGACGTTCCAAAGGGCATTAGATCAAGTCATCGGGCCAGAGATGGAACCACACGCGTTCTAGACGATACGCGTATCTAGACGATATAATCGTGATCGGGAAAACATTGGAAGAACATATGGACAATCTGCGAGAAGTATTCCGACGACTACGAGCAGCGAATCTGAAAATAAATAAAGAAAAATGCGAGTTTTTCAAACAAGACTTGAAATACCTCGGTCACGTCGTGAGCCGCCAAGGAATTCACACCGATCCAGAGAAAATAGCCGCTATCAGAGAACTTTCACCACCGACAAACATAAGAGGAATTCGGCGTTTTCTGGGAGTAGCCTCATGGTACCGACGCTTTGTACCGGACTTCGCCGACTTGGTGGTTCCACTCACCAAACTCCTAAAAAAGGGTAGACGCTGGAACTGGACCGAAGAGCAACAACGAGCGTTCGAGGTAATGAAGCAGAAACTTACAGAGGCACCAGTACTGGCGTGTCCCGACTTTTCCAGAAGCTTCACACTACAAACGGATGCAAGCAACTATGGATTAGCTGCAGAACTTACACAAGAAGGTGGAGATGGAGAACGAGTCATTTCATACGCAAGTCGACACTTGAATAAAGCCGAGCAAAACTACTCGGCAACTGAGAAGGAATGCCTCGCCATCGTATGGGGCATCAGGAAAATGCGACCATACCTGGAGGGCAACAGATTCTGCGTCATCACAGACCACCTCTCGGTGAAGTGGTTAAATTCCTTAGAAAATCCTTCAGGCCGGATAGCAAGATGGGCGCTCGAATTGCAACAGTATACATTCGACGTAAAGTACAGGAAAGGTAAGTGGAATGTGGTCGCAGACGCTCTCGAGACAACCAGTAGAGAAACTCAGCAAGGTGGCGATAAACGAGGAAAAATGTAGTTGGACCGAAACTAAAATCAAGGAAATCAAACAAAATCCGGGAAAATTTGCAGATTACTCCATCGGGAATGGACAGTTGTACCGACATATCCCGGGACAATCGAACGACGAGGATTGCGCCGCGTGAAAACTCTGTGTCCCAAAATACCTGCGATCTCGAGTACTAAAGGAGAACCATGATGAGCCGAGCGCCGGTCATCCAGGAATCAGGAAAACGGTAGCAAGAGTAAGCAACAAGTACTACTGGCCGGGTATGTTCCGAGACATCAGGAAACACGTGAGATGCTGTGAATCGTGACAACGGTATAAGCAAGTACAGGACAAAGTCGCAGGTAAGATGCTTACACAGTTACCCGACGAGCCCTGGTCTATGGTCTGCGCCGACTTCATTGGACCGCTGCGACGGTAGAAAAACGGAAACACCATGATCCTCGTATTCTTCGACAAATTCTCGAAATGGACAGAAATAGTGCCCCTGCGACAAGCCACCACGGACAGCCTAAAGAAAGCCTTCAGAGAAAGAATCCTGGCAAGATACGGAGTTCCAAAAGTTCTCATCACGGACAACGGCGTTCAGTTCATCAGCAGCCAATTTCAAATATTTGTTCAGGATTTGGGAATCCGGCAACAATTTACAGCCGCTTATACTCCCCAGGAAAACCCAACGGAAAGGGCAAACCGGAACATCAAGAGAATTCTGGCACAGGTAATAAACAACAAGCAAGCACAGTGGGACGAATTCATTCCAGAGATTTCGTTGGCAATCAACACCATGACATCAGAAACAACAGGATTAAGCCCAGCTTTCCTCACCCAGGGTCGGGAACCACGGGTGCCAAAGACATTATTCGACGAGGTCACCATGAGCACAGGAACCGCGCCACAGAGTCCAGCACACAAAAGAAATCAACTGCAAGAAGTTTTCGACATCGTGAGGATAAATCTTGAAAGGGCATCAAAGGACCAAGCCAGACACTACACCTGCGACGGAGACACTGGAATCCTAAGGTCGGAGCACTGGTCCAGGTTAAAACTCACCACCTGTCGAAAGCAGTCGACAAATTCTCCGCGAAACTAGCACCAAAGTACGAGGGACCGTACAGGATAACAAGATACACATCACCCGTCATCGTAGAATTGAGCAACACCGAGAACGCAAAGAACCGCACGGTACACATAAGGGATCTAAAAGAATATCATCAAGTAAACGACCTGTTTATTGTAGCAAAGTCAATTTGCGAATTCAGTTTTTTTGGTTTTATTTTATCACTTATTAATATACAAATTACAATAGTGTTTGCTTGCTAGATATAAGTTTTAAGTTCTAAGATTTAAGTTTTACGATGTTAAGTTTTTTGCTTGCACACTGCGTGGTTCACGGCCAAAAAGTAAGAAGTAAGTGAAGTCGTCGACTCCGACCACCAAGGCTGGAGCCGAAGAGCTCGCAGTCAAGCTTTAAGCTTGCCTCTCCTGAGCAGCCGAAGTCCGCGCTCCGAGAGGACACGGCTTCGGACGATCAGGAGAGGCAGCCTGGCGAGCGGTTTGCTTTGGCGTAAACACGACCAACCGAACTCGACAGTAACTACCGAACCGAACGAAACGTAGCAATCCAACGTTTATAAGTCACGTGTTGTGGTAGATCGTGCTGTCCATACTAATAATAACAATTCTTTCTAGCGCTAATCAAACCTTCTCCACCGTAGAAAGCAAAGTACAGCAAGCACCAACCAAAAGTAAACCACAGCAACAACAACAACCAAACAATGACAACCCACAATGAAGCGAAGCAATGGTTCGATCGCCTGGACGAGCTACTAGCAACGAAAGAATCCGGAAAACGCGAGCATGGAACAGAAGTACCTGCGACGAGGCAGACGAGCAGCGACATCGACAACGGCGAGCCACTCGTCACGCACCCCATAGGTCGTGGAGGAATACCGGTCCGAGCCGAGGACTACCGGCTATTGGAGAGTGGTCGGTTCTTAAACGACGTGGTGGTAGAGGTCTACCTGAAGATCATATACCACGAAGTGACGGCCGAACTCCTGAGGTCCAAAGTACACATGTTCACAACCCACTTCTTTGACCAGATAAGCCGGCCCGGAACACCTCTGGAAAGACACGAGAAGGTAAAACGTTGGGCCAAGAAGGCGAACATCTTCGGAATGGACTACATCCTCGTCCCAATAAACCAGCACCAGCACTGGTTCCTGCTGTTGGTCTGTTTCGCGGGCGCCGACGGACCGAAGATGATGGACCAAACGAAGGAAGATGGCACGTGGGGTGCGAAAGTGCCGTGCATCATCCAGATGGATTCCATCAACCCGGGGCCACGTGTCGAGACGGTAAAATTCCTTCGGGACTATCTGCGGCACGAATACGCAGCACGAAGGCCGAACGACAAACCCCGGGCGATCACGGAAACCGAGCTACCGTTGGAAGTACCGGAGGTGCCCCAACAACAGAACGGGAGCGACTGCGGAGTATTCCTCCTCCATTACGCGGAAAAATTCCTAGGGAACCCGTTCCCGGACTTCCGCAGAACCTGGCCTGCACCCCACCTGAGCTACCCCATGAAAAACCGCTTTCAAGGGATGCAGTAACCTTGAGTTGCGCGGTCCCAACTTAAGGTGGAATTAATTCTGCAAACCAATTTGCAAACACAGTGAAACAATTTGCAAACACAGCAAACAATTTGCAAACGCATCAAAATAAACGAAGCAACATCGAACCGCAACCAAACGAAGCAACATCAAAATAATCGAACCACAAACAAACGAAACAACGTCGAACATCACGCTTAAATAACTGGGAGTGAAGCAAAACAAATAACAAGAATAAAAATACATAGCCGTGAGATCAACAACAAAAATAATAGCCGAATAAAAACCGGAATTCCAAAAGAACACAAACAGAAGTACATAGCCACTGTTTTAACAACAAAACATGCACGAAAGCGGGAATACAGAAAACGATAAACATCATAATATAATACACATAGAAAATTACACCAACTACCACAGGCAAGTTTACATTGAACAAATATATAATAACAAGCTCGTTTTAGAACAACAACAAGTGCATGGAACCCTGACAACAAATACACTAAGGGGATTAGCAGAAGAATATTGCAATGATACCAACAACAACAACACCACAGTAGAGAAGAAATTTACAACAAATACACAAAGGATTATTAGATTATTGCAATAATACCAACAACAGTCAACCCACACGGAAACTTATCGACAACAACTATAAATAAAAAGTGCAGCGACGATTACTTAGAGCCTGGAACCACAAGATGATTAGCGGTCAAAATCTTCGACAAACAACAGACAACAACAAACACAAGTTTGGCAAACAAAACAACAACGTACACTTGGAAAAAAACTGGAGCCGCTACTACAACAAATGAGACAAGCGGATTAAGTCAAGGCCACGCAAAAGGAGCGTTGACCCTGACAAAAAGGTAGCCAAGTACCGCTACCCTTGGGATATAAAAGGAACCACCGATCCGTACAGATTCACTTTTCTGGGAGCCAGCAAGCGGTAAGCACATTTTTATATTTATTAATAATTTGATCCTTGATTCTTGATTTTGACGTTGAGCTTGCCAGGCGGCCGTCAACATCGGAGTCTCGTATCCACCACTAGAGCCTTGTATCACTGATACTTGTTTCTTGATCTTGACGCTGAGCTCACCGAGCGAGCGTCAATATCGGAGCCTCGTATCCTTGGTCCTTGATTTGGTCATTGAACGCACCTAGCGAGCGCCAATAGTGAAACCATCTATCCTTGATTTTTTATCCTGACGTTGAGCGGGCGTCAGTATCGGAACCTCGTATCCTCGATCTTTGGCCGTGACGTTGAGCTTGCCGAGCGAGCGTCAATAACCAATCCGTGCATCCACGAATCCGAATCTTGACGTTGAGCTGCTTACCGACGCAGCGACAACGAAACAGTGTATCCTTGATTCTCGATCTTGACGTTGAGCTTGCCGAGCGGGCGTCAATAACAGAGCCTCGTATCTTCGATCATTGGGTTTTGATCTTGACATTGAGATCGCCGAGCGATTGCCAATCTCAAATTCCAAGCGATCGTGCCCCTGCGAACACCCCCCGAGATTTCACTGGTCCCGAACCAAACGGAACCTTAAAAGAACAAATCGTTACCTAAATCAAGAAATCAAGTAGCCATAGATTTTCATGTCACACTAACCAAACGCTAACAACCGGAGAAAATTTAGAAATAAAGCGAACAAACACACTAATCTGCGTTTTGACTTACACACTAGAATCCATCATACATACACTACCAACATACATAACCTTCTTTTTCTACAGGGTAACTTAAATAGATTTTAGAAATATAAAATATAAATTTAAGTAACATTTGTTATCGAAATAGTGAATAACCAAATAAATAAAAATTAATAAACAAAGAATTCAAACTAAAAACAAAACTGCGTTATTATTACGGAAGACCCCTGGGCATCCGCGGGTATATCCAGGCAGGACAGAGGGGAAACCTCGTTACAAATTTCATAAGAACTATTAGGGGGGATGTATGATACGAAAAAGTAAATTATGTTAACGTTTGACATGCTAATTTCTGCACAAATTTGTTCCATACTGTTATTAATAACACGAAAGTTTATTAGTTTACTGCGAAATATATTTTTAACTGCAAGCAGCACTCCACCACTTCTGCTTCGGCCCGAAGCAATAGGACAGCGATATAAGAAAAGTTCTCTAGAGGAGATGTCACTATGTAGCCAGGTCTCTGTGATAGTCACAAAATTGTATTCATGAAGAGACATAGCGAGTAAAAAACCCGAACTCTTCGTCCTGATGCCACCCACATTTTGTTGGTAAATCGAATATGACGTTATAGTAGATTCATCTAGGTGTTCAATGCTGCTAAGGAGCTGCATTGGCTCTTGTGGAAGAGTTGACGCCAGCACATAATCAGATGACAAGCATTATAATGTTGAAACGGGTGCCAGGTATGAATATCGCAATGAAGAGGCAGTCTTATGAGATGTGAAATTAAATGTGGATGAAAGATTCAAGGTTGTTGAGTAACTGGCAAATTGGTATTCAGTTGTTGCGGGATTGCGCGCTGATTGTCCGTTGTCGATGGATTCAAAGAAGCCGAGTTTATTGGTGGCGGAAAAGAAGATAGGTACAATGCTTCGCCCAATAATTTTTTTCGCTTATTTATGAAAGGTTTCGTTCGTCCGAGAACGAACATTTTATTTAATTACAATTTCTTTCATTGTTCTATGAGGAAAGGGTTTTCGCATGTATGCACAAAAAATAAATTCCAAAGCTATTTGTCGCAAATTAGCAGAGTTACCGTTCCAAGGTTTGTGACATAATTTTTGTTGCCTTCGTTCGTATTGAGGTAATTTAAAACATCAAAATAAGCGAAAAGAATTTCTTCTTCGACAAAAAAACTGCAGCGTTTGCAAGATCGAATTCGAACAATTAAATAAGTGAGCTTATGTGACTTTTATACGTTCATTGTCTTTAATAATTTGTTCGCTTTGATATTGGCATTATTTTCTTCTCTGTTTGTTCGCTTATCTTTATTCACTAATGGAACACTAAAAAAATTCCTTTTCTAGAAAATTGTTTGTCGTTCGTTGAAACTTGTTTGTTGCTTGGTTTGTCTGTTCCCTATTCCCTTGCTGGTTCCTTCTCAGGCCTAATCGTTTTTATTTGATTAAATTCATTTCACTTTCGCGACGATTAAGCTTCGTTAGGTTTTTAAAATTTGTTCACGTTTTGTGGCTATACTGCCAAAAGGACACGAAAACTTTCATTTAAACGTAATCTTAACAGAAATGCTACCCAACTGGAACGGGTCGACCTCAGCCAAGGTTTTGTCCGGCGTGAAACGCCATTGGATAGGCAAGGGTGCCGTGCTTTACCCTGGAACTCCTTTTTTCGTTTTTTCCTTGACCACCAAGCCTAATTAATTTATTATAGTTACCGAGCTATCTTTGGCTTGGTAAACCGGCTGCGCCAAATGTTATAGCCTTTCTGCAGGGTTTTGAGGAACTTCCAAAAATCAAAACCCTCGGTATTCCGATGACTTTATTTTCTGTTCTTTTCGAACACTCAATTACTATTACTTTATTAATAAGGTGTTTGTTAACTAACTCTTAGAATCCAAAACATGAGCTTTTAATCCTTTCGATTCGTTGTTTGATTCGAATTATTGCTAATTTTATTATAATTTAGCGCGATGCTTAAATGCGGTCACGACGCTCCGGTCTTGGTTTTATTTAGGCCACCGACTGCAGTCAGACGTATAGTTTAGCTTTGCTACTTCCAAGCTTCACTATTACCGTGCAACCTAGAAGTATGTGTTAACAACAATGTTAAGCATTGTTAAAAACTGGGTCAAAAGTTATGTAATAATAATAATAAATAGTAACAACAACGTTAAGCACCTTTGTTACCAGAGCAATGATTCTGACCTACATCAGAATAGATAACATTTAAAATTATCATGGAAAATTATTATAAATTTTAAATAAATTAGTATTTATTTAAAAATTACATATTTTCTTTTATATTTATCTATTTATTTTATTTATTTATTATATTCATCTTTATATTTATATTTTATTTATATTTCACTCTCCAATTAAATAGTTTTTATTTGAAGTTCCAAATCTCCACAGCTCCACCTTATCAGCAACCTAAAAATCTTAGTCAAGTTTCTGATCAAATTTTTATGATTGCTCGTAAAATTTGCCATTATTGCTTTTTCTCAAGCATTCAACTTGTTTACGTTTGTCCTGTAAATAATTCACATTGCTTTTATTAATAGATTCAATAATTTTTTTAACTTAGATGATTTTTCAGTTTTATCCACTTCCAAGAAGCTGGTAAGATTTAAATCTATCGAGCAGAATGTAAAACTGTGGCATTCGAATGTTTCACGGTTGATGAAATTTCAAATTAGATTGCTTTCCATTCGATAACGGATGCCGCGATCTGAACGCTTTCGAACCGTTAAAAATTTCGAACGCGTTCATTCAATAACGAATGCCCGAGCCCTGGTCATGAAGCGAGTGGCCAAGCCGTTTTGAAGGAAAGGAACCTACTTCTTCTGGTCTGCTTCCGTTATCGACAATAAATACTCGTAGGAAGGTTTTAGTGGGCAGTTCACCAAGCTGGGAGCCCCAAACTATCGTTGCTAGTGCGTAAAAGCATTTCCTACCTCTATAAATACAAAAATGCTTCTCCTGCTAAATTTTCGAAATACGGTACTTATTTATTTACTTACGATAGTTTTATTCTTCATATTTCTTTGTAACTTTTAATTCAATTGTATTTGGGATTATGCGCTTGAAGGATCCTACTCTTTGTGCTTTCACTGTTAAGGGATAAATAAATAAAAAATTAAGTTATTTTCGTGGTTGCTCAGGCAGATATACATTAATTAAAAGCTAACATCTTCAAAGCCATGCTTATTTTTTGGTGAATGTCTCACAGCGTGAACAAGTGCATTTGTGCAGTGGTTTGATGCACACATTCAGTTCTACTGTCCTTTATGCGCCTTTTTACAATTTAAACTAAACTAATTAACTATTAATTAGGACTTGAATTTAAATTTCATTTTAATGGTTATACAATCATATTTACAGGTATGCACATCAGCATGAACCTAAAAAACTTATGTACTTAAAAATTTTATACCGCATGTTTACTGATGATACATGATATTGTTTACTGACTTCAATGATATTGTTTCTAGAGCTTTAACCTATCATTAGGACTTTATGCCATATCCGCCACCTCCCGGCGTTTTCAGTAAAAATGTGTCCTGTTTTAAAAATGACATTTTCAATAGAGATGCATACAATATAGATTAGCCTACAGATTACTTACACCAGTTCTCACATCTAGAGCAATTTTTGCGCTCAATGATATAATACGTCCATCATATGTAAGGAGCTTATTTTCTCCACGTTTTCCAGGTTGACCACCAGCCATTCCGTAGGGCTGCAAGGTACGGCGCTCCGTCAAAACCGATAAGGTCAGCGGTCTCCGGAAAATTATCTCTCGCTCTACACCTTCACCACCGCAGTAATTTCCAATACCACCCGATTGGTCTGTCCGTAAGCAAAAGCGTTTTAGAATTAAGGGGTAGCGTAGTTCAAGTATTTCAGGATCAGTTATGCGCGTATTAGTCATATGCGTATGTACACCTCCAGCACCATGCCATGAAGGACCAGCACCTGCACCACCTGCTACTGTCTCATAGTAGCCCCAGTGTTCATTGCCAATGGTAATGTTATTCATACAACCCTGAGATGCTGCACAAACACGGAAAGCTTTAAATACTGTATCTACAACGCGTTGTGATGTTAATACATTGCCACCGACGACAGCAGCCCCTTCAGATGGATCCAAAATTGAATTTTTTGGTATTATAACCGTAATGGGCTCCAAACACCCCTGATTTAATGGCACATCATGACCTACCATGCATCGAAGACAGTATATGAGTGCAGATAAAGTCACGGCCCTTGGGGCATTGCAGTTACCCCACACCTCGTTACCAGATCCAGTGAAATTACAAACTGTCGAACCGCTTTTTTCGTCAATTTCAATCCTTAGTACAATGGCCGAACCATCGTCCATAAGCTCTTCCGCTTCAAGCACCGATGTATTAGTGCGCCGTAAAGTATCTAATGCAATTTTTCTTAGCATATCACGCACAGCTATTTCAGCATTTTGTTGAATATATTTCATATACACCTGCACAACATTTAAACTATAAAAACTGATCATCTCGCAAACCAACTGAATGCCTTTATGATTTGCAGCAATTTGGGCTTTCAGGTCAGATAAATTCTCTGAAAGATTTCGTGTGCCCTTACATCCCTTCGGATTTGTAAGGCGCTCTATAATTGCCTTTTCCTGAAATGTATTGTTTTCCACAATAAGGAAAGATTTAAAAGCTGCACCTTCCTGTGCCAATGAAGTGGAGTGAGGTGGCATAGATCCGGGTGTAATTCCACCAATATCAGCATGATGTCCACGGGAAGCAACGAAGAACACTGGCCTTTTTTCCTCTCTAAAAGAAACGTATATATGAACTCCATTGAGTATATTTTTAATAATAGCGATCAAGGATGAAGGGCATATTACGTTTGTCCGAGTGTTTGTAACGCAGAGACCTGGTATAGGCAATTATGAAAAACCTAACATGGAATCAATTACTTTTTTATTTTTCGGTGAAATGAAGTTTTATTTTTCAACACAGATTACTTTTAAGTATGCACTTTTTCAGCGGTGCTCCAACCTTTCTAACCCATACAAATAGTAGCAGGGGTATTGCTCCGCAAAATAGGCGTTTATGTATGCAATGACCTACTCATTCGAATGCGAAAAAAACATTTTTTTAAAAAACATTTTAGCTTAAAAAACAGGATAACTTTCTTCAAATGCGACCTTTTGTATTTTATGCGCTCAGCTTGTCAACACTGATCTACCAAGCTGACACATCCAAGTTTAAATTCAGCTGCCCATTTTTATGATGGCAAATTATGGAACTGTTCCACTAAAAAGCATTCAACTCGTTTTCAATTTGCGTCGCCGTGTCTACGTCACGTCACGATCATAAACAAATGATCGTAAAAAATGTCCATAGGCGTCTTTCAAGCATTGCAAAATAGCTCATATGGGTTTCACAACTTGACGACCCTATTCTTAATCATCGTCACCATCTAATCGACCCTGACTTAATCGACTGTGATAACGTTTACCAAACTTTATATACTTGTCATGCCTTATTCTCTGAGTTATAACTGGAAGGATGAACGTAATATACCCTTGCATTTTTGGGTGTAGGAATATATATTCGAAATAATACTACCAATAAATCTTAAAACAATAAAAAAGTCAGTCAAGCGAAGCGTTTTGCACATTTTTAACAAAAATTACATACTTCATACTGTTACTTGAAATGTGATTTTTTTATAATTTCCGTTTTTTCACTTGTTAGATGATCTTTTTATATTATTATTTCCATTTTTTTCGTTCCATAAAACTCCCACAAGGGCACAAGAGAACTGTTAAAATTAGCTATTCTGTATGCAGAGGGAGTAGACGTGCTTTGCACTTCGTCCGCCAACAGTGATAATAATGTTCTTGTTTCCGAGTGAAGTACTTATATAAACGTATTTTGCTGCATTTTTGCTAAATAATGTCTAATACAAGGATTGCTATTTGAGATATGGCAACATTAATGTGAATATGTCAAATTTGACATTATCATCGTAAAATTTAACATTTTTAATGGTGAACGTGCTCAGAACGTGTTGTGATACAAGTGCTATTTGTGTTGTTTACAGGTACTTGAAACATTCATCTTGGTCAAAAAATGGAATTAAATCGTGACCATTTCCATGCGCTAATTTTCTATGACTTTTGACATTGTCAAACTGCAGTATGGTGATCAACTCACTTCAACTTTTGCTGATGAACACCATCTCGACCCACCGTGTTTTGCCGCAAAATATCAATACTGTGCATGAACTGATATATACAATAGTACTTGGGTATTAGTTCCAATCGCATACATTCAATATTACATGAACATTTGGCCGTCAGAACGATTTGCTCGCGTTGAATACCGCATATTTTGACAACCGCTCAAAAAGATGGTTGTGTCGATGGGTGAAAAAGTTGAAGAAATTCAATCGGGTTGCACCAAAGAGGTTGCTCGTCTTTCAAGACGAGACAAATCCAGTAAAAGTGGTCCGCGCGCGAAGCACTTCGAAGCAAATGGTCACCTGTTTTTTCGGAATAACTGGACAGATCGCACGGTTCCATTAGAGCAAGGTAGAACGGTCAATTCTGAATAAGTGAACTGTTCGGAAAAATCAATCGCAGAAGACGAATCATTCTCCACCACGACAATACAAGCTCTCACACATCAGCTAAAAAACAAAAACGTTTTTGAGCATTCAAAACATTGAATTGATGCGTAATCCGCCATATAGTCCTGATTTGGCATCCAATGGTTTCTTCTTATTCCCACAGATCAAAAATAAATTGCGAGGTCAACGTTTTTCGACGCCTGAACAAGCGGTTGATGGTTCCAACTATAAATAGGATTAAGATTAAAGAATCTCGACCGAGAAAGGATTTGTGGAAAGTAATTAGGAAAATCGGTATAGCAAAAGCAAAGACATGCCATGCATACATAATGATGATAAATGCGATGAAGTTAATGCTGAATTCCTTACTCATCACTGATAATCTATCTACCCCAATCATCTCAACCCCTCATTCAATTCAGTGCAGTTGAATGCATATACAGCATATCTATCTTTTTGAAACGTTAGTGAAGCTGATGTTGTTTCTGCTATCAAGTCTATCAAATCTAATGCAATCCGATTGGATGGTATCAGCCCGAAATGTGTAAAATTAATTTTGCCTTCGATTTTACGTTTTAATATCCTACGCACGAAGTGATAAAGGTATATTCACTTTGTACATCCTATCATTAGAAACTCGTCGGTATTCGAAATCGGGAAATTGCCACATCCGTTTTTTCATAGTGAATTTCATAGTGAAATAACATTCATGAGTGTTCTCGGACCAAAACAGACTACCAAAAATTGGCGTTATCCGCCCACTAGTTATATAAAATACGATTACAGAACGAATAGAGATATCATCATAACATTCGGTACGAATACTCTGTAGCATAACTCATTAGTACTGTAAATGGAAAAAATCGGACCATTACCACGCCTAATTTTTATAGTGAATATAAATTTATGCATACTTATATCTCAATTTCAATTTCATATTTGGGTTATTAACGGATAATGCTACTCTATACTCAGGAATGAAATTTTGTTGTCATAACTCAAAAACGAACGCTGATATCACATTTTTACTAAAAAATAGGCGTGGTCGTGGACCGATTTTGCCCATTTTCAATACCAACCTGCACACCACAAGAAACAATATTTCTGCAAAATTTCATTACGATATCTTTACCGGTTCTCCTGTGATCGTGATTTCAACAAACAGACAGACAGACAGACAGACAGACGGACAGACGGACGGACATGGCTAAATCGACTCAGGAGGTCACGCTGATCAAGAATATATATACTTTTTTATACCGATCGTCTCTATTTCTATGCGTTACACATTTCGTGACAAAGTGAATATACCCTTAACCTTAAGGTGTAGGGTATAAAAATGGTCGTGATCAGCCCAATGAAATAAAACTCGATTACAGTAAATGGTCATGAAATGCTAAGCTGCTATATTGGCACGAATATTCTCTGTCATCACAGGCTATTTGGGATTGAAAATGGAAAAAATCGGACCACCGATAATTTAGGGGATAATTACATTTTTACAATTCATCCTAAGTGTATAGGGTTTATGAACTTCATCCATTTTCTACATTTTTAATTCCATTTTAACAAGTTGTTTTATTATTATTATGGAAGTCAGTTGAGGAAAAAACTTACGGTGCAAGATGACGGATGCATAGTACCGGCGGAAGTGAAGGGTGACAAAGCAGGCCCTCGTCCGTCGTCATCCACTGAATGCAACCAAACGCTAGGATTCGAAGACCCCGCAAGCATCTTCAAATACGGGGTGCAGATTTCCTTTCGACGGAGCTCGCTAATCACGGAAATGTCACGCCCAGAAGTCGAGTGTACAGAACAGTTTCAGCGGAACAAACCAGCCAAATCAAATTACTGATTTGGGGACCCAGATTATCACTGCAAATAGATCACAACCTCCTTCGTTGGCAGCAAAAATAACAGAGTCGAGAACACATACCTCACCCAGACCAGTAGACACACGTCAAGTAGACACTCCGGTGGTGATGCGGCGGGAAGAAGAAGACGCATTAACCAAGTGACGGCAAGCCTTACGCAAAATGAAAGCTGCAATCGCCAAACAGCGAAACATAAGCATGGAAGTTAAAAATGGCGTTTCAGAACTCGACGAGCTAATAGACGGTATGAAGTCGAACCGAAGCGCTTGGAAAAAGGCTGAAGGAGATCGGGCATGTTTAGCTCTACCAAAGGTAGTCGCTCAGAATAACAACGACACGGAAACGCCTAGGTCGGCCAGATCAAAAAGGGTCGCATCAACCTCAGCGAAATCGGAGACCGAGAAGAAACACCGAGGCAACGAACCCGAGAAGTGGCACACAGTTGCCAAGAAGAAACACACTCGAGCCTCTAAAGAGGACGACCATAAACAGAGCAGAAAAGGAGGCACGACGAAGGAAAAAGTCAAACAAACAGGGAACTCCTGACCCCAAACAAAAGCGAAAAAAAGGGAAACTTAAAAGTCGAGCGTCAAAAGCCAGAAGGAAGGTGGTTATAATTAGACCAGCGGAGGGAAACAGCTATGCAGAAGTACTGAAGGGACTGCGAAGCCAGCTAGAAGACTCTGCGAACTTGCGAAGCATTTGTAAAACAAGAGAAGGAACACTACTAATGGAACCCTGCAAGGGTGAAAAAGTGAAACCCGAGTTCTCCCCTCAGGGAGACACTAAAAGACTCTGCTAGCGTAATCAGCGTTTAACCGAAGGCAATCGAAATCCGCGATCTCGATGACCTTACTCGCGATAGCGATGTTGCCACGGCGGCGAGGAAACTACTACCGCTGGAAGAAGAAGGACCTATTACAATCTCTATTACCAAGCCAAACACCAGAGAACAGGCACGTGCTTTCATTACCCTACCATACAGAAGTGCCGAAGATCTCCTGGAAATGGAACACATAAAAATTGGAGAACTAAAATGCGTCGACATACCGTAACCAAACGATGCTACAGGTGTTTTAGAACGGGGCACCAACAGTGTGATTGTAAAGGTCCGGATAGGAAAGGCGACAGACTTTGCATCCGCTGCGGGGCGGCTGGACATAAAATTAAGGAATGCACAGAGACACCCAGATGTCGCCTGTGTTCCGAGGCTGGAAATAACCACTTGACCATATACCGGGTTCCAGGAAGTGCCTGACTTCAAGCATGTCATAAAATGTTGAGGGTCCTCCAAGCAAACATGCACAGGAGTAGGACAGCTGACTCTCTTATGGATCAGATCGTCTTGGAGAAATAAGTAGACGTAGTGCTCGTAAGTGAACAGTACAGGAAAAAATACAGTGGTACATGGGTCGAAGACGAGACTATACTGGTCGAAGACGAGACCGACACTGCGCCAATTTGGCTAATAACGTCGAGTAACTTTTCGAGACACCAAGGCTCAGAAAAACAGTTTTGTATGGGTTAAAGCCCAACGCTTTTCACTGATAAGCTGTTAAATGACGCCAAACGACACCAAACGACGAGTTCCAACAGAAATTAAATGACATTGAGAATAAAGTTCTTGAAATCGGAGGAGCCCATTGCGGGCGACTTTAATGTTAGAGCAGCGGAATGGGGCAAGCCGACAACCGACTCAAGAGGCAGAAGCGTATTAGACATGGCAGCCAGAATGGGGGGTGGTAGCAAATACGGGAACAGTTGCAACATTCAGAAAACCCGTATGCGAAGGAACCATTCCAGATATTACCTTTATATCGCATAGCACAGCTGGATTACTGAAAAACTGGAGAGTACTGAAAGGTTACAACGGCAGCGACCAACAATACATTTCGTATAACATCGAACTGACAGATATATGATCTTCCGATGTCACAACGAAGTACTCCAAGTGGAACTTAACAAGACTAGACACCATTTTACTACTAGCTTCATTAGACGACACAGCTACACGGAACTGCATCGGAGGAAACGCGAGTGGTTACACTGAGCAAATTATGCAGAGTATTAAGCAAGCCTGCAATGCAGCCATGCCAAGACTGAGAGGAAACCAAAAAAGGAAGACCGCCTACTAGTGGACAAGCAAAATAGCAGAGCTAAGAAGAAACTGCCTATATAAAAGGCGCAGACTTAGCGGGGCTAGAAGCAGAGCACCGGCCATAATGGAAGCTGAAGCATATAAAGCCGCTAAAAAAGAACTCAAGATTCAAATCCTACGCAGGAAATGGAAGAAATTACGCAACGATGTAAACAGCAAGCCGTGGGACATTGAATACAAAATCGTAATGAAGAAGCTAGGGTCAAGACTTCCAACTTGAAAGAGAAAACATGGAAATTATAATCGACACACTATATATGTATGTCATGCCTGCATATAACCATGAGCTGCGGGGTGAAGATGCGATACAACTATTCACACATGAAGAGTTCAAAAAAGCTGCCAGTGCAATGAAAAATAACAAAGCTCCAGGAGAACATGGACAAAATCTCATTTTTAACGTTGTTGTATTTTTCCAAGGCTTTCGACACTGTTAACCAAGCAATGCTGCACGAGAAACTCTATACTATATTCAATTTTTCTTCCTGGAGTAGAGAAACTTAATACGAACGTATCTTTGCATAAAGTGTATTTGCATAAATAATATATTTTCGGAATTCTTTCCTTTTCAGTGCAGTCCTCAAGCCCTTAAGGTTCTGTGATAGGACCATTTTTATTTACATTAATTTTATGTATTTATTTTATTGACATTTATTCGATTCATATGTACATATACTGACGACGTGCAGCTTATTCTTGAGAGCTTCATGGCTGCCATTGCTGCTGGTTCTCAGCTACTCAATTATGACTTGGCGTCCATGGGAACAAATAAATTTTCTGAATCTGAATCATTCCAAATCTAAACTGATGGTCATTTATAAAAAAGCTCCAAGTTTGGATAATCTTCCGAAAGTATATACATACATATTTGCAATGACAATACTGAATATGTTAAATCTGCAAAAAACTTGGAATTACTTTCAATAACACTGGTGGTCTACTCATATTGGCCAGATAGTTGGAAAAGTTTACGGTGGTCTTCGATCATTCTGGTGTTTGAGTTATTTTACTCCTCTCTACTCCTTATTTCACGCTGCTAGATTAATGATTTCTTTCTTCTAAATCTTTACTCTTCCCAAAGCTGCTGTATGGTAGCGAAATCTTTTGTGACCTAGATCAGTGGAAGTGCGTGAAGTCAAATTCGTAAATCCGATGCGAATTTAGCAAAGACACAAACCAAAATACGAATTTAAATTCCTGCATAATTAACAGTGCCAATGTAAGGTGTCACTCAGATTTACTTATTCGTTTAGTAAAACATATAATACGAAAACGGTTTGTATGTTGTTGGAAAGGTTATCATATCAGCTGGAATAACTTATTCCTGGAAAATTCAGCCGTGCACCAATTTTTACTCATCCGGTATTTACATTATATTTAATACTTATTTACGAGAAATAAATGCATATACTTAAATTTACTCAGACAATTTATTGCTTATTATTATAATTATTTAACTTTTATTTACTTATATATACATATACTAAATGTTTTTTAATACTGGCATAGAATACATATAAAAGCCATGCACCAATTTTTACTCACCCGGCATTTACATTATATCACAGAATAAATAGTATACAGAAGTTGCATCTCGTACAAAGCAAATTTTGTTCTAGGGTTCCAATATTGGCACCCTATCATCGTTTTTCTCTCGGCTATTCACATATACACGACAGCACTCGTCGTTTTTTCACACCGACATTAGCGATCGTTCCTATAAAGAGCTGTCAGTCGACGTGCAGACATTAAGCCAGGAAGATCGTACCACGCTATTTTATAAATGCACTGTGAAAAATGTTTAATAAGGAATGGGAGAATCATTTTTAGTTTTTTGAAAATAATTTAGGCGAAATACAATGTCTGATTTGTTGATCAATATTGACTACAATATCATTCCCATTAATGTTTATGATTATTTTTCCTTTTTTTTATTGGTGCGCCGCCTGTGCTTCTATCTTTTCAGTGTACCTCAGAAAGAGATTTCTTTCGCACAACAAGCTCTCTCGAAGCTTCACACATTGTTCGATCTTCCCCTCAGCTGTCTGCCCTTACCATAAATCGGAGTTAATAAAAAAGAAGTGCTTGGGATTTGAACCAGTACGAAAATAATAATATGATTCTGCTCATGAATGAAATGGTGATTAGAAGGGAATTGCGATACAATTCCAAACTAGATTTAGTGGATGGGTTTGAGGAAAATGGGGGTGAAAAATGGACTTTCTGCCAATATACTAAAAAAGATCATTTTACGAAATTTAACATTTTTGAACAGTTTTGGCATTATAATTAAAGTGGTAACTTGGGACCAAGGGTCCTCTAACAGGAATTGGGAGATACATATTTTCGAAATACTCTATTTTGTGTATAATGACAGTAAAATTTTCTTTCAAAATGAATTACCGCCGCTTTAGATCCAAAGTACCGGCAATATTTAATTTTTCTCTATAGTAATTTTTTACTAGAGCACTACAATTAACCAGTAACCCTTATTGATGCTGCACATAGCTATGCAATGTAAAATATGAAACTTTCAAAGGAAGAAAACCAAAATACAGAAATCTAAAGCTTGAAACAAAATTTTGTCAACACCACGTGAATTCACGACGCAATCTAGCAAAACAGATGTACGCACACATGAACGTTTTATGCTTGCTCTCTCGTTGCTTCTCTCTGTTCGTGATTGCTTCTCTCTGTTCACGTTTGCTCTCTCGTTGTTTGATCTCCCCTCAGTTGTTCCGACCGCACCATAAAGTGAAAAGGTATCTCAGGCCGAGATGCAACTTCTGTATACTATTTATTCTGTGATTATATTTAATACTTATTTACGAGAATAAAATACTTAAATTTACTCAGACAATTTATTGCTTATTATTATAGTTATTTAAATTATATTTATTTATTTATGCATATACTAACTGTTTTTTAATACTGGCATAGAATACATATAAATTCTTCTCCAGAATTTTGTCATTCATGATTGAATTTATAATTTTTCTCTACACAATAATTGTCAACCATTCTTGAGCAAACTTTACATTGTTTATATTCGTATAATTGGGTTTTTCCGCAATGAAAGCATGCATTATTTTCGTTGTTCAAATTTTCTATTAGTGTTTGTTGTATTTTATGTCTATATGTAGAAGGCTTCTCTAAATTGGTCAAGGCTTCTTCCTTCAATATAGCCTCAATGAATTGGCAGACCTGCACTCCACAGTTATATGAGTCTAGCTGAAAGTCATGGACTAACTTTTTGATTTTCCATTTTATTGCATCAATATTTAATTTTGGTAAAAAATTTAAAAATTTTTGGAACATACTATTTGTTTCCATTACCGTATTTCCTGGCGGATCAATGTATGTGAAAGTTTTGTTATTAATATCAATATATACTAAAGTGAAGTGGCTACGGTTTAAAATTGGTATAATCACCACATCCTTCCCTTCTATTTTTATAAACCCTCCTATGTCCGTTCTATTTAAATCATTCCCGAAAAAGATCTCGTTGGCTTGTATGCACATACACATAAATACACTTTTTATCTGCAACTGATATATTACCAAATGTCCGTATATTTCTAAAACATTGTTAAATATTTCTAGAGCACCATCAAGGGAATCGAGATCCTCTAAGTCCAAAGTACCGCTTCACATAATTGAGTCCTTATATAAATCCATCTATAAATATTACTGTAAGCATTTAGAAAGAAGTATTGTGGAACGATTTTCCGTCATCTGATGTCAAATTTGGTTTGGAGACAAACCGGTTTCGGCGTTGTGCCATCTTCAGTGTCTTTTTTCGTTCTCTTTCGTTCCACAATACATCATATATCTACCCTGTCGGAAAGCAAAAACAACTTAAACAAACAATTTAGAAAGAAGTTTACTTTTTTAAATGTGCGTGACAACTTTTTTAGAGAATAATAATTTTTTAACGAGACATTTTTTTCCTAGCAAAATTCCCAAACAATTTTTTACTTCGAGCCAGATCAGTTATGATTTTTTTGGATTTTTTCGGAACTCGTCCCCAGACATCTTCAAGTAATTCCGAATTTTGTGCCGAAAATTTAATTTAATTTAAATGTTTGACGTAGGACCCTAATTTAAAAAGTATATTAAGAAGCGGACATTTGGCGTTGAAAACCAGCAAGCAAAAGGTAAATTGATCTAACCATTATTTTCGGAGAAATATAAAAACGCTTTGTGATATAAAATAAATATAGAAACGCAATTATTTCTATTTCAAAACTTGGTGTTCGATGTGCCACGTATTCCCGACGTCAAATCGATCTGAAATTTTGTACAAATTACTTTTTCATGAAATAGTACAAGTTTAAAAATGTTATGGTCGAAAAATATGGTTCACCTTAATGTACACACAAGGACAGAAACAAGATCACACATTGCGCAAGTCAGTTATTTTTGAATGGAGAATGTGTTGTCGTAGTTTTACGGTATACAACTACAGTAACGTACCCAAATATATTTTTCAGGGGTTATTCCAAATATATTACTTTAGTGTTTTTAATGTTAATGAAAATTGGTTATTTCTTTATTGTTTTATTTCATTTAAAAGTGTCTCCAAAAACATAAAATTTCTGGGGGCTTTAGATCCAGCAGGGACCTATGCGGAAACGGCCTACACTATTATATTTCCACTAAATTATGTCAGAACTAGCAAAAAAGCTCGCAACAACAAAATGCATTCGTCTGCCTTTGAGATTTGTACCAACTCTTTGATAGTTGTTGTTATAAAGATTGAGCATCTTCCAAGAAGTTGTTCGGTTTTTGTTTTGATTGTTTGTTGTTGGCTGTTATTGTTTTTGTCGGAGTGTATGAGAAGTGCTTCTGAACTGCTTATCATATAAACAAGTAAAATTGCTCTAAGCTCAGTGCATTGGGTAACCAAACCTTGGCCACTGAAGCCACTTCCTTGTCTGTGCACGGCTAAACTTTTCAGGATTAGGTAGCTGATATAGTGACCTTTTGAACTGTATACAACGTTTGTCCAAGTTATGTTTTTTGTTGAACAAAATGTTTGTCGAAGTGTATGAGAAATGCTTCTGGAGGTGCACTGGGTAACCAAACGATGGCCACTGACGCCACATCCTTGCCTGTGCACGGCCTGATATAGTGATCTTTCCAACAATGTACAAACCGTTTTCTGATTATATGTTTTACTAAACGTATAAGTACATTTGAGTGACACCTTACATTGGCACTGCTAATTATGCACGAATTTAAATTCGTATTTTGGTTTGTGTCTTTGCTAAATTCGAGTCGAATTTACCTTTACGCACTTGATCAGTGGTCGACTCTTTAGTCAGAAAAATCATCAACAGGACGATTACATTTTGTTTTTAGAGCCAAATTTCTTTTTCGGTTCAAACTAGCTACTAAACAATAATATAGATATAATAATAATTGACAAAAAATACAAAACACGTGTTTAATGTGACCTATGAGCTTGTATTTCCGTGGAAAGTTTTGATAAGTCTAGTTTGTAGGTCATAGTTTGTATGTTTTTTGTCCCTGGCTGAACCTAAACGTTAAGAATGAGAAAAATTAAAATTTTTTTATTAATTAGTTTTAAATAAGTAAATCTAAATAATCATTAAATATTTTAATCGATTTTATTTTAAATCGGAATAAATGTTAATTAAATTTAATTTTACTCCGGTTTTTTATGTTCTACACCCTACACGTGTTGATTGTGGCAACTCCTAGGTGAAGAACCAAGCAACCATTGGTTCCTAACCCTGGTGTATTTCATTCACAGTCAGCACTTTTATTCCCTACCTAAAAGCTACAAAATCTAGAAATCTATACTAAGATGGCTGTTTCGTACGTCATTTGTCTCGGTTCGAAAAAAAAAGAAAACTATAATTAATAACCTGCCTAACCTATACAATCTTATTATATTATTATAAAGATAAATAATAACAAAAATAGACAAATAATCACTACAAAAACAAAAATGAAAACCCAAAAAAAAACAAAACAAAAATGAAAAACTTTGTCACAATAAACACAAAAACGAACAAAAACCGAAAGAGCAAGCAAAAATTGTTATAGAGGTGTCAATAAAGGACACTCCCCTTACAATTATAAGTAGGCCTTTTTGCCAAAAACTACTTTACACGCAACGCCCAGAAACGTTTTTCGTCCCTGGCCTGAAAGGGACTCATCAGTGGGCTTTTATCTATATATAAGTGCTTACACACACACAACTAGTATGCGTGTAATCACCTATACATACACAATAATTTTTGACAATAATCAATCAATTAATTAATTGATTAATTAATCAATCAATCAATCATGTAATAATTAATTACTAATTGAGACCTATTAATAATATAATATAATATATAATAATATAATATAAATGGGTGTAACGACAATTTAATGAATAAAATTATGTTACATAACAAGGCCAGTTCACGGTACATACACACGGTTCATAACAGGGCCAGTTCACGGTATTTTACATACTACACTCGCCATAACACACGATTGCACCATGGTAACAGCATGCATTTGTCTCTTTCTTTCACACGGGCTCGCACAGCGGCGAACACGTGAACATCAGAAACAGTCTGAGAACGCGGTATATATAAAACAAAGCATCACACGCAGAATAGTCATTCAGGTCCGGACCACGAAGCTGGTAGCATCAAACTGGTAAGTAACCTCTGCCTAGCAATACCGAGCAGCAAGACAACAGCGACAGCGAGGTCAACTTCAGCAGAGCCGCGGTAATACAGTGTAAAGTGTTTTCTGCCGGGTGGGTTTCGACTCCACGGCCATCCTAAGATATTCTGCCGCCAGTACTCAGCGACGCAACCAGTGACGCGTTTTGCCGGGTGGGTTTCGACTCCACGGCCAGCATAAAGTCGTTCTGCCGGGTGGGTTTCGACTCCACGGCCATCCTAAGATATTCTGCCGCGAGTGCTCGACGACGCAACCAGTGTCGACAAGTTTTCCAGCCGCGCGGGTTACAACCCCACCGATGTAGACAACCCCACCACAACGAGATCGAAGCAACGACATCACAGGCGACGCCCACGATACACAAGGATATAAGGCACCAGGAACCTAACCAAATTTTCAGAACTTTTATTATTGTATTTTAAGTATTAATAAATTCAACATTTGTCTCAAATCAGAAGTACCAAAAATAAAGTATAAATATCAATTTCAACAAAATAAAAGTGTGCACTTGGTTCAATAAAAACAAATAACTGAACGAACCTTGGACGCGACTGAGAAATATCCCAGCTATTAAGAAAGGTCCTTACATGGGAAAAAGAAACAAAAAACCACTTACCATTCCTCAGGAAGACAGCGACCACACGCGACGAGAGTTGAACACACACTAACTGATGTGTTCACCTCTATTGCATACCCATAAGTATGGGTGATGCAATTTTTTATATAGGGGAGGGTCGATATCAAACCCAAAAAATGGCAAGTCGATTATTAAAAAAAAATTACGATTATTAGGATGGGGATGGGAAAATACAATGAATAAATGTTGAAAATGTAATGTATTGTAATCAATTTAATATTTTCAATACTGTTCATTTTCATGTTGTTATAAAAATTTATATTTGAAGAAATATTATTTTGTCAAAATTTTTGTAACAAATTTTCACTTCAATAAAAAACTTTGTAGAAGTGGGATCGTGTGTCGATATTTTTATTTTCCGAAGGCAATTATTTGCAATAGGTTAATGGCCCAGTGCATCAAACGCTCTAATTTTGTCGATATAATAGCAAAATTTGCAGAGATTGGTGTTGTCATATTAGATGGCGAGTGATACACGGCTCATCAGTATGAGCGCATCACTCACGCTGATTGGTTGATTTAAAAAAGTGGAACAACTTACGATCCAAACGCTCATAACATTTGATGCAAAAATTTTGGCTGTCTCACGATCATCAAACAAACATATGCATACAGAACTCGAAGCAGGGTCTGAAAATTTTTCTTATCTCTTGTGCTTTTATTCTTGTTTTACTATGCACAGCAGCTGCAGCAAGAGCTTCGCGGAAACGAACATACATGCAGGTAGCAAGAAAAAATGCATTGAAAAGCCGTCGGCTTTTTTTACTTTTTGTTAAACCAATTGTAATAAATAAATAAACAAAATACAAAAAAGATCGCCATGCTCTTGCTCTCTTTCTATTTTTTATATATTTCATTTATTTTATATATTTTTTTATTTTTTATATTTTTTTATTTATTTATTTTATATATTTCCCTTTCGCCGTTGTTCATTTTTACAACTTGGGAAAACCTGTGAAAAAGGAGGCTGGCGAAAATGTAAACCAGAAAGAGTGTTAACTTCGGCCTGGCCGAAGTTCGTATACCCTACACACGTTTACTTAAAAATTAGGCGTGGCAATGGTCTATTTTTTTCCTTTCCAATCTCAAATAGCCAGTGATGACAGAATATTCGTGCCAAACTTGATGCAAATATCTTTATTCGTTCTCTTGTAATCGAGTTTTATTTAATTAGTGGGCGGACCACGCCCATTTTTGGTACTTTGTTTTGGTCAGAGACAATGGACTTCTGGGCAAAATTTCAACCTCAAATTCTTTCTATAAGCTGAGGAATTGAGCTATAAGCCTGGATTAATTTATATTCACTATAAAAAGTAGGCGTGGTAATGGTCCGATTTTGCCCATTTTCAATACCGAAGAGTTTCTAATGATAGACAATATTCGTGCCAAGTTTGATATCTCTATTCGTTCTCATGTAATCGTGATTTCCACAGACGGACAGACAGACAGACAGACGGACGGCATGGCTAAATGACTCAGGAGGTCACGCTGATCAAGAATATATATACTTTTCTATACCTGTCACGCCTCCTTTAATGCGTTACAAACGGAAGCAGTAAGTGAATATACCCTATTCACTTCGTGTGTAGGGTATAAAAATAGTTGAAGGTCATTACAAGAAATAATGGAAAATACAATTAAAAAAGTTCGAAGAATGCGATCTCATGCATGGTAGATTCTTCCATGGTAGTGTCCACTACTTCCATATAATAAATATTTGTTTATTTTATAAGATCCAAGGATGAAGTCTTTGCTAAATTTAAGATATTTAAAGCTATGGTGGAACGCGAAACAGGCAAACTAATTAAAAATTTAAGAAGTGATAATGGTGGCGAATATATTAGTAACATTCAATAATTACTTAACTGAACACAGAATTAAGAGACAACTTACTGCCCCATATACGCCACAACAAAACGGCGCAGCTGAGCGAGCAAATCGCACCTTAGTAGAAATGGGAAGAAGCATGTTAATACACGCAAGTTTAGATGAATCATTTTGGGCAGAAGCCATTGCTACAGCAGCATATCTGCGAAATAGATCTTCGACGAGAGCTCTTGAAGCCAAAACTCCTCACGAAGTTTTGTTTTCTCGCAAGGCCACAATTCGACATTTCAAAGTTTTTGGTTCACTTGCTATAGCCTTAAATAAAACCCAAAGGCGAAAATTCCAAGCCAAGGGCAAGGAATATATAATGGTAGGATATTCCGAAACATCAAAAGCGTAGCGCATATTTGATCGAATATCACGTCAAGTAAGGCCCATATTACATTGCAAACAGTTGTTCGATCGAACAGTCACATTGTTTTTGTTTTCTGTATAAAGCTGTCAACTCTCAGTTCATCCGTGAGAGAATTGAAACGGATGAACTGTTCGCATAGCAAATACTCTGTTCGCAGGCGATGAGTGCAAACTACAAACAGAACAGGGTTGTTGTGTGGTGTAATAAAGAAGTATGCATGTTTTGGAGTGAAAAAGCTCCACTTATGTCGGAAAAAGGAGGATTGCGTGAAAATAATTGCACAAAGCAACTCCAAATATGTATATATACTACGGAAAGTGTTTGACTGTTGTGTTTGCAATGTAACATAGCAAGCGAACAGATTTGACGGGAGAGTAAAATAGTTCATTTCTTTGGACTGTTCGATCGAACAACTGTTTGCAATGTAATATGGGCCTAATAGAAAGTCGAGACGTAACTTTTATTGAGAGTGTTTTTCCAAATAAGAAAGATAATGTAAATGATGACAACACTAATTCCATTATTTTTAATTTTGGCGAAACAAATTCGCAAGGTGAATATAGCGACAATAATGATGAAGATTCTGAAACCACTGGAAGTTCACTTGAAGAGGAAGATCAAGTTGAAATGCATGAAGCAGAAAACATCCCAAAAATTGGTACAGGCAGACCAAAGTTGTTACGAACGGTAAAACAGGACGGCCGAGGAAGCAATTTAATGTATTAAATGTATGGATTAAATGTATGGATGTATTAAATGTATGGAAATGGATACTGATCCTGCTGAGATTCCACAAACAGCTAAGAAAGACGTCACTGAACCAAATTCAGAAAAATGGAAAGAGGCAATGCAAAAGGAATACGAAGCCCTTATTGATAACGACACGTGGGAATTATGTAGTTACTACAGGGATGTTCACCGTAGCTGCCCGTAGCAATTCTGGCGGGCTCAGCAATTGCCCGTACGAGCTGGGTGAGGGGGATAAGTTGAGAGGGAAGTGTTGGAGACAGTGGCGTACGCATTAAAATTTTAGGTCTTTTGGGTTTTTGAACCCTCTCTTTCAAACACCAACAATTTCTCATACCATTTGCAATATATCAAACTTTTGACTGAATTCAGCCTTTAGAAATTTAGGAAGGTACTTTTTTAGTAAATTATTGGTATTATCTGGCAATCTTATAATACCATGGTACAAGAAATTGAATAAACCCGAATTAATATCTACGCCCGTGGACATATGGTACAATAGTTATGCACACAACTTTTCTATCAGATACAAACCCAGCCAATCACAATCTGTCAATTATCGACAATTTTAGACTGCACAGTGGAACAACATCACCAAATAATTGTTAGCAAGTGTTTTTTATAATTAATTAATGCAACATAATTTTCCTTTTGATAATATTAAATAATTTTTATTATGTTTGGCTTATGTTTTTGACCTTAATGTTAATTGTCTTAATTATTTGGGCTCCAGGTCTTCTTAACAAAGAAACAGAAAAACATATAAAATTAAGTCAACACTTTACTTTTTATTTTTTCATTTCTTTATTATTTTTTAAATAATTGTCACAATATTTCGGACACCGCCGGTGTCCGTCTTCAGGTGTACTAATGTTGCCGTTGTTTTTGTTATTCCGCGAGAGTCTAAGTTATTTTTTACTGTTTGCAATTCCTATTTATTTTGTGTATTGTGTGTTATTTATTACGTTTGTTATTATGCTACATGTAAAACCGTTTCTTTGTAGTGTTTCTTTTATTATTGTCTTGTTTTTTTTTTGTGGAATTGTTGGTCACTTATTTTGAGTACTCTACTGGCGAAGTTGTACGCTACATTATGTATTACGGGTGTTGAGAATAAAAGTTAATGATTCTCCCGGATGACGTCGGTTTTTTATACCAATCAATGTTTAAAGAGGTTCCATTTCTTATTATTAATGCGTCAAGGAAAGGTAATTGGTTGTCTTTTTCGACCTCATGTGTAAAACGTATTTGTGTATGGAATTTGTTCAGTGTCTTCAATGTTTCTTCAACCATGTTCTCATTGACTATGGCAAATAAGTCATCAACATATTTCGTCAGTAGTCTAGGTTTCGTTGTTATTGTTTCCATAGTCTTGTCCAGGAGCTCTTCCATGACCATGTCTGCTCTTATTGGTGATGCAGGTGAACCCATAGGCATTCCTTTTAACTGTTCGTATATTTTTTCTTTGTATTTCAGATATGTATTTTCTTTTATGCAGAAATTTAGAATTTCTATAAATAGTTCTTTAGGCATGTTTGTAAAAACGGTCATTTTTTCCACTTGTTTAAAATTATATCTATGGCCAATTTTATCGGTATGCTGGGAAACAAAGATACTACGTCGAACGAGACCAGGAAGGAAGAAAAATTGGTGTCGAAGAAAAAGACACTCGAATACTACAACAAGAAAAGAATTACAAAAAACGGTACACAATGGAAATGCTACATATACTAAATGTCCCAACCAAAAATGGAATGAACTACAAAATGGACACTGAACACTGTGCTCAAATTTATAGACACACAATACACAAAATAAAGAGGAATTGCAAACAGTATAAAATAACTGAGACTCTCGCGGAATAACAAAAACAACCGCAACATTAGTACACCTGAAGACGGACACCGGCGGTGTCCGAAATATTGTGACAATTATTTAAAAAATAATAAAGAAATGAAAAAATAAAAAGTAAAGTGTTGACTTAATTTTATATGTTTTTCTGTTTCTTTGTTATGAAGACTTGGAGCCTAAATAATTAAGACAAATATTTATTATTCTTATTTAAATAATTAAAACAAGTTTTGAAATAATTATTACAATTTGTTTTTTGTTTCCAAATTATATTATTAATCATCATCATTATCCTCTTGAGAAAGTTTTCTTAAAATTATTCCTTCAATGTTGTGTTCGATGTCCTTGCAAGAAGAGAGGCGCAAAATGGCTGCTAATGATCAGCTAATGAAAGGAGCTTGTTAAAAATAATGACTCTGTCTTCGTCCTCATACTGATTATAATCAAAATCATGGTAACGGTCATAATGTCTTTTAACATTATAAAATTTACATATAATATATTTTTTGCATATTAGGCACTGAGTTTGACCACCCTTTTCTATGCAAAGAAATTGTAGCTTCCATTCGGATTTAAAACTGCAGGCTTTGTTTTTAGCAGCACTCATCTCAAAGTATCCCACTGTATTTATGAAATTCAGCAAGCTTATAGTATGAACACCCAACAGGAAATGGCCGTCAATTAATGTTTAATTTTAATTTTAATGTTTGATTTTTTTTATTTATATTTAATATTAATTTTCCAGAATACAATGCATCAGTTCTGTTCACTTTGAAAACACTTTAAACAATGAGCAAATGTAATTTAAAAAACCCACTTATATTATGCATTTTTTATACATTCAATCACTATTCCTAGAATTCAATTTCCTGGAATACACCTCAAAGTCTAAATTATTTTAGTTGTTGTTGACCACAGGTAACACTAACAACAGCAATAAAAAATAAGGACGCTTAGGTAGCTTGGCATTATTTGTCATTATAAAGGTAATTTGTTTTTAATTTTTGTAAATGTGACAATTCCGGCTGGGTAGTCATAAATATATTTTTGCTTATATGTATCCAACAGCCAATGAGATGCAGAGATTCACTGAGAGAAATTATATACACTGACATTTACTTTCAGCTTGCCAATAATTATTTCCAAAAACTGACGGATTTTCGTGAATGATGACGCATACGTTTTTTGTTTTGTAAAAGTAGGATAAATAAAAAAGAGATAAAAGAGATAAAAAAGGGTAAGTTGCACCGACTTTGGCATTATTTTTTTTAAGTTTCAAGCATTCGTCAAGAAATATTTTAAGTGCTTTTCTTTTATTCTCTCAGTGCATATTCTTATCTGCAAAATCTAGAACATTCATGTGTTTGTGGGTAATTTTTCGATCAGCTTGCAATTAGGGTAACCATATTGCACTTTTTTAAAAAGTTGAACATTTCTATTGCAAGGTGTGGAAATATTTTTTAATGAAGTTTTAAAAACGCTTCAATATAAATACCCTATTATCTTTATACAATTTATATTCTTCTGCAGTAAAAAATAAAAAATGTTTGCATAAAATGAAACAAATTTGGTATTAACAAGCGAAGATCTTAAGAATTTAACTTTAAACCTGGTCACTCTGCCCTGCAAATTTGTTCTCTTGTTTGTACGCCATTTTGTCAAGTGCCCGCGGAGCTCGCAGCGTGCCCGTACGGGCCAACTGCCCGCGAAAGCTAATTTGTGCATCCCAGGTGTAGTTGATTTACCAAAAGGAAAGAAAGTAGTCGACTGTAAATGGGTTTTCAGCTTGCAAAGAAAATAATGAACAAGGAATTATAGAAAGGTACAAAGCAAGGTTGTTGGCAAAAGGCCTGTTGGCCAGCAGTTTGGCATCAATTACAGAGAAACATTTTCGCCGGTTGTAAGATACGCAACTATAAGAATGGTTATTGCATTAGCCGCTGAACACGAATAGTATCTCCATCAAATGGATGTGTCCACCGCCTACATAAATGGAGAACTACACGATGATGTTTACATGAAACAGCCTGAATATTATGTTAATAGCGCGTATTCTCAAGGTGTTTTAAAACTTAAGAAATCTCTATATGGTCTTAAACAATCAGGACGAGAGTGGAATATTAAATTAGACACAGTTTTAAAACGGATCGGATTTTTGCAATGCAAGAGCGAACCATGTGTCTATACAATGCACTCAAAGGACTCGTTTAACATTTTATTTATGTTGACGATATCCTTATAGCAAGTTCAAATAAAGAGGAACTTATGTCTATAAAAGCTAAAATAAGCAAAGCATTTAAATTGGTCGATAAAGGACAAATAAAACATTTTCTAGGAATGGAAATAGAAAGAGAAAGAAGGACAGGAATTTTGAATTTTCCTCAAGAACATGAATTTTTTTGAATTTTGTCAAGAACAATATATTCAAAATCTTTTGAAGGAGTACAATATGGAAAACTGCAAAACTATATCAACTCCACTTGACGCTGGTTTTCAAATGAAGTGCAAGAATGATAAATGCAAAACGGTATATCAAACGCATTTTCAATCTCTTAATGTATCTGGCGATTTCTACACTACCGGATATATTGCATTCCGTATGCAAACTTGGCCAAAGAAACATGGATCCACATATCGAGCATGAGTCTGCAGCAAAGCATATTTTAAGATACCTGAGCAAGACGAAGAACTTAAAACTTCAGTATTACAAGACTGAACTACCAGTTAGAGGATTTGCTGATGCTGACTGGGGAGGAGATTTAGTTGACAGAAAATCTTATACCGGATTCGCATTCTTTTTGGGAGGAAGTGCATTCTCGTGGGAGTCGAGGAAACAAAATACAGTAGCATTGAGCAGCACGGAGGCTGAATATATGGCTCTCACTATGGCTTCCAAAGAAGCAATGTATTTAAAAAAATTACTTTCCGTAATTAATCTTCACAACACTGCAGAATCTTTTCGGAGACAATTTAAGCGCTCAACATCTTGTACGAAATCCGGTATACCATGCCCGCAGTAAACATATCGATATCAAATATCACTACGTTCGAGAAAGTTTTCAACAAGCACATATAGAATTGAATTATGTTTATACAAATGACATGGTAGCTGATATTCTTAACAAGAACTTAGCAAAACCGAAAAATTCTAAGTTTACAGAGAGTTTGGGTTTAATATAATTTTATGTTAATCATGTATTATATAAAATATTAAATATTAAAATATTAAATATTTGAGGAGGAGGATTATATTGAGGAGGAGTGTTGAAAATGTAATGTATTGTGATCAATTTAATTATTTTCAATACTGTTCATTTTCATGTTGTTATAAAAATTTGTATTTGAAGAAAAATTCTTTTGTCAAAATTTTTGTAAAAAATCAATAAAGAACTTTGTAGAAGTGGGATCTTGCGTCGATATTTTTATTTTCCGAGGCCAATTATTTCCAATAATAAATAAAGGGAAAAAGGAAATTAACTGAATTAAAAAACTACATGAATTACAAATTAATGAAAAATAAATTAAATTAAAAATAAATTAAATTAAAAATAAAAACTGTAGGTTTACAATTGAAAAATAAGAGGTTAATAAACCTTAGAGGGGCCCTATTGGATCTACCGGCAATCCCTTATTGTGACTATAGTCCGAGTAGAATCCAAGTGCCATCTAAAAATCTAACCCTGTGGTGCGGTTAATTCTTTTGATTTTATGATTTTTCACTAGTCTAAATAACGTTGGTTTTGACTAAGAATACATTGGAAATATTATTAGGTTTTTAGTTTTTTATACTCTTGCAATAACTTAACTAGGGGGCGGAGAGTCATAGATAGGCTCAGAATTGAAATTGGCGAACGGTCAAAGACTCCTGTCGACACAACTCATATTCATCGAATAATGAGTAGTATGTTAGATGGAATCCTGGGACCTACACCCCCTCCCTCTAAACTAATCCATTGAATAGACCTAACGTTAATTACGTTTAAAAAATTCCAATTAACTTTTTAACCTATCTTATGTTTATATACTTTTTTGTATATATATATATCTCTTCTAATACCTTAGAGGTGATGGGAAGAATCTTAAGTAAAATCCAGATTAAGTTAGGAGGTCAAAAACCCTCAATAACCGTGACTCAGATTCATCGAATCTTGAAGTCTCGGGATAATGAGAGAAAATAGGGACCGCCCCCTTTACCCCGGATACATCAAATGGTTTACTGACAAATAGGTGTCGACCACTGTTCCATGTTGCTGTTTGGACATACTCCGTCACATAAACCGAGCCAATAATGAACTCCGAAAAGAGTAATATCACAGGATTTGCTCATGTGAATACAAAAAAAAAACAACAGCCCCGTCCGCATTCTAATGTCCGCCTTATGATGACCCTCCTGTACCTGTTCCTCGTTGCCTGAAAAATGTCAAATCGAGTCACTTAATGTACAGGGTGTGAGACAGGACCTATACCTACTCACACGTTTGCCTAAATCCTCCAGGTTGGGTGCCATACCCAGGAATGAATTTTGTTGTCATAACTCAAAAGCGAACGCTGATATCACGTTTCTAATAAAAAATAGGCGTGGTCGTTGACCAACGTGCACACCATAAGAAGGAATATTTCTGCAAAATTTCATTATGATATCTTCACCGGTGATCGTGATTTCAACAGACAGACGAACGGATATGGCTAAATCGACTCAGGAGGTGACGCTGATCAAGAATATATGTATATACTTTTCTATATCTATCTTTTCTATTTCTATGTGTTACACATTTCGTGACAAAGTGAATATACCCTTAACCTTAAGGTGTAGGGTATAAAAATGTTGCCAAGGCAACATTTACATGGCGTTATACCAACTTATTCCATGTGTTATAGTGGTGAAACAGCGAATGAAATGTCACTCAAAGTGTTGCACAATGCCTATATTATATGATTAATTATGTTTAGGACATTTACAAGACTTCAACACTTTAAAACTTATAGTAAGCGTATTAAAATGGTTTTCCATTTTTGTCACAGAATTCACTTATCTGTGAAGACCTATCTGAAATTTAGAATTACTGACCGGATTAAATGTGAACCTGAAAAATTTAAATTTTTTATCATAGAAGTTGTTGGTTTTGTTGAAAATTATTTAATCGGGTTAGGATTAGAACAGCGGGACCGCAACTTACGTAATGACTCATTAATAAAATTAATAGCTATAATATCAGTATTAATATAATAAAATAAAATTATTTTTTCTGAATTAGAAGTGACGGTTTCTGACTTACAAATGGCGTTTTCTTTTTTACAAGTGACGGTTTTCTGGTTTACAGACGACGCAATCTGAATTACAAATGGAAAAGGTGTATTGGAGCCGAATATCAATTTATATACATAATGTACGCCAATAAGTTAGAACGGGTAGGTTGAGTCGAGACAAGAAAAAAATCGTATGGTAGAGGGGGGGGGGGTGATTTTCCCCCTTTAGGCGGTAGGGACCATTTTCTACAAACCCGACTTAACATCGCAAAAAAAAAATATTAAAAAATAACGGTTAGATCTAGATAACTTTCGCTGATTTTCAAATCCAAATATCCGCTTCTTCATATCGTTTTTAAATTAGGTTAGGTTAGGAAAAAATTTTCACTTTTCTCGGAAACTAAAAAACATAGAAGCTTCCGGTTTGAAGCACTTCCTCTAGAATTGATTAGAGAATTTTTAAGGTCGGAAAAAAATTTATACTTAATACCGTAATTTTAAAAAAAAATTGCAACCAATTGCAATTTTCTTACGGAATTTTTATTCCAACTTTGGCATTAATTTCTCAAAAACTATTTGACGTAGGAATCTAATTTAAAAAGGATATGAAGAAGTTATCTAGATCTAACCGTTATTTTTTAATATTTTTTTCCGATGTTAAGTTGGGTTTTTAGAAAATGGCCCCTCCCACCTAAACTGGGGAAAATGCACCCCCGCCCCCATCGATTTTTTTCTTATCTCGACCCAACCTACCCGTCCTACCTTTTTGGCATACCTTATGCGATGCACCCTGTATAGCAGCTTATACACAAAACTATTTTAAACTATGTACATAGATTCCATTTATCCTATCAAAAATTATAATTCGGCTACAATACTGTACTTCTTACTCACCTATAGAAAACCGGGGTAATAACAGTGAAGTCAGGTAAATGTGAACCACCAGCTTGCGGGTGATTAGAGAGAATAACATTGCCTGGTTTTAAATTTTCGCTCCGTTTTTTTAACTGGTATTGCACCGTTTCTTGCATAGCACCTAAATGTACAGGAATATGGGGTGCATTACTCACAAGTCCGCCATCTGGTCCGAATAACGCACACGAAAAATCAAGACGTTCTTTAATATTGGTCGATATAGAAGTACGTTGTAAAACTCTACATAGACAGAAATAAGTAATAGATATACGCTTAAAAATATATGTGATTACCTGCCCATTTGCTCAGCTATGCTCATGAAACGATGGCTAAATATGCTTAGTTGTACGGCATCTAATTTGTCGTCGAAGGCTGTGAACTTACTCGTACTTACATTGATTAAAAGGTCACCATAATTTGTCACCTCCGCGAAACATTCTGGTTCCACAAGAATAGTAGATAATTGATCAATAACGATAGCAGGTCCAAAAATTTTATGACCTGCCAAAAGTTTACTTGAAAAATAAATTGGAGCATCGAAAAAACCTTGCTCAAAATATATAACTGTTTCACCCTCTTTTGAAGGTACTTGATTTTTAGCTGCAGGAATTTTTAACAGTGTTGGAATACTATTTTTACCAAGACCCCGAACTCGAATGTCATCGACAATTACACGCCGATTGTGTAGAACAAATCCAAATTCCAGTTGATATCGCTCTAGGAATGTTGTATAGAAATCACCGTAGGTTTTTATTAAAATGTTGTCAGCTTTCGTTGTTCTCTGAGGTGAACACATAAGACTACAATCAGTACCATCATATCGTAAGTGCAAAAATGACTCTAACTCAATATTAGTAAAGTCTTGAGATTTCAATTTCGACCGACACTTGTATGCTAAGAAATCGATACGACTTTTTAATAGATCTAGATTCTCCGAAATTAACTCCAAACCGCAAGGTTCCTGAAGTTCTTCTACTACATCGGCTAGTGCCATTCCATACGCAGACAATATTCCAGCATATTTGTGTATAAGAACCTAAAATATGACGATTTGAAATATTTGGTGCCTACCAATGAATTAACTCCCAAATAAAAATATCCCAGAGCAAACAATCAAGTCCCAATGAATTAACTCCCAACGGAAAGTATGAATTAACTCCCAAATTTTTTAAAATATGAATTAAGTCCCCAAAAAATTTAATTAATTCCCAAAATTTGGGTGAAAAAATTGTATGGGAAAATTTGGAACTTAATTCATATTTCGATTTGGGATTTAATTTATTGGGAGTTAATTCATTGCGCCCAAAATAGAATATGTAAGACACTATACACCAAACCTTATGTTAGATAACATACACTTATGTTAGATAAATAACACTGGGAATTATTACCTTTGAAATACCCAGTTCTCTAGCAATAGAGCATGCATGTTGGCCACCTGCTCCACCAAAACAGGCTAACACATGATGAGATGTGTCTAAACCACGAGACTGAGTTAAAGCGCGGATTGGACGGCACATAGTCTCGTTAGCTACACGTATAAATCCTAAAGCAACGTCCTCCAAAGAGAGCAGCTTGGTGTTACCTGATTTTGACAAATGTAAATTTATTTCATATTGTAATGTTTCAAACTTATTTTTTGACGCTGAATAGTCTAAAGCCTCGTTTTCTTGCGGTCCAAAAATTTTTGGAAAATATTCCGGCAACAAACGACCCAAGCAAATGTTAGCATCTGTAACAGTCAATGGGCCACCTTTCTTGTAGCAAGCGGGCCCCGGATGAGCACCTGCTGATTCAGGCCCTACAACAAAAAGTCCCGAACGAAAAAAAAGGCATGAACCACCACCTGCTGCCACAGTATTTATATCCAGCTGGGGACCCTGTATTGTCACACCAGCAGTAGTACTTTCCATTACATGCTCATAAGATGAATCATATCTAGAAACATCTGTGGATGTTCCACCCATATCAAATCCAATAAGTGGCAGCTTAGTTTCACGAGATCCGGTTAGAGAATAGCCAACTACACCTCCTGCAGGTCCAGAAAGAATAGCACGTGCACCGCGGAAGTTCTCCATTGTTGTAAGACCTCCATCGGACTTCATGAAAAGGACATCAATGCCTTCCAACTGATGCTCAAATCCAGATTTGAAACTGCAAGTTTATGTGATTTATTCACAAGCAAAAACTATTTATTTATATACTGTAAAAGTACAAAAATCAACAAAAATCAAATTTGTATATATGTACCTTGTTTCCAACATTAACATTTGTGCTTAAACTACAACACAGCTTTATAGTTCATATTACATACATATGTATGCAGATATAAAACTTGAATAAGATGTAATAAGTGCGTGAAGTTAAATTCGTAAATTTGACGCGAATTTAGCAAAGACAAAAACTAAAATACGAATTTTAAATTAAATTCGTGCATAATTAGCAGTGCCAATGTAACGTGTCACTTGGATTTACTTATTCATTTAGTAAAACAAATAATCTGAAAACGATTTGTATATTGTTGGAAAGGTCACTATATCAGCTACCTAATCCTGAAAAATTCAGCCGTGCACAGGCAAGGATGTCACGTCAGTGGCCAACGTTTGGTTACCCAGTGCACCTCCAGAAGCACTTTTCATACATTTCGACAAACATTTTGTTCAACAAAACACATAACTTGGACAAACGTTGTATATACAGTGCACTCGGGAAAACGTCAACACTAGTTTACGTCAACATCCCAAAACGTCAACCCTTAATGTTTTGTCTACTCTAAAACGTCAACCAAACCACAAAGCTCTAAAACAAATAACCAGCAAATAACCAGCAGGGTTAACAATAGGCAGCGTCTAGTATTTTGGAATAACACAACCAAAAACGATTAACTGACCCATATTTGGAACGCGAAACGTAGTACGATTTTGAGAAACACCTATTGTTCTGCTTGATGTCTGTTGGAAAAGGTTCTGAAGGCTGTAAAGGCCCCATATCAAGAATTTGACGTTTTTCGTTATCACTTAATATTTTGTTCGTGAAGTTTCCCAAATCATAAGAAGATTTGTCGTACACATTTTCGAAAAATTTAGAGGTCTGTGGTTCCTCCAAACCCTCCGCTCTTATGTGTGTCATGCAAACATCATCCACGTTCACATAATCGGCGGCGGAGGTATCTCCAATTGCAATAATTGTCGAATCTTCTTCAGTAGGCTTCTCAACCAACACTGCAGTTACCACATTATTTGAGTCACTATCAATAGAAATATTTTGGAAAGATGTACTTGTTGAAGGCTGACTAAAAAACTTGTCAATTTTGCGCAATTTTTGTTTACTATCTTCTCTTTTTTTGC
Source organism: Myopa testacea (assembly GCA_949629155.1). Classification (NCBI taxonomy): domain Eukaryota; kingdom Metazoa; phylum Arthropoda; class Insecta; order Diptera; family Conopidae; genus Myopa; species Myopa testacea. The sequence goes on along the minus strand of OX451346.1, from coordinate 31,329,164 downwards.
GTTGTTTGCGTTTATATGCACCACTGGGTTTGTTCTTTTTATCCATAATTTTAGTTTTCTAATTTATTTAAACAATACAATATTAGATTGTGCTCGAGTAGGTAGGTACTCACTGTTCACTGACGACGTTAAAAGTAAAATAAAAGGAAAGAGAAACACAATGATACGCTACAAGTGTCGTTGGGGAATCCCCGGAAAAAAAATTATCACCGTTAGTGTTACCACATTTAACGGTGGAGACCATGAACGATCTCCTGCCCGCGGACCTGAATTAATGTACCTACTGCAGGTGACTTGCATTTTTTCACGATATTTCGCGTTACACAATTTCGGCTGTAGCCGAAATCTATAGATTTGACACGATTTATTGACTTAACGGGCATCAATATGAGTGGTAAAATCAAATAAATTTGAACCACTATATTGACCAGTACAAAAAAGTTTATTGACATTAGCTTACTTACTCCTGATACAGCATTAATTTTTTAACCGTTCTCGAAAAAAAATCTTAACTCGAATTCACAATAAAACGCACATCGATGAATAATAAAACGCACATATCACTATCCGTCAAATTGACAACACAGCCAACCTACAGAAAGCATTTAGGGGAATTCCCTAGGCATAACTTTTGAATTTCTCTCAACTGAGTTGTCATGATTAAAGTGGGGTTGCAACCTGTCATATTTATTTTGAAAATGGGAGACATTTCCAAAAGTGCAGTTCGATCGAGATTTCTGGTAAGGATTCGAGGGCCCCCTGAGCATGAGGGCCCCGGGGCACTGCCCCGCCTAGCCCCTAGGTAGCTACGCCACTGCTCCTGAGTCGATTTAGCCATGTCCGTCCGTCTGTCTGTCTGTCCGTCTGTGGAAATCACGATTACAAGAGAACGAATAGAGATATCTTCTTCAAACTTGGCACGAATATTTCTAGAGAATATTGTCTAGAAGGAATAGAGATATTTTCATCAAATTTGGCACGAATATTCTATGTCATCACAGGCTATTTGAGATTGAAGAGGAAAAAAATTAGACCATTTTTAGACTCCTAATTTTTAAGTAAACGTGTGTAGGGTATATGAACTTCGGCCAGGCCGAAGTTAACACTCTTTCTGGTTTATGTTCAGTTGATTTTTTGTTCTCGTAAGTATCACATTACCAAATGTGCTCCTAACAACCGAAAGTGTTAAATTACAAGAAAAGGCAAATATTTTGGATTTATTAGAAAAGGGTGTAAGTGCGGTAGCTTTAGCAAAGCAATATGGTATCTCAAAATCAACAATTAGCAAGATAAAAATGAAAAAAAATAAAATTTTGGACTGTGTTAATAACACACTTTCCGGTCCGGAAAAAAGAAAGACAAAAGGAAGAGCATCAGAGTTGCCGAAAATGGAAAAGCGCCTGTATCAATGGTTTGTTAAGCAGAGAGAAAGGAATTATCCGGTTAATGCATTAGCGCTCAAACAAAAGGCTAAAGAGATTCATCTAAAAGTAAAAGAAACGGAATGTTCTTTTAACGCAAGGTTTTAAAAAAAGATTTGGAGTTCGCCTGCTTAAAATAACTGGAGAAAAGCTATCTTCGCAGCCTTTGCTTGTCGAACCATTTAAAATCAAGCTAGAACAAAAAATTGAAGAAATGGGTCTATGCCATGATCAATTGTACAATGCTGATGAATCTGGCTTATTATGGAAAATTTTGCCAGAAAAGTCTTACGTATCAAGCGCCGAAAGGACTGCTCCAGGCGTAAAGACAGAAAAACAACACGTTACTTTTTTATGTTGTCCTAATGCTTCCGGAAATCATAAGCTTATATTGTTGGTGATTGGGAAGGCAAAAAGTCCACGGCTTTTCAAAAATTTTAACTGTCCAACTGAGTAGAAGAGTACCAAGTCCTCATGGATGACATCAGCTATTTTCTGCGATTGGTTTCACAAATCCTTTGTGCGACAGGTTAATACATATCTGTTCTGCTGCAGAATAGCTAAGATTTTCGAATTTTAGGTAACAGATTTTCTTTTAAAAAGAAATTGCCAGTTAATGCGCTCCTTTTGATAGACAATGCTCCGTCTCATCCAAGTGAATTAGAGCTTAAAACAGTAGATGGAAACATAATTGCAATGTTTTTTCCTCCGAATGTAACCCCACTTATCCAACCAATGGATCAAAACGTAATTTAAATAACGAAACTGTATTATAGAAACAGTCTTCTAGCCATGATAGCAGCAAAAAAATCAGATCTAGTAGATTCGATTAAAGCTGTTATATTAAGGGATTGTGTTATGCTTTTAGAAGCCCCATGGAATAAAGTTAGCAAAGATACATTGGCAAAATGCTGGCAAACTGTTTTGCGTTTCACGGAAAATGAGACAGATCCGGAGGAAGATATTCCGTTAAGCATATTGAAAGAAAACTCGAAACTGCAACAACAAATGGAGCCCGTATCTGCTTTATGAAATAAATCCTCAGGTTTGCCGCTTTTTAAAATGAAATAAATCCTCAGGTTTGCCGCTTTTTAAAATGAAATAAATCCTCAGGTATGCCGCTTTTTAAAATTATACGACGAATTAAGATTATAGACACGACCAGTAACTTTATACATTTTTTTAAGGTAACGTTTCTAATTCGTGTGAAAATGAGGAGCTAGAAGTGACCGATGATGATGGCAACGATGATTTAGATACGAGTACAAATGTACAGACAATAAAACCAAACGAAGCTGTCGAAATATTTAACCGGGCTTTGGATTGGGCTCAATGCGAGAATGTTGAGCAAAATGACCTAAATGTATTAAGACGTTTACGAGAGAAAGCTCTCCTCCAAGTATTGGAAAGGAAAAAATAACAGACTTTTTTTAGATGCATAAGTATGTATGTATGTGAAATGTGATCTCTTTTAAAATGTGTTCCTTTAGTTTTACTTAGGCTAAAAGCCTTTTTGTTCCTTTTTTGTATTTGTTTATGTTTCGTTTTAGTTTATAGTCAATAAAAACGTTTTAAAGCACACTATAAATATGTTTTTTATTACAAGTTTCTACATTCATAAACGTCAACACCATCAGTTTTAATTAGTTGACGTTTTCCCGAGCTCACTGTAGTTCGAAAGGTCAATACATCAGCTCATACAAGGCCCATACAATACATCACAGGCAAGGATGTGGCGTCAGTGGCCAACGTTCGGTTACCCAGTGCACCCCCAGAAGCACTTCTCATACACTTGTGCCTTGTGGTCTTTTTCATGCATCTAACGGCTTTTTGGCACGCTTGCAAGTTTTTAAAAATCGTATCATAGTATTCATTGGTTTCCACATATCCATCTATTCTTTTAGAATCAAAGTTAATATATTTTGTTAACGTAAAGAGACAAAATTTCAACACATTGTTTAAAAATTTTTCGTGATCTGTTATTACTCTACAAATGTTGCACATCCAACTTTCAAGAACAAGTGATCTTCCAAAAACTTCTTCATTTGAATCTGCCTGCAAACTATGAATTTGTAACGGTAAAGTAAGTGTAAGCTCAGTAAATTTAATACACGATATATAATGACGACTATGTACACCCAAGAAGGACAGAAACAAAATCACACATTGCGCAGGTCAGTTATTTTTGAATAGAGAATGTGTTGTGGTAGTTTTACGGTATACGACTATAGTAACGTACCCAAATATATTTGGCGTTGTGTTTTTCGAAGTGTATAAGAATGCTCCTGGAGGTGCACTGGGTAACCAAACGTTGGCCACTGACGTCACATCCTTGCCTGTGCACGGATGTATTTTTCAGGAATGAGTAGCTGATGTATTGACCTTTCGAAATGTATACCACGTTTGTCCAAGTTATGTTTTTTGTTGAACAAAATGTTTGTCGAAATGTATGAGAAGTGTTTCTGGAGGTGCACTGGGTAACCGAACGTTGGCCACTGACGCCACATCCTTATCTGTGCACGGCTAAACTTTTCAGGATTAGGTAGCTGATGTAGTGACCTTTCGAGCTGTATACCACATTTGTTCAAGTTTTGTGTTTTGTTGTCGAAGTGTTTCTGGAGGTTCACTGGGTAACCAAACATTGGCCACTGACGTCAGCTGTAGTTGGATTAGGTATAGTGACCTTTCCAACAATATACAAAACGTTTTCAGATTATATGTTTTACTAAACGAATAAGTAAATCTGAGTGACACCTTGGCACTGCTAATTATGCACGAATTTAAATTCGTATTTTGGTTTGTGTCTTTGCTAAATTCGCGTCGGATTTACGAATTTAACTTCACGCACTTAGATTTAATTACGTTATTGAGTATACTATAAAAATATTAGTTCAAGAAGTTAAGAATTTTCGTTTTTGTGCAAGATTTTATTTTTGGCTACATACAGGTTAATAGCTGGGTATACATACGAGGGCGGTCCGATAAGTACTTAGCCTCAACACCCGATGGTCGCCACGATCGCAAGAAAAATTTACTATCGTGTACTACATTGTTGTAGACAGCTGCTGTCAACAACATCGGTCTCGAAGAAAAAAAACAAAAAAATAATGAATATCAAACTCTAGCCGCAGAAATAAAATTGCTCAACAACATTATTCAAAATTAATTGCAGAATCATCAGGCAGATCTACTCGCTCAAAAATTGTCACAAATAAAACCCGGGCCAGTTGCCTTCAAAGAAATCTATCGCTTCCTGGACAGGAAAAAAAAATGACTTCTGTCATAAAATCAAAGTCGATGATATACTATGAACATGTAGAAAACGCCGAAAAATTTAAACTATTGTACATTATGAGAAAACTCATCAAGAAAACATTCCCAACTCGCAGAATAATATGCTTATAAATGAAACCTCGAACTTCTCTCTCTCTCTCGAACTTTAGCACCTTGCACCAGTCCAATTTATTTATTCCCTGACGCTTTTAACGCAATCCAAAACAACTCAACAATGCATTTTACGAACCCCAAAAACCTGGAATATATTATAAAAAAATTAAACTCAAAAAAATCATTTGGACATGACGAAATTTCAAATTACATATTACAAAAATTACCAGGAAGTTACTTACCACAGCTCTGTATTATCTTTAATAATTGCATCAATAATGGATATTTTCCCAACACGTGGAAAATAGCGAAAATTATACCAATTAAAAAAAAACATAATCATGACCCTACCAACTACAGACCAATTTCCCTGCTTCCAAATCTCGGAAAAATCCTAGAGATAACCATTAAAGACAAAATGAACATAAACATGGACTTTGACTTCTTACCTGACCATCAATTTGGATTTAAGCCAGGACACTCCACACTACATGCACTACTAAAATTCCGGGACGATGTCACCGCCAACCTTAGAGCAAATTCCTGCACAATCGCCGTCTCGCTAGACATAGAAAAAGCGTTCGACAAAGCGTTTCACAAAGGCATAATATACAAATTAATAAATCTAGCTTCTAAATCTAATCTTGACCCATTCATATATTAATTAGACTGATTTCTAGCTTCCTACATAATAGAACCTTTAAAGTACAAATTGGTGACACATTATAGGAAATAGGACAAATGAAAAGCGGGGAACCCCAAGGATCCATCCTGCCTCCATTTCTATACAATACCCTTATTCACGACTTATACCCTAAATGGTAGCAAAAGTATTCTTTACGCCGACGACTCACTAATTTTTATGCGCACTCGAAATCCCCTTTTTTGGCTCTAAATCCCGTTAATAATCACCTTTACCTGGTACAAAACTACTACACTAATTGGGGTATTAAAATTAATACAGCTAAATCACAAGTCATATGCATAAGAAATGCTTCTGGCAAATGTGCGGCAAGTGTTGTACCAGAAAGTCAAATTATCCAATTAACCCTAAACAATTCAAACATCCCTTTCCGGAAAAACATTACATATCTCAGCGTATCATTCAATAACCTCCTGAAGATCAATACTCATGCTAGAACCAAATTAAAACCAGGATGAGTGTTAACTTCGGCCTGGCCGAAATTCATATACCCTACACACGTTTACTTAAAAATTGGCGTGGCAATGGTCTAATTTTTTTCCTTTTCAATCTTAAATAGCCTGTGATGACAGAGAGTATTCGTGCCAAATTTGATGAAAATATCTCTATTCGTTCTCGTGTAATCGAATTTTATTTAATTAGTGGGCGGACCACGCCCATACAAGCTGGGAGCTTGTATAACGAATTACAATTTAATTAGAAGCATTTACAATTGAGCTATAAGCATGGATTAATTTATATTCACTATAAAAAGTAGGCGTGGTAATGGTCCGATTTTGCCCATTTTCAATAGCAATGAGTTTCTAATGATAGACAATATTCGTGCCCAGTTTGAAGAAGATATCTCTATTCGTTCTCTTGTAATCGTGATTTCCACAGACGGACAGACAGACAGACGGACGGACATGGCTAAATCGACTCAGTAGGTCACGCTGATCAAGAATATATATATTTTTCTATACTTGTCACGCCTCCTTTAATGCGTTACAAAGGGAAGCAGTAAGTGAATATAGCCTCTCACTTCGTGTGCAGGGTATAAAAAGTAAATGAACTAAAATGATTATTCGCAAATTTATTAAAAATCAAGGCACTCCCTCAAAAAACGAAGCTACTTACATATAAACTTGCTATTAGGCCTGCTTTATTGTATGCATTTCCAATATGGTTCACTATCTCTCCCTCCGTGGCCGAAGAATTATAAATTTTTGAAAGGAAAATACTTAGGGAATGCATTGACAAAAACTTTGAAACTTGTAACGAAGTGTTTTTCGGCCGAGGTGAAGCTCGCCGGGTGTCCACGGTTCTTTCTCCGTCACAAACATTTGTTTGTGTCAGGAGACCGATAAATACAAAAGACGAGATTAATTTTTAATAAGTACAATTTTCTTTATTTATTGCTGAATGTATACATTTCTCTCTAATATAAAAGGCAAAGGCAAAAAGACACTTTGTTCTCTTAATCACATTTTCCTAAAATATGATCTCTCACTAAGTCGCATGATTATGGAAAGGAGCGCACTGTATTGCGCGCGGAGCTTGAGGGGTGAGGGGGATTCGTTCTTTGAGACCAAGTTCCGATCGTCAGGGTCTTCCTGGCCAGTCTGAGGTTGGGAAATAGGTGTACCGCGCGTTTTGGTTCTCCCGAAGTCCCACCTGCCCGAGGTACACCCGTGACGATCGCGAAATTGTTCTCTCCTAGAAGACTTATGTTGATTGGCGGAAACGGAGGTTTTCTGACTCGACGAAGTGGGGAAGGTTTTCTGTGTAGAGAGCGGTATGACCATCATCGTCGGAACTAAATCATGATAGTCATCCGCCAGTCCATTACACTCTTGTGTTCGGCTTGAAACTCCCAGTCGGATGCAAACCGAGAGACCGAAGAACAAGAGCGCGCGCATGGCATAGACACCACAGTCGGATTCATACCGAGGTGTCCATCCAGTCTGGACTTCTCTGGGCTGGATCTGGGAGGGGAAACTGAGAGAGAAAAAAACAAGAAGAACAAGAATATCTAAGTTATGTGCAGAGAACGGCATGACCATCATCGTCGGAACTAAACCATGACAGTCATCCGTCAGTCCATTACGCTCTTGTGTTCGGCTTGAAACTCCCAGTCGAATGCAAACCGAGAGACCGAAGAACAAGAGCGCGCGCATGGCATAGACACCACAGTCGGATTCATACCGAGGTGTCCATCCAGTCTTGACTTCTCTGGGCCGGATCTGCGAAATTGTTCTCTCCTAGAAGACTTATGTTGATTGGCGGAACCGGAGGTTTTCTGACGCGACGAAGTGGGGAAGGTTTTCTGTGTAGAGAGCGGTATGACCATCATCGTCGGATCTAAACCATGATAGTCATCCGTGAGTCCATTACGCTCTTGTGTTCGGCTTGAAACTCCCAGTCGGATGCAAACCGAGAGACCGAAGAACAAGAGTAACGTTCCAAGTAACGTTAAATTAGCGGATCCAACCTCGACAAACCGGGCAAAATCGATGTACTCCTAGAAGCAGAGTTTTTCTACGATTTAATGCAAATCGAACAGTTAACCCTCGGCAAGGATATGCACATCCTACAAACTACAAAATTAGGATGGATAGTATCGGGAAAAATTAACTCAAGAATTCATCAAGTTGTTACGTGTGGAATCTTCCAACAGCAACGAGACCACAGACGAGTTAATAGAAAGATTTTGGTTATTAGAGAACACTGAGGACGAGAAGAAAGAATTGACGGTAGCAGAACAGGTATGTGAAGCTTTACGCAAACAGTATCGAGATCCGCAACTGGGCGTTTCATAGTCGGTTACCATTAGCAGAAAAGGGTGAAGTATTGGGAGAAACATTTTCAATGGCTCCTAGCCGTTTTTATGCTCTAGAGAGACGATTACAAAAAGATCAAACTCTAAACACAGCCTACTGCAACTTCATGGAAGAGTATTCTCAACTTAGACACATGGAAAAGATCGCACCCAAAAATGTACTAAAGGAACATTATTTCATTCCTCATCATTGCGTTCTTAAACCGGATAGTAGTACCACTAAATTACGGGTCGTCTTCGATGCTTCTGCAAAGTCTTCGTCAGGACGCTCCCTAAATGATATACTACACGTCGAATCAACGATTCAAGAGGAACTCTTCTCCATTTTAATTCGCTTTCGTCTCCACAAGTACGCATTCTCCGCTGATATCGAAAAAATATATCGGCAAATCTTACTACATCGTGAGGATCAGAGTAAGTTGATAATTATCAGTTGATAATTTGACGAAGCGATAGAAAACAAGAATTAAGGTATTATCGTCTACAAACGATAACATATGGGACGTCGGCCGCACCGTACTTAGCTACAAAATGCCTTTAAACGCTAGCAAGGCAGAACAAGTTGGGGAGCAATTTCACTTTAGCGGTTTTGCCCCGATTTTTTTGTTACTTTTTTTACCGTTATTTTGGACCATTATAACGGTAAATAACCGCCCACTTTTGGGGGCGTGGCATTAGTTTGCGGATTATCGGCGTTTGAAGGTCGCGAAAGGTCACCTCTTTAAAGGTTTATTATACCCAAATTAGGAAGGGTATACTAACGATCGAGGTGTCAAAGGAAAGGTATTGCCATGCCCCTCATTTCCCTAGTACACCATTTTACCGCCAAGGTTACGGATTATAAAACCTTCCCCCTCCCTCTTATATGACAATTAAGGTATATATTAGAAACACTATTTATAAAGCCCATAATTTTCTCTTTTTAGCGATATATAATATGTCATATTTACCGCTATAGATGGTAAATTGCAGAAGGAATGATTATTTAAAAACAGTGTTTTATGTGTATTTCATGATGTGTTTTTTTTTTATTAATTATTATTTATTAAGTAGGAATTTATTCGTCTGGTACAATTTCATAGTGATTATAACCCTCTGTATGTCAAACACCGGCTACGCAACAGAATAGTGTTTTGTGGCCAATTTTATGGCGTGTATGCATCCTCCGGCCTTCGGCCTACGGCCGCACTTTTTGATTATAACCCTCAGTATGTCAAACACCGGCTACGCAACAGAATAGTGTTTTGTGGCCAATTTTAGGGCGTGTATGCGTCCTCCGGCCTTCGGCCTACGGCCGCGCTTTTTGATTATAACCCTCAGTATGTCAAACACCGGCTACGCAACAGAATAGTGTTTTGTGGCCAATTTTAGGGCGTGTATGCGTCCTCCGGCCTTCGGCCTACGGCCGCGCTTTTTGATTATAACCCTCAGTATGTCAAACACCGGCTACGCAAGGGAATAGTGTTTTGTGGCCAAGTTTAGGGCACTTTTTGATTATAACCCTCAGTATGTTAAACGATGGTTAATGCTAAAAAACGGAAATTTTGGGGTCTGTAAAACGCTCATTTTTTTATATTTCAGTGAGTGGGGTTGGAATTGTTGGAGCACCTGCAACATATTATATATCGTTGAAAAGAGAAAAATGGGCTTTAAGATTATTGATTTTAATACATACCTTAATTGTCATATAAGAGGTAGGGGGAAGATTTTGTAATAGCCCTTCCACCATTTTTTTCTTAAAACTAAAATATATCCTAAACAATTGACAATATCGAAAAAATATATATTACTAAAACATAGGTGCAAATATTTCCTTTCAATCGGTATATACACCTTCTCTATAGGGTTAATAGTTTGGGACTTATCGCTCGCCAAAAATTCTGCATTTCCGCAATTCAAACGCCCATATCTTCTATACGGAAGCCACGCCCCCAAAAAAATTTTGGGATTCGATTCTTCGGTAAAAAACGAAGGCTTAATTTCACTTAAGCCCAAGTTGGATCATCCAACGGGATCTCAAGTTCTACTAGATGACTTTTATATGGATGATTGCTTGAGCGGTGCAAACAGTATTGCCGCAACATTAGAAATTCAGGCGCAACTGAGGCACATCTTAGTCAGCACAGGGTTTAAGCTGCGCAAGTGGTGCGCTAATGATTCAAAATTGCTCGAGAACATTGCATCTCATGATCAAGAAGTTGATCTTGATTTCCACTCTGTACATTCTCCTTACATAAAGACACTAGGTGTAATGTGGCTACCAAGGGATGATCAATTCTCAGTTCGGGTGAAAATGACTACCACACAATGTTCAACAAAGCGATCAATTATTTCAGACTTGGCTCGCATTTTGGATCCGCTGGGAATCCTCGCACCTATAGTGGTAATTGCCAAATATTCATCCAGCAGCTTTGGCAATTAAAGCTGTCATAGGATGACGTCTTACCAGAGCAACTACAAAAGGAATAGCGCAGCTTTCAAGAAATGTTGGCATCTCTAAATAAAATTAGAATTGATAGACACGTCTTCAAAAAGGAAATACCAATCTCAGTGCAAATCCACACATTTGCAGACGCCTCAGAAAAGGCCTACGGGCAGCGGTATATCTAAGATCTACATTCAGAAACGGACAGGTTATACTGCGATTGCTGTGTGCGAGATCTAGAGTTGCCCCACTTAAAAAGCAAACTATACCACGCCTAACTATGCGCAGCTGTTTTAGGCGCCGAACTTACAACCAGGGTAAGAACTGATCTAAGGTTGCAAGACGACAAAGCCTTCTTATGATCGGACTCTCAGGTGGTACTATGCTGGATTCACTCAACAGCATTTCATCCTTTCACATCTTTGTGGCCACTAGGATCGCAAAAATTCAACAAAGAACAACTAACAACTAATTCAAAGTGGTTCTACGGTCCCTTCTTCTTGCACGGCAATGAATCTTACTGGCCTGCAGCATTTTCAAAACCCTCAAACCATGAACCCGAATTAGAAAGGAAATCAATCGCAGCAACCTCGTTAATAAGCACGGCGGGAAGAGAAGAACTTATATATGGTATTAACCACAGGAATTCTTTTCGCACACTGCAACGCATTGTCGCCTATGTATTGCGGTTCATCAGCAACGTACGACATAATGCACCACGGTTACAGGAGAAGGAATTATCACCACAAGAATTACAAAAGGGCCTACAACTAATAGTACAAACAATACAGCAATCAGAGTTTGCAACTGAAATCAAGGCACTTACTCAACACAAAGCATTAGATAAGGCAAATTCAATAAATAGTTTATGGATGAACAAAATGTTCTTCGAGTGGGAGGTCGTCTACAAGCAGCTAATCTATCATACGATGCAAAACATCCACTACTCTTACCATATAATGATTCATTGGTAAGGTTACTGCTCCAGGGTCTGCATGAAGACAACAAACATTGCGGAGCCCAGGCACTTCTGACTATATCCAGACAGCAATTCTGGATCATAAAAGGCAAATATATGACGAGAAGTGTTATTCAAAAATGTGTTTTATGTAATCGAGCAAAACCTCACCTGTTTAAGCAAATATTGGGAAATCTACCAGCAGAAAGAATATCACCAGCGCGACCGTTTATTACATCAGGAGTAGATTATTGTGGCCCTTTTTGGGTACACTATAAAATTCGAGGTAAAAAACCACGTAAGATTTATCTCGCAATCTTTTGCTGTTTCGCGACTGAAGCTCTCTGACATATGAAGAAATGGAAACAGTCATAGTAGAAGTCGAAGCAATTTTGAATTCACGCCCTTTAACTCCAATGATCTTAATGACCTCACAGCATTAACACCTGATCATTTTTTAATCGACGAACCCCTGACCGCTCAAGTAGAAGTTTGTGCACCTAAACTAAAGACAACTCTTAGTACAAGATGGAAATTAGTGTCCGAACTAAAGCATGAATTTTGGAAAAGAATTTTGGAACGTGGAGTATTTAAATCAATTACAACACAGACAAAAATGGAGACCACTGATATTAAGGAAGACACTCTAGTAATCATTAAAACTGACAACGTTCCAGTACTCAACTGGCCTCTGGGAAGAGTGACCAAAATATACCGCGGCCCTGATGGAGCAGTACGAGTTGTGGATCTAAAAACCACTTCTGGTATGCTTCGTCGACCAATCCACAATTTTGCCCCATTAGTAAAGGAGGATTCCAGCACAGCTGCAACTCCAGATGAAGGGTCAACTACCTCAGTGGCGCAGAAACATTCACGCGAGGGAGCTGAAATCCCACCGAAGCGTCAGAAAGAGATCACCGAAGAATCTTCTACCGCGTCAAAAAGAAAACGAAAAGCTCACACCCCAATGGTGATCAACTGTATAGCTGCTCTTTTCTTGCTGCCACTTATATGCGCTGGTTCTATAAATATAACGAATTTCAACAACGGATTTGGAATATTTCATTTCATTTATTCAGTATTCTCTATGTACAAAATGATAAACTAAAACTAAAGATAACATAAAATCTTAAAATATAGAGAATAAAGTAGTGACATTCTTATAACTTGTACATATAGTGTTAATGTCACATCAAGCTTAAAAATAAGATTAAAAATTCCGGAGTGAGCAGCAGATTATAGGAATTTAAACAACGAAAACAAAAAGGCAAAAAAACAAAAAAGTTGGAGGAGAGATTTAGTTAAAAATAAAAAAATTATACTAAGAAGTAAATTGCAGCAAGATTTCAATTTCTTTATGGTCATGTTCAAATAGCCAAAGCTTAATTCGCCTCAAGAAAGAAGTTCTATTGCGTAATGCCCTCATTTCTCTAGGAAGTTGATTAAATAGCTTACAGGACATAACCTAGTAAGAGTTTCTAAAAACTGAAGTGCGAAAATTAGGTACAGCGACCCTTTGTAAAGCAAAACTACGTAAATTACGTTTATTAGGAATATGGCTAAGCAAGTAACCACTTCTGATGAAAAAAATTTCTAAAACTTTATAACAGTATAAATGTCTGAGGGGAAGAACATGTAGAAGTCGAAAAAACTCCATAGAGTGGTTGAAAAAATTCCGAACGATTCGCATTGAAGATTTTTCTTATCATACACTTTTGTAAGACAGCAAGTTTTTGTAGGTGATTACGATAGGCTCCTCCCCAGCAACTAATCCCATACTGTAACTTGGAATGAAATAAGCCATAGTAGATTGCAAACTAATAGAACAGTACTTTCGTAAACTAAAAAAGTACCGAATAGCAGAGAGAAAATATTTTTTTAATTGTGAGATATGCTCAGACCAGTTTAAGTTTTGATCAATTGTTACACCAAGATATTTAAAGTGTTCCACCACATCTATTATAAAACAGGACGGATCACAAGATAATTTCTCGTTATAAGGAAATTGGCAATGTACAGTACATGTCCTACTGAATAGATTATATTTATCGCATTTTGGCGCGTGGAAAAAAATATCGATATCAGGGGGCGGTTGCTTACACAAACTGAAATATGTACATCAATTTGGTTTTTTTACTAACAAGGAGCTTGTGCTTCGCAAACCAAATTCTTAGTAGATACAAATCATGATTTAGATCAGTAATTAAGTTTAAAGGACTGTTCGCACAATAAGCAATACCTAAATCGTCCGCAAAGGCAGTCAGTGATCCCTTATAAGATAGATCGAAAATAGAATTTAAGTAAATTAGAAATAAGATCGGACCCATAACAGAGCCCTGCGGTACACCTAAATTAAGAGTGCGTGAGCTACTTAAAGTATTCCTAACTTTTACTCTTTGATATTTGTTCTTTAAATAAGATTCAAACCAATCAAGGATAAATTCACGAAACCCAGCTTTATGCAATTTGCTAAGGAGGATATTATGATCGACCATATCAAATGCTTTGGTAATATCTACAAAAAGACCTGCACAACTCTTATTGCCGTCAATACCAATGTATATGGTAGAACAGAAATTTAAAAGAACATTTTCAGTTGAAAGACCTACTCGAAATCCAAATTGCATCCCACTGAAAAATTTTGAGTTGTGAAGGAATTCCAAAACTCTACTCTTAATTGCTTTCTCAAATATTTTAGAAATAGATGACAACAAGGAAATCGGTCTGTAATTGTTTTTATCTGTTTTGCTACCCTTTTTAAAAAGGGGGATGGCAATGGCGCATTTCAGCTCACTAGGAAAAGTACCAGTGAAAATACTAGCATTAAACAAGTGTGCTAATATGTCTACTATGTTAAAAGCAACTCTTTTGAGTATGTTGTTTGAAATGCCATCAATTCCATGGGAATTTGACTTTTTTAATGAGGCAATAATATTAAACAGTTCAAAACTAGTAATAGGGCGAAAGAAAAAACTTAGATTATTGCTCACATCTTCTAGGTGCTCAACATCAGCACAGTTAAGACAATTAGCATAAGTGATGTCAGTACATGACTCATTTCCAATAGAACAAAAAGAGGCATTAAACTCTTCAGCAATTTCTAGAGTATCTGATATAATTGAGTTAGACTGCTTTAATATGATGGAACCATCGTCACTTTTTCTCTTTCTATTAAGTATGTTATTAACCACTTTCCATTCTTCCTTAATGTTGCCCTGTGCCAGCAATAATTGTCTATGGAAATAATTATCCCTGAGAATACGAACTTCGCTATTAATTTCCTTACGTAGTTTGACATATTTGGCTTTTAATCTATTATTTAGTGTGTGTTTATAACATTTCTTCTGTAGTTTGGGCTTTAATTTAATTTTCTTAAGTAATGGGCTATTTATCCACGGTTTCAATTTTGTATCCGATCTACTTTTGACATGCAAGACTGCAAGACTGGGTAATGTGTGTCCTCAAAATACTTATAAATATCTCAAACACTGACGAAACATTCATGTTGTTATAAACATCTGCCCAACACTCCATCCTCAGTCTACCATTCAATACTTCAAAATTAATATTAGTTTTATGACACAAAACCGGCGAAGAAATATAATGAACCTTATTTGTTTTACCAAGACTGTTTAGTAATAAGCCTGTCATACAGTGATCAGTGATTTACAAATTTAAATTTACGCCTATACAAAGATCAAGCGACAAGTTAGTAAACCGCCCAAATACGTGATCAAGACATGTATTGGATATAGGTCTGGTCGGAGCATCAATAAGGGAGGGAGGGAGGAAGGGAGATAAGCCATTCTCAGCTAAAATTAAACAATATTTGTCAGATATAGGCGAGGAAGATAAAATATCTAGGTTGAAATCTCCTAATATAACAAGAAGCTCCCTACTTAAGAAGTCAGCAAATTCATCCAGAAACAGATTACAGGGTTGGGAGTGTAAACGATACAGGCAGACTAATTTTAATAACTCATCATGCAAACAGCATGAAATTTCAATTGCATCTGCACTAGAAAAGTTAAAGTAGTTTGCCTTACAATCATAAAGTGATTTGATAAAAACTCCCACCCCTCCCGAAGAATAAGAAACATTAGCATTAGCATAAAAATTGTAGCCTGGAATAAAATAATCATCCACCTCAAAGGAAAATATCCAAATCTCGGACACAAAAATAATGTCTGGTAAATGCTTAAAAGATTCCAGATTACAGACCAATAAATCGAAATTTTGCCGCAAGCTACGAATATTCTGATGTGCAATAAGAAAAGAATTAACATCATAAATATTAGAATGGAAAATCTCATCAGGGCACAACAATGTGGTAGATACGGTGGGATTGTCGCAACTAAGATCCGAATTATTTGAAAAACGATTAATAGTAGATTAAACTACCGTGAAGTTTTATACAACAATCGCACGAAGATCTTCAAATGATCTTATTTCGACAACCTCACCATTTTCCACTTTTGCAATAAAATCCTGGAATTTCTGAACCATAAATACTTATAATGATTTGCTTCTTTAAATTTTTTTGTTTAAAAAAATAATGCGCGGTAGAATTTAGTAAAGCTATAATTAATAAAGATACTGCCATTGCTGTTGCCATCAAATAACGAGGTGTTAAGTTTCTTTTTGGCCCCATATTTGCTCTTCATAATTTTCAACCTAACATCCAGCGACGCAAGGTGGACACATATAATGTCAGTAGAGCTATGATCGCCTTCGACAGAATAGGATTCACTGAGATTTCTCCTACAGCCTGGACTTTAATTGTATATTACGACCTTCTACCACTTCAGAACGAACTAACGGCCTTTGAAAATAAGACAAATGCATTAGACCACATATGTCGGAAACTAAAGGATAATAAACCTTGCCTCGCCTTAACAGCTCACTTTAGAACATTAAGGAACGAAATGCAAGTTGACAGCGACATCCCACAAAATACTTGCAAAAAACGAGACATTACGTATTAGACATTGTTGGAAATGTCGCCCGTTCCCTATTTGGAGTGTTAGATAGTGAATATGCTAAAGAAATGTCCACCACCATCAACAAAGTCAGAAACAATAAAGGATTCCTCCTGGAGTTAATAAAAAATCAAACCTACATAATAGATTCAACAATAAATTGTCAAAAGAAAGGATTTGGAATCACAAGCTAATCTGAAACACTTGGTCTGGTGTTTCCAATCTAATCTGGTCAACTTGCTGAACTAATGAATGAAATCGACCATTACAAAATCTTCCAATGGTATATATCGTTTTCTACACAACTCTCAGCAATGGCCGTAAATCTAAAAAGAGTTCAAACCGCAACCTTGGATGTAATGACTACTGTACATCATGAGCGCGCCAGTCCACTACTGCTGACGCCGAAACAACTACAAGAGCAATTAAAGAAAATTAAAACCCATATATCGCCAGGACTGTTGCTCCCCAACGGCGATAACAACCTTCTACAATTGTACAAAACAATGGACATCAAGGGTACATTGACAGACCAACATGCCATATTCAAAATAATGATCCCATTAGTTGGTCTGGAGTCTTATCATCTATTTAATCTGGTACCCATTTCCGCAGTTCGCAATGGAACACTCATGAGAATTCACCCTAGCATGAAGATAATGGCGATCAATGATCATCGGGATAAATATTTTCCAATGACGTGGGAGGAATTAAGGGCTTGCAATCGATTGGATGACGATATGTACATATGCTCAAATAGACAACTCACCTACGGAATTAACTCACTGGATCACAGGTGCGAAGTGCTGCTTTTAACCAATAAACCCACAACAGATTGCAATTATATTCCCAATAATAACAACGATGAATGGCTCCCTACCAGCAAGGGCAATCAATGGATTTTTTCAGTTCATACTAAAACCGAATTCTCAGCTGTATGTGGGACTGAGTTACAACAGCTCTTGTTGGTTAACACAGGAATATTGACATTAAACAGCAATTTCACAATACGAAACGCAATGCTGAGCCTTAAGGGATATTTCACAATAGCTACAGTAATGCACACGTCCTACACACAGTTTGAAGCCGCGGTTGAAGCAGCATCCCTAATAATCAACAAAAGTTCAAACGACAGCAGCAATAGTAACAAAATTATCGAGGGAATCTCAGATCTTGACGCTGTTTTGGAATCCAACAAGCACGTGAAGAATATACACCTTCCAGAAGCTATTGAAAATAGTAGAATCCATCATCATATCATCAGTTACTCTGTATTGCTGCTGACTCTGCTATTATTGGCTCACACCAGCTATAAAATTTGGCATAAGAATCCACGATCTACAGGACCACCACCGCTTTAGACCAAGCACCGTATATTCGATCAACGTATAGGCTTGAATACTATTCAACGGGCGGGAAGATGTCGCGATTCGCTATGCTAACGGAAGCATTTTTTTCTACCTTTAACTGGGTCACCGACTGCGAGCATGGCTCAGTGTCATTGACTGCACTTATGTTACGCTGGCGGTCGATGACAGAATTCAAAACAATTAATTTACCTTACGAATTTGCTGACGCGCACTAATGTAGCGTTTTTAATAATTTGGCTTTCTTTTTAATTTAAATTGTTTCACAATATTTCTTTGTCAATTAGGCAATATTTCTTATTTTATGTTATTTTCTTATTGTTATTTCTGCTTAGCTTAAGTATTTTTATCTATAAATTAAATCGATTCAATAAAGAAATTGGTAGTATTCAACACAGAATCAGAGTGTTGTAATTAAACCAAGCTATTATCACTCAAACAGTACAAAGTGTGGATTCGGTATAAGTTCCGAATTTACACTTATAAATATATAAAAAGGGATTGGAATTGGTTCAAGTTCCAAATTCAATCACCTATTAAACCTAACAAAACAGTCTCAATAAATTGAATTGAAATGAACTGACGCTGATGCATTACAATTGATCACCACAGAAAAAGATAACGTATTTCAACAAAATAATATAAAAAAAATAATATTAAAATATAATGATTAGACCTAGATAACTTTTGCTTGCTGATTTTCAAAGTCAAATATCTGCTTCTTAATATTCTCTTTAAGTAAGGTTCCCATTTCAAACAGTTTTTGAGAAAATTAATGCCAAAATTAAAATTTGGAATAAAAATTCCGAAAAAAAATATTTGATTACAATTTTTTTTAAAATTACGGTAAAATTAGTCGGAATGTACTATTACAATTATTGCAAAATTAAACCAATCATCTAAAAATCTTTGCTTAATTCAAAAACCAAAACTAAAAGTTTAATCTTTAAAGTACAGCGCTTAGAAACTTCCTAGCGTTTGGAGAATCAAAGCGACTTTAGTGTCATTTTTGGGGGTTTCTCCTTTCAATTACACACTCATTGTAGACAAAAATTTAAAAGAAAAGGAAAATTTTGAAAATTATGAAAATTGAAAGATGTTTAACTAACCAATGAAAGAAAATAAATTACAGAAAGCATAACATAAGGAAATAACCAGACATGCAGACAAATTCCCAACAGTTAAGGAATAACTTTTAATAGCTAAAATCTATTAACATAAGTAATGAAAGCCAACAGGCAACCAGGAAAGCAAACAGAGTGACTGCAAGAAACAATTAAGGAAAATTTTGCTTAATTGCAAAATATTTATTATATTAAATAACAACAACAAAAGTAGGTCAGAAACTTGAACTTGAAACCGGCGAAATTGCTACCGAGCAACAGTTGGCGACAAAAATGCTGACAAGTACAAAAAATTAAACGTTTAATAAAACGATAGAACGTTAATTGGCGGCGCTAAGTATTCGTTTTACAACATTTTAAATCCAACACTTTAAAATAAATTTAACTTCACAACATTAAGAAAAATTTATGTATACTCGTACATACAGTACCGCTCATAAGTATTCGAACAATTCATATATGTGCAATTTAGACCGATTTTAAAAAAAAGTAAAGCAGTTTAATCGAGACTTGGCACACACTTGTGTGCCGTACGATATATTTATTTAAAAAAATAACAATAACAACAAATAATATAAAAAATAAGGTCACTATACATTTTCATCTATATATCCGCCTTTTGCCTTATATAATCTCGGCATTCTCTGGAGCAATTTCTCCAAAGTTTCAGGCCTGATCTCAACCCAACATTGAAATAATTTTTGCCAGAGGTCTTCCTTACTTGTAGGACTTAGAGCATTGGCCTTTCTCTCCAGCTCGTCTCACAAAAGTTCGTTGGGAGATAAATCCGGTGATTGTGGTGGCCACACCATGCGTTTCATGATATTCTTCCCTTCTAGATCATGTAAAAATGCTCTGCACAAACGTGAAGAGTGCTTCGGATCATTATCT
The DNA here is from genome assembly GCA_949629155.1 of Myopa testacea. NCBI lineage: Eukaryota > Metazoa > Arthropoda > Insecta > Diptera > Conopidae > Myopa > Myopa testacea. Next base: position 31,309,091 of record OX451346.1, on the reverse strand, counting down.
TCTTGAAGAGTGAATCCTTCACCTATAATTCTAATTCCTGAATGCACAGCATGTTCTTCTAGTATCTTCTTGTATCCTTCCTTGTTTAGTTTTTCGGTAATTCTGACAAGGTCGCCGGTGGATCCTGCACCGAAACATCCCCAAACCATCGTGTTTCCTCCTCCATGTTTAACTGTAGGCACGATACAGCCATCCGACATCCGCTCTCCGGTACGTCGACGAACAAACACACGCCTGTTGGACCTGAAGATTTCAAATTTGGACTCATCAGTCCAAAGCACATTCTTCCATTGCTACAACGTCTAATCTTTGTGTGTCTTCGCCCATTCCAATCGCTTTTTCTTATTTGCAGGCCGAAGTAAAGGCTTCCTTGGTGCTATTCTTCCTGAAAAACCAGCTTCCTTCAGACGTCTTTTTACTGTGGAAACAGATATGGGATTTGGGCGGTTACAGTTTATCTGGTTGGTGATATCTGGTGCCGTTAGACGTCTGTTCCGTTTGCTCTGGACTACAGTGAACTTGTCATCTCCTGCAGTCGTCTTTCTCTTTCTGCCAGAACGATTTCTGTTGGCAACACTGCCGATCTCTTCCTTTTTTTTAAGAATGGCCCAAGCAGAACTCATCGATATCTTTAAACGGGCAGCAATCTGCACATAGGATTATCCTTCTTAGTGGAGAGTACAAACCGCAAAACGTGTCTCAATTGATAATTCTTGTCGTTTTGGCATACTTGTGCTGTTTTTTTTACTTTTCAGGACGATATGCGAATTACAATTAATGTCCGAGAGAATTCAGTCCTGGTATTTAAAAGGATTGGGTACGGATTCAGGTAAATATAAAATTTAGTTCCCAACACCCAGCAGATAAAAAACAAGACCTTAAAAACCGTTTACATATCGCCAATATTGACAGGTAGTCATTAAAAGATTATTGATGAAATTTTCTATAAAGTCGATTTCGGACAATATGCACCTGTGCCGCAACAAAAAAAGGGTTAGGGTTTTTATGTTTCTCCCAAAAAACGACAGAAACGTCATAAAATCATCAAATCGAATTTAATTTCCAATGAATTCTACTGATTCCGAAAAATTTTGAATTTAACTGTCGTTCGAATACTTATGAGCGGTACTGTATGTCAATTGTAAACAATAATCGTTCTTTTAATTAATGACCGAGTTCTTGCAAGAAAAAACATATTTAGCCTTAGAAAAGAACCATAGGGATTTGAAGAGGCAAATAGAAGAATTTGCATAAAAAATTGGGAACATCCTGAAAAACACCGTTTCCAATAAAGAAAATTTAGAGCTAATCAATACTAAAATGCAAGCCCTAGGAGAAACATCAACTTTAGAAAAAGCAGACGCATTCATAGAGGAATTGCTGAATTTTTTTTAAAATACGAGGGACACTACTTATATTTCTGGCCTAAGGTACTACTAGTGTTACCCGATGCAAACTAATAGGACAGCTGAAAAGTTGGACATTTTTTAGCATAAGTCTCTTCAGACAACTTCTACCAGATCGCATGACAACATTGTCTTTCGTCAAGTTGAAAAATTCAATTCACTGAAAAAATGGAATTATCTCGTGAAAATTTTCGTGCGATGATTTTTTACGATTTTCGAAAAATTGGTACAACGAGTTCAATCGTGGTCGTAAGTCGCTCACTGACGACCCGCGAGAAGGTCGTCCAAAATAGGTTGTTGTGCCAGCAAACATCGATGCTGTGCAAAAACTGATTCAGTAAGATCGTCATGTAACATATGTCGATTGGTGCCGAGAAATGACCAGAAAATACGAGAACGGTGCTTCCAAAAGTGTCTACTACATTTTTTTTGAGTTTGTGATGCGTGGAGATAGACGTGTTTTTAAGTGCTAGCAATTGCTCTATTTTTTTGGTCCAAATTCAAAGTTTTCTTTGTGCAGCTGGGGCAAGTTACTGGTTTCCTTAGTGAACGCCGTTAATGGTGTGTTACTTGTCTCAAAGTCTTTGGAAATTTAAATTATAATTTATAATATAATATAAAATATTATTGAATAATGTCTGGCATTAAAGAAAAGGCTGCTGCATGTGAAGTGAGAGGTGGAAAGCAAAGAGCACTTCGCAACAAGTATGTCTCACTGGAGAGCCCGTTAGACAATCGTTCGAAAAGTAGCTTGCTCCTTGTGCTCCTGCTCTTTCTCTCGCTTCGTTTGATGATAAGTTAGCGAAGCTCCGAGACAGTGTTGTAAAGCAGATCCGTGATGATATTTCTAACTCCGAGGAACGAATCTTACAACGATTTGCTGAATTAACTGCTGAAGTTGCTAATATGAAAGCTGGCTTGAATGCCGTAATATCACGTGTTAATTTACTGGAGAACGGGACGGCTGCTATTGAGGCAATGAAGATGGATATAGCAGATCTTAAAGTTGCACTATCTAACATCGAGGGTCGGGCGGTGGCTGCTGACATCTTAATCACCGGTATTCCGCCTGTCGATAATGAAAATTTAGAAGAAATCTTCGGAAAAGTTTGCAACACTCTTGGAGTTGACAACTGTCTACTGGTACGTGATGTTTTTCGGGTGAAGAAAAGCAGAAATAGTAAGAAGGTACTTACTGAAACATTAGTTGTCAAGATGAAATCTACACATGCGAGATCTAGTTTTATGAGGTCTGTATCACACTTCTGTCGTGAAAGTCGAAGGTCATTGAACCTTGGTGACATTGGCATTGGAATCAGTGAAAAGAAGTTTCATGTGCATGAAAGTTTGAGTAAATGTAACCTTGACATATTACAACAAGCCGTTAAACTAAAGCGAGAGAAGAAGTTGTCTGCTGCTTACTCGCGGGGAGGAAGAATCTTCATCAAAACTGCTGCCAGCAGTCTTCCAACCTTTGTTGATCATTTGGATAAGCTATATAGCATTGCTGCCGTCAAAGAGTAGTCATAATTTTAATACGCATTGTTTCAATTATTAATTATGTTATATACTCTCACTCTATATTATTGTGATATACTTATTTTCTCTATATTTTTTCTACCTCATAAACTGTTCTCTCTCTTATCTTTACCTACCTGTCCACTTTTCTTTATCAGATTGTAATTTCTTCTTACTCTCTTCTAATGTCTCTCTCACCAGCCTTAGTTGCATGTATTCATGGAATTTCAGTGAAATGCGCACCTTGCTTGACTGGTTTGCTTTTGTTCTCTCTGCTGTGTCCACTGCTTCGTAATGAGCGTGTCTAACGTGCCTGTTGGTGCTGATAGTAATCATAAAACAGTGATTGATATACTATGTAAACAACATAATGGTCTTAATGTTATTAATTTTAATGCTCGCAGTTTGAACGGAGACAAATAAGATTATATTAGACACTTATTTGAATTTTCGTGCGCGGATGTTATCTGTATTACGGAAACTTGGTTTGCTGCTGACCTTAGTGACTATATTCTTAGTATTAAAAACTATAATCTCTACCGCTGTGATAGAGTTGGACGAAGGGGTGGTGGAGTAGCTATCTATGTTAAGTCTGTTTACTCTTCTCGAGTCGAATTTACATGTCCCGTTTACTTGTATCTTGTGTATATAATCCTACCAAAAATAGTGCTCTTGATCCTTTTTTTAATACCCTAAACAACCAAGAATAATAGAATACAAAATTGCGCAATGCGCAGGTCCGTTATTCGCAGTAAAAAATTTTGACAACCGTCATTCCAGCGCGTGACGTCAAGATATTTGACGTATTTGACGTATCATATTTGTGTTTGCTTGCATGAATTGCATTCCCATTGCGATACTGCAAAATAAGAATTGCATAGTAATAATAATAATTTCCGCTTGAGAAATTATATTCTTGGAGGCATCTGCCATCTCTCACAGGTATCTGCACTTTATCCCTTTCGCTCCACGGGCTCACAATTGTGAGCTTCAGAAATATTCTCTGGAAATATACATGTATAATCATGTCTGCTTAAAAATTTACTACGTATAAGTGAATTCAACACATTTTCATTTTTCGTCATACACAACACGTTGACGCTGTTACTGTGTGTGTTATTCATATCTTAAAAGTGGTGTGTTCGCGCTCGATACGGCTTGTAGTGTTTAAAAAATATAAACTAAATCATTTCAAAATTTTTCTTAAATTTTTTTTGGTGGATCATTAACGCCAAAGGTAAGGTATTCTATTTACAATGCAATTAGGATAAATTATGCAAAAAATAAATGTATTTGGCGCTCTCAAACTTAATGTTCACAATTGTGAGCTGAGGTTGTAAACAGTGGTAAAATATACATACATTGCAACTGTAAAATTTTTTTTAGGTGTTGAATTTTGTATTGGTGTTAAACTTAAATTTTTCTTTGGAACAGAATGTCTCGTAAAGGTTTCACAGAAGAAGAGATTTTTAAAATGCTGATGAAAGGTGACGATCTTGGAGATTATGACGATGATGAAGATAATGATGAAACTTTTGAGGTACCAGCAGAAGAAATCTCTGATTCAGATAGTTTCGATTCCGAAGATGAGTCAACACTTAGTCAACATCCTCAGCTTACTGATGGAGAAAATGTATCTTTGACTTCAGGTCTAACTTCAAGTAAGAGGCTGTTTCACTGGATAAAAAAACCTTTTCAGGGAAATGCTCCATTTCCAATTCATGTTTTTGTATTGTATTGTATTTATTTTCACATCAGCTTTTGTACAAAAAGTTTTTATAAATTATCATATAAAACCTGCGAATATTCTAATGTGACTGTCATATCATATAATTGCTTAACGTCAAGGACATTGAGCTTGCTCCTTTCCCCTCTTTCGATCTTTTTCCTAATTACCCATTGCAATCTGCTTATTTTCTTTATGTGACAATCTGATGCGCTACCCCATGCTAGTATTCCGTATCTTAGTTTGAACTAAACCAATGAGAAGTAAATCTGCTTCTGGATATCAAAATTGGCGTAATATTTGAGGTAGTTCACGGCAAACAGTGGTTTTTTGGATGAGATACCGGTAAATCTGCAAAGCGATTTCTCAGTACATCATTGATTTTTCGTATGTTTTTTCGATTGTTAAAACACCCTATGAATATTTCTCGAAGTACTTTACAAATGAACTGATAGAAAAGGCAGTTCTTCATACGTCACAGTATTATTTGGCTACAACTGGCCATGAGTTGAAAACTTCATTTGAAGAAATATGTGCATTTTTTGGAATGCACGCCATTATAGGATGCATCAAGTTTCCGCGAATGCATATGTATTGGAACAAAAAGTTTAAATTAAATTTTATTGCTCAGGCTATGCCTCGAGATAGATTTTATACTCCTCGTGTGAATATTCACTTTGTTGACATCAATAATGTGCCGGAGACAGAGCAGAAAGGAAATTTATTATGGAAGGTACAACCAGTGATTGATTCTGTGAGGGCAAGGTGCTTACAGATAAATCGTAAGTTATTTCAAGAATTTTCAATTGACGAGCAGATGATCCCCTTTTTAGGGCGATGTGGTATCCGCCAATATGTAAAAAATAAGCCACGTCCTGTTGGAGTAAAAAACTTTGTTTTGACATCTTCCAGTGGGATTGTCCTTGATTTTGAGATTTACCAGGGTCTGACCACGCCTTTTCAGAAGTCTCGGGCTCCACTAAAATGTCGCTTGTCGGGGTGCTCATCCTGCACAAAATGTGAAAAGTGCGACGTGTATCTTTGTTTAAACAAAGACTCCAATTGTTTTAAAATTTTTCACACCAAGTAAAATAAATGTATTTTAGAAGTAAACTTAGGTTTTTATTTCTATTTTTTAATATTTGTTGTACACAACTTGTACATGGTATTCTCCTAAAGCTCACAAACGTGAGCGTCCTTGCACAAGGATGTTTACTAATTTTCCAAATAAACTATTACGTAAGAATTCACCTGAAGCATAAGAAAGCAAGAAAAAATTATATTCGGAGACAAAATTTGTTTTTTAATGTCTCAGGAGCGAAAGGGTTATTATGTTTTGGTGACCCAAGACAATCGTATTTTATTATATTTAGGTGTAATATTAAAAACTGTCGCTCGCGATTGCGACGATGAATCTGAAAGCGAAATAGAAGACCTAGAGTATGATGGTATTGAAAACTTTGCTGGATATATATGCCACAAACTACGCAATGATTTACCGCATATATGTAGCTGTTAACAAACAAGAAGACACATCATACACCTGGTTAATCATATGTGTGAAGGCGGCCTGTCGAAGCCAACGGCAGAGATGATGAGTTATGTAAGCGCGTAGAAAAAATATTTATAGCAATTAATGGAGATGGTTTGCTCATTATAAATGACTTTGTAAAAAAACATATTGAGCAAACTTCCGATGTCAATTGCCACATAAAGGTTAAACAACTGTTTTTCCGGGCCAGAATGTTCTTCAAAATCAGACAACTGAATAAAGAACTTGAAGATAATGCCCACAAAAGGAAACGAAAACTATGTAACACTATTACATAGGTCTCTCGATTTTCTTTAAATAAATTAAATATTTGAAATTAATACAAGCTAATATACATTAGATAATATTATTATTATTATTATAAATAAAATTATAATGATGAAATGCAAAATAAAAATCAATTTTAAATCAAATTTAATCTACATAACTTTAATTGGATTCACAAAGGTAAAAGTATGTGATTATTGTGTTATGTTGCTGCAAAATCTTTTTAGCACTTGACATTAATCTGAGTCCTTTGTCTTTGTCGCTAACGTTTTCTTACTTGACTATAATTCCTTAAATGTTGATGAACTGTTTCGTGTTGGTGAAATGATTGATTGGGCCCCCTTGTGGAGCGCTCCTTTTATTGATGAAAAGGTGTCTATCTTTGTTAGTGCTGTCCAAAACCTGTTTGACTCTTTTGTACCTATACGTACTGTCACTGCTCGCAATGGCTTTTGTCCGTGGTACTCTGAGCGTGTTAAAATGGCAATCCAACATAAAAATTTACTTCATTCAAAATTTAAAAGATATCCATCTGAACCAAATTAGGTTGCTTGCAAAAGAGCACGCAACTTTGCTACCGACTTGATAAGGAAATCTAAGAAGAGATTTTTTGCTTCTAGATTTAAGCCTAATTTATCTTCCAATCGACTCTGGAGGAGATTAAAGGATCTTGGAATTGGAAGGCAAAAGTCTACAACAGTCAAACTTAGTCTGTGTGATCTCAATGAACACTTTATGTCAAAGCGGCAGAATGTTACCTCTCTCGATGCATTTAGTTGTGATTCGACTAGCGCAGAAATGTTTTATTTTTCTAGCCTATCCGAGGTTGATGTTGTCAAGAAAATTATGTCAATCAAATCTTCTGCTGTAGTGTTTGACAGAATTCCGATAAAATTTATTAAAATTATATTACCTCTGATAATTTCACCACTTACGGAGATCATTAATCATGTACTAACAACTTCTTGTTTTCCATCCTCATGGAAATTAGCAACAGTTTTACCGATACCAAAGAAGTCCACTGCCTGTGAACTTGCGGACTATCGACCAATAAGTATTTTGTCGGTCATATCGAAAGTGACTGAAGCTCTTATAGCATCACAAATCTACAGTCATATTGCAAATAAGAGTTTTCTCAACCCTCTACAGTCAGGTTTCCGACCTGGGCATAGTTGCACTACGGCGATGCTGAAGATTACTGATGACATTAGAATAGCCTTAGATCAACGGAAAATTACGCTTCTCTGTTTCTTAGACTTCTCTAAGGCTTTCGATAGTGTTGACCATTTACTTCTATGTAATAAGCTGAATAAAAATTTTCTTTTCTCCCCTAGTGCAGCTAACCTTATCAAGTCTTTTCTATCTGATCGGTTTCAAAGAGTGAAAGGTGGAAATACGTTCTCTGATTTTAGAAGGGTTGAAGTAGGAGTACCCCAGGGGTCGGTGTTGGGTCCTTTGTTGTTTACTATGTTCTTAAATGATTTGTTTAATGTTGTACAGAAAGTTAACATACATGCCTATGCTGATGATGTGCAAGTGTATTTGTCGAGCCCAGTTAAGTCCATAGATGAGTTATGTAGGAAAATTAATGATGACCTTAAAAACATTGCCTTATGGTCAAATACAAATTATCTAAAATTAAATGTCACTAAATCGTTTGTTATGCCGATATTTAATAATGTTCCAAATTTTTCTGCTTTGCCACCCTTATTCATTGGTGATACGGTGCTCAAATTTGTTTCCAAAGCAACTAATCTTGGTTTTTTGGTCAACTCTACACTAACATGCACTGATCAAATTAATACAGTGGTGAGCAAAGCCTACTGTGTGCTGCGTAACTTGCGTTATGCTGCGGACTGGTCTTGACACTTATTCTCCCTGTTATTACATATGCTGAACTTATTTACTGCAAACTGGACTCCATATCTTCTTATAAAATTATGGTGTTAATTAACAATATGACTAGATTTGTTTATGGTTTGAAGCGATATGATCATATCGGAGAGCGGCGACACTCACTTCTTGGTGGTGACTTTTCTGATTTCTTGAATTACAGAAATTGTTTATTTATGTATAAGTTGATAACTACTGGCATACCAAGTTATCTGTACTCTAAATTACATTTTGGTACTTCGACTCGAATACGAAATCTTATAATTCCCCCGTTTTCTTTTCTTAACACTGGGAAGCTGTTTTTCATCAGCACGATCAGGCTCTGGAACACTTTGCCAAGCAGGCTTAAAACCACGGCAGGTGAGAATGCATTCAGGCGTCTGGTAAGGGGGCATTTCCTTGATTCGAATACATGAGCTAGGTGTTCTCCATTTCCTATTTTTCCTTAATCTCTACTCATTCTTCTCTAACTTCTAAGAACAAATTACTGGTATATTTTAGTTAGTCTAATTATTTAGTTTTATAATTAACTTGCACTGTTTCAATCTAATTGAGAGCACGAAACACTGCGAAGCAAATGGTAGCGTTTTTTTTCTCGAAAGCCGGCCATTTGGCAACTGTGGCTCTTGAACATCAAAAGACCGTAAATTCGGCTTGGTATACGACCATTTTTTTGCCAGAAGTTTTCGGTAAATTTAGAGAAACCAATCAAAAACGACGAATCACTTTGCACCACGATAATGCGAGCTCACACACATCACGTGAAACGAAAGCGTATTTGGATACCCAAAAGATCGAATTGATGGGTCATCCGTCGTACAGCCCCGACTTGGCACCCAATGACTTCTATCTGTTTCCAACAATCAAAGATAAACTGCGTGGTCAACGATTTTCATCACCTGAAGACGCAGTTGAAGCGTTCAAAAACCATGTTTCTGAGATATCCTCTTCGGACTGGCAAAAGTGTTTCGATAAATGGTTTGAATGCATGCACAAGTGTATAAATCTTAAATGCGAATATTTTAAAAAGCACTAAATGCATTTAAAATGAAAAATTTCTTTTGTTTCATTGTTAGGCCAGAAATATAAGTAGTGCCCCTCGTATAATAGAAAATAAAAACCAAAGTCTAAGGGACTGCTTATCAGAATTCAACGCGTTAAAAAATAAGTACGATACTTATTTAAAGGAAAGACAGTTTCAAGAAAAGATACTAAAGACCTTAGAAGACGAGAACGGACAACTAAGGAAATTACTGAAAGACTAGGGATTAACAGAGGAAACATTAAATAAAACGTTAGACCAGGAATCGCAAGCAAGAGAAGACACAAAAAGCAAGAGAAGACTGTGCCTCTTTAGAAAAGGCACATTTAAGAATACAAGAACTAAAAGAGGAAAATAGGCGCCTAAAACAGGAAATAAAGCTAGCGAACGACACAAGACTATACCATAAGGAAGCCACCCCAGCCATAGTCAGTCCAACGGAATATAATTCAGTTTCATTTCCTACATTTAAACAATCAGTGGCAGAACAAATCAATATGGGTATAGCAGAAATAGCCACAATAACAAGCAGTATTGTTCCACTGTTTTTAGGGATACAGTCACCAGATTTGAGAGGTGAAGTGTATAAGTTTATATAGGCGTGTGCGTTAGCTGCAAGTGAAGCGACTACAGCTAATAAAAAAATTTACATAGATTGTATAAAACAAAGATTATATGGAGATGCTTATGATCTTGTAGGCACACAACGTTTCAACAGCCTGGAAGAGTTATACTTAGTAACGGTTAACTAAGTTAGTAACGTCAACGGTTTCATTAGACGTTGACAGAACTTCAGAATTGCAGCCAATTGCACAATGAGGATATTCAGCAGTTCGCAAGACGCCTAAATACGAAAAAAGCGCAAGTATTACAAGTAATAAAAGATACATACAAGGGAGAACGTGACAGCGCACTTGTATCTATGACAGAAACATCAGCAAATATGGCTTTTAGAACAGGGTTAAAAGATGCAACATTACGAACAGAGATAATGAGATGGGAAACTCTTTTCCCGCCAAAAAATATGTCAAAATAAAACGAAAATTTGTTACACGCATAGTATGCGTGTTATTCACCATAGACGTCATGGTTTTATGGCATTTTAAATGACGTTTCGTTTATTTACAGAAAGTTTTTGAAGGAATCGGGCAATCATTTTTGTTTATTGAATTAAATTCAATAAATAAGCATAGTAAATTAACAGATTTTAAAATAGATCGTATATAGAAGTGTGTGCGTGGTATGGAAACAGTTCTAAGGCATTATATCTATAATCGACTAGCTATCGACATCGCTATTGAACAGGCGAAAATATTGGAGGATAAACCTCGATAACCAAATAAAATAATCTTAACAAGCTCATATTCGAGTGAAGACAAATTATCGGTGAAAGCACACCACTGCTAACAATCCATTGCTACCGTGTGAAGTTTTGGTAGGCGAAATATCATCGGTGCCAAAAAAAAAGAATAAGTAAAACCACAATGACAAGGAGAGCCAAATTAAATGCAAAGGTTGCATTTGTGATGAAGATCGACGAGTGCCAAGAGTTTACTTAATAGTATAACAAAATCAACAGATATACTAATCACTGCAAGTGTGCCTTAGGAGAACGTTGTGATTGCTACAGTCGAACGAAGAGTTCATCTAATGCGGAGTAAGGAAAAGAATAAGATAATAGTTCCACACCTACAACTAAAGAAAAGGGTAATTGTCTGAAACTTGATCAGATTTCATTTGACTACGTATTTCTTTCTTTTCATTCTGCTAGTAGTAAACCTATGAGTCTCTCGCTCTGAGCAGTACGCTCTGATTGACAACGCCTGCAGGGAGTATTTGGTTGTAACTGAAGTCTTTATGGTCCGTGGCAAGTAGACGCCAGATCTATTCAACCAAATTATAGGAAAAATATTGACGCCAATGATAGTAAGATTTCAATTCTATTTAGTATAATGTTTTACTAGTTGTACTTCTATGAGTTTTTTATATATTTATGTATATTTTAGATGTAGAAATAAAACAAAAGTTCAATTTTCAATATAAATGTTAAAGTCTTTATTTAAAATAACTTTAAGATAAGATCTTGTCACTATTAGAGATCACAAACGAATGAATAAAAGAACTCTTCGTTTCTATAAAGCAAACTACTATTACGTATCCTTTTAAAAACGGACATAGATAACATGCGACCACTCGTCGCCACTTATCTTCTTAGATAAACAATTACAGTATGTTTACTTTGACCTAACGGAATAACATATTTCCGATCAACGTATTTTTAAAAGTGTTATTGCGTATTTCTTTATTTATTTTAAACTGAAATTCTTGTGCATTCAACACACCTCCTCAAAAATACATTGATCGTTACAAATCATACTTCATAATATTACATTTTATATAACATATTATTTACATGTGACAAGTCGTATATTCTGGGGTATTACAATATCATGATCCAACATTTGTTGCAAGGATTGGCAAAAACCCAGAAAAACCTAATCAGATCATGTGCATATATTTACATTACGTTGTTATTTACATTTAATATTTTATCTGTTTGCAATCATTTAATCCAATTTGACTTCTCAAAGACAAAAATCTTACTCCAGGTAACGGCTTCGTTAAAATATCGGCTAGCTGCTTATCTGTAGGAATATACTCAATATTAATTAGTTTATTTTCAACCTGCTCTCTTGAAAAATGATATTTAATATCGATGTGTTTTGATCTTTTGTGACATGAAGGATTACTTGCTGTACTTATACAACCTTGATTATCTTCACATATTTTAATTGATTCTTTCAATTCAATTTTTATACTATTCGTTAACGATTTAAGCCACAAAGCTTCTCTAACTGCTTCAAACAGTGCCATATACTCTGCTTCAGTAGATGAAGCTGCAACAGAGTTTTGTTTCTTTGTATTCCAACAAATTAAACATGTTTCGAACATTTTGAATAAGTAATCAGTAGTGCTTTTCCTATCATTCTCACTTCCACCCCAATCCGAAACAACATAGCCAACAAACATTTGTTTGTAATTTGAGTTTTTAGCATAAACTAATTTCAAATCAATAGAACCTATAAGATATCTCAAAACTCTTTTCAGACATTGCCACAACTCTTTATTATTATTGTTGCTATATCGACTCAAAATATTGACAGATGTACTTAAATCAGTTCGTGTGCACAACATAATATACATTAAACAGCCAATTAAATTACGGCATGGTGCATCACACTATACATCTGAATTCAATGCTTCATAATTGACTCTGCTTGGAAGTGGAGTATTAACTGGACTACAATCATTAATTTTAAATTGTTTTATAACATTTTCAATATAAGCGGACTGACTTAGAGTTATTGTGTTATCATTTCTATCGACTTTTATTCCAATAAAATATTTAATTTCAAATAAATCAGTCATTCTGAATTTGCTCATTAAATATCTTTTGAAATCCGTCATTGTTTCAATCCCTGGTGTTGCGATTACTAAGTCATCTACATATAATAACACATATAAATTTTTAAATATATATTTGTAACCTTTTTGCAGCTCACTTTGGCTAGGTGTATAATAGGGGAGACAATCTGCGTGAAGAATTCTTGTTCTCACGATTACCTCAATGTATTGGCATTGGCTCCTTATGCATAACTGACGAGGAAGTACTACAATCGATGAGGGAGCTCGACTGCAATCAAAGGTGCGGGCTTCGATCTGCTACCTCCGATTTTTCTGAAAAATTGTGCTTCCTCATTACACTCTGCTTTATGTTCTATATTTAATAAATCCCTTTTTCTGGGTGAGTTTCTCGATGAGTGGAAGTTTGCCTCTATCTCACCAATATTTAAGTCAGGGCCAAAACATCTAATTACAAATTATAGGCCTATTGTTAAACTTTCGGTTATACCTAAGTTGTTTGACAAAATTGTCAGTAAGCTACTTTTTACATTAACAAACAATGTTATCTCCAATCAACAGCACGGTTTCTTTGCTGGAAGATCTACGTCCACGAATCGTGCTATTTTTTCTAATTTTTGTGTTAATGCTATAGAAAATGGATCACAAGTCGATGTCCTGTACACTGACTTTTCAAAAGCATTTGACAGCATACAGAACAATTTATTAATATGTAAACTTGAGAATATAGGGTTTCACTCCACAATTTTGAAATGGCTTAACTCCTACTTAGCCAATAGAATTTTATATGTTAAAATCGGGGGATACTACTCTGAACCTATTGCGGCAAAGTCGGGTGTCCCACAGGGAAGCCACTTGGGTCCCTTGCTTTTTAATCTGTTTATAAATGACTTGCCGTATGCTTTTTCTTTCTGCAGAAGTCTTTTGTATGCTGACGACCTAAAAATTTTTCTGTCAGTTAAGACTATTAAGGATTGCATAGATTTCCAAAAAGACATTAACTCACTTATTAATTGGTGTGAATGTAACCATCTTAATCTAAATTTTGACAAATGCAAAGTCTTAACTTTCTCCCGGCGTAAACACCCGATTAAATTTGACTACACCTACGATTCTAGTCTTACCTTTCCGAGAGTCTGCCAATGTAAAGACCTAGGTATATATTTTGATGAGAACTTTTCTTTTAGTACCCATATGGATTATATGATTTCTAAAGCCAACTCATTTTTGGGTTTCGTGAAGCGTAATTCAAGGGATTTCAGGGATCATTTTACGTGTAAAACACTATTTGTTAGTTTAGTGAGATCCATCTTAGAATACGCCAGCGTTATATGGGGTCCTTATTACTTGAATTCAATTGCTCGAATCGAGGGCATTCAAAAGCGTTTTTCAAGGTTTGCTCTACGGCATCTCTACGATTGGGAAAACATGCCCAATTATGAGGATAGATGTCGCCTGCTGAATCTTCAGAATCTCTCTATGAGGCGTAAGCTAATCAATGTTTTATTTGTCAAAGACATAATCGATTGTAATATTAACTGTTCAGAATTACTGGCTATTATTCCATTCCGTGTTCCTGCTCGCCAACTTAGAGATCCATTATTATTCCATACTGAAAGTCATAGAACTAATTATGGTTGCAATGAACCTATTTCCAGGTGTTTAACGCACTGTAATAGCGTTGCTAGCCTTGTTGATTTTGATATGGTAAGGCATAGATTCAAGTTACAGCTGGAGAGAATTTTATATAGTACCTAAATTGTATATCAATCTTGAATGTAATCTGTAAGGGCTTGCCCGGTAGATTGGAAATAATAATAAATAAATAAATAAATAAAATATATTTCCTTTATTAAGAATGTAAATGCAAAGATCTATCGCTGAGTTTACAAAACCTATTTCTTTTCAAGCATGCTCAAAAACTTCAAACCAACATCTTGCTGCCTGTTTAAGTTATAAATGGCTTTATTTAATTTGCAGACTTTATCACTACCACAGGATAATCCTTGAGGAACCATCATATAAATTTCCTGTTTCAACATGCCATTTAAGGGGCAGTTTTAACATCCATATGGTGAACTTTTAAATTAAATTGGTTTGCAACCGATAATATAAATCGGAAACTAGAAATTCTTGCTACTGGAGCAAACGTTTCATCAAAATCCATTAAATATTCTAGTGCGAAACCACGTGCAACGAGCCTAGCTTTATATCTAATTGGGTTGCCTAATTCATCATATTTAATTGTAAAAACCCACCTACAACCAACTATATTTTTATTTTCAGGTTTTGGTACAAGAGACCAATATAATAATGCGAACTAAGCTCTTCTTTAATTGCTTCTTTCAAATATATACCCTATCGTTTCTGTTTTTAATTTCATCAAAAGAATTTGGAGTACTATTAATGAAATTCTGTGCATTCATTATGCAACTACTGATACACAAATCTTCTTCTTTATGCGATATCTGTGGTCGTTCCTTCAATCTTTCACTTCTTCTGATTTCAGTTTCAATCTTTCTTTTATTCAAATGAGAATTGGGCAGCTGACTATTATATTCATTTGTATTTTCTAATACATTTTCACCACTCTCAAGTGGATCGGCATTCTCTTTATTTGTTACCACACCACTAGGGTGTTTATCTGATTTAAATTCATCAGTTTTCCTTTCCGAATTCTCATTCGGAAAAATTTATTTTATTTCATCCGTACTCTCATTCGGGATATTAATTAATTTTAAATTTAATTTCATTTTAAATAATTATAAATTAATTTTATTACCAGAGTCCTTCAAATTTACTCTGTTCTTTACCACAGTCCTAGAATTTATCATGTTTGTTTCATCAACGATAACATCTCTCGCTGTCACAAACTTCCCAGTTTCCACATCACACAATTTGTATCCATTTGGTTCATACCAAATTTGTGTCGAACACACCATTCAATTGTTGAGTATGTTTAACTGTTAAGTGGTAACTGATGCTTTTTTCAACACAATAGTCACGCATCTCATTTGTCAAATATTCTCTACCATTATCAATATATAAATTCACAACCTTCAAGTTAAAATGAGCTTCGCTTTTTGCGACAAAATCTTTAAAAATTGGAAAAACATCAGATTTATAAGTCATTAAATAAGCTACACAGTAATGCGTATATTGATCAACAAAAATTACATAATAATTTTTGCCATCAATTGTTGAAGGACCACAAATAAAGGTCTTTTAATATAGTCCTTATTTTTAAATCTATTAAAACTTAGTCTAGCTTGTTTCCCGTTTAAACATGCCTCACATAAATCATTATTAGGCTGCACATTCTTTAAAGGGTTAATATCGCTAATATCGCTCGGCGCAGCAGCAATCTTAAAACCCTAACAGAGGTACAAAGATGTGCTGCCAGGGCAATCACTGGAACAGTGAAAAGTACACCGCAAGCAGGACTAGACACTCTGCTACATCTCCTGCCTCTGGATCTATTCTTGATGGGCACTGCAGGCAAAAGCCTGCTTAGGCTCAAAGAGCTGGGTCTTGGCAAAGAGGCCCGGGTCGGACATGCCAGCGTGCTTCAGAAGCTTAGACTGCTAGACTCTAGTCACGGGTTGAACCTGTCTGCTCCTACGGACTACATTCGTCCGAGAATGGAGTTTGAGGGCAGACCCCCGGTACAACCCAGTAGGCAGGACGGTAACCCCCAAGCTGGGGTTACAAGCCCTTCCTACCTACCTACCTTATATCGCTAAACATATTTTTGCCGTTTATATCTAAAAATTTTCCTTTACTAATATGCCCCAATCCCTCATGCCACAATAGATAATCATTACTTTTAATTGCATTTGACGCATATATTGTTCTACTCAAAACAAAGTCAATAATTGGTACATTATTCATACATACCAATTTACCCTTATTTATCATCAATAATTACATGTCCATCCTTACTAACTTTTACACCTCCTGTATTAAATTCAATAGCCATTCCAGCATCATGCATCCTTTTAACGGAAAGTAAATTTTGTGAAACATCTTTACAGAATAAAACATTTTCCAGGGTAATTTCACTTTGAAAATTTCTGCAGTCTCACTATGCCTTTTTTCGTGGCATAAATATATTCTCCACACTTTGCAACTGCTATTTTTATTGACGACTCCAAGTTGATATAATCAGCAAACAGATTTTCGTCATTTATTATATGATCAGAAGATCCTGAATCCAAAAGGAATGACACATTTGCATCATTAGTCATTGTAACCTTACGTCTCATCATAAATGCAAAACCATTTTGTAGATCAGCTGTTGCAATTTGTGCAGTTTTAGCATGTTCACTATTTTTGTTGTTTATAAGTTTTTTATATGCATAGCAATCTTTTTTAATGTGCCTTTTTGCATTTCTTTCACTTTTGTTCCATTCTTCAGTAATAAGTTGTTTACATAAAATGGTTTTTCCAGGTTTTTGGAATAAACTCGTAAACTGTTTTAACTCCCGTGAAATTGTTGTTGCTATTCCAGCGCTAAACCAAAATGCGTTTGGTTTTTAGCCTCAGTTTTTAGTTTGCAAGTCTGTTTCGAAGTTCGGAATTGCAGACACACTATCTTTCTCCTTTTCTAGTGCCAATAAGTTAGAAAGAGATAATTTATGTCACCAAACTATTTTGCCAAATGCCAAAAAAAACTCGACATACTGAGAGGAATTTGTTATTTATGATGTACGATTTTTGGCTTTCCAAATTCTGTAAACTTGCGAATTTCATCACCATACCAAAATACATTTCAACAATTTTGAATATTATTGTTATTTTATTCACTGTATTATAAATTAAAGCGATGCACAATTTTAAAATAGCTACGTAAATATACAAGCAAAACAACAGCTGCTTATTTCTTCTTTTCGGTTTGACAGCCCGGACCGGATTATGTATGTAAACACTAGATCAGCTGATCGATTTTCGAACACCTTAACCGGATTAAATATTTTTATGTAAACAGGCTATAACTTGTTCCGGAACTTCACTATCAACTACTTTTAAAACATCGATCTCAGCTAAGAGTGCTCTTACTCTAAACTTCCAAATTGAATATTTTTCACCATCAAAAGGCTTAATGTTTCTTTTCACTTTTTCCATTTTTTAATATTTTATTTTTATTCTTATATTTTAATAGTTCCAGTTTTTTTTATTTTTTATAGTTCACGAAAAGTTTAATAATATTTTTTTTATATTAATCACAATCAATGATCTGGGCTCATACCTTTAAATAAAACACAAGTTCAATTTTCCATATAAGTGTTAAAGTCTTTATTTAAAATAACTTTAAGATACGATCTTGTCACTATTAGAGATCACAAACGAATGAATAAAAGAACTCTTCGTTTCTATAAAGTAAACTACTATTACGTATCCTTTTAAAAACGGACATAGATAACATGCGACCACTCGTCGCCTCTTATCTTCTTAGATAAACATAACAAACAGATAAAGGTTATAAACAACCTTTTTCAGGTACTCAGGGTAATTTTTTTTTATGGGGTAATTACTAAAGTTAATTATGAATAACTATTACCATCCATTTTTTACCCTGGGTCAAGTATAAAAGGCTGACCTAGAATATTGACACCATTCTTTGCTCCTCTAGATTCGAACTGACCAAACGTTGAAAAAACCGAAGCCATGCCAAAAAAAAAATTTATATAAGATCTGCAGTGACTACTCTTTATAAGGACGGCAATTCCGAGCGGATAATAGAGAAAAAATTAAAAATTTCGACTAGTTCTGTGCATCACACCATACAAAAGTACAAGGATTATCGAACTCTTGAGGTCCTTCCGCGGTCCGGAAGGCCAAGATCGACAAGAAATCATGAGGATAGAGCAATGACAATATCAAGCAGAAGGAACAGGAGAAAAACGGCTCCAGAAATACAAGCCGAGATCAATAACAGTTGATCAATAACAGTTGATCAAACCCGTTGTCACTAACAACTGTAATAAGGCGGCTAGAGTGACTGGTCTTTGTGAAAGGATTGCTAACGAAAAACCCTTACTTCGACCACGAAATAAAAAGAGAAGACTTCAATGGACTCTAACCTATAAGAAATGAAGCGAAGAGGACTTCAAAAATGTTCTTTGGAACGACGAATCAAAGTTCGAGTTGTTTGGGTCAAATCAAAGAATTTTCGCCAAACGTAGTGCCCAAGAGAACATGCTGCCGGAGTGTGCAATCCCAGCAGTGAAGCACGGCGGCGGTTCCGTTATGGTCTAGGGATGCTTCTCAAGCAGTGGAGTAGGCGATTTAATTCGAATCGATGGAATTATGCGAAAGAAGGAGTATAGAAAGATATTGCAGCACAATGCCATACCATCAGACCTACGATTGATCGGCAAAGGTTTCGTGATGAAACAAGATAACGATCCCAAACACAGCTCCAAATTGTGCAGAGGCTATTTAGAGAACAAGCAAACATCTGGAATATTAACAAATATGATTTGGCCTGCCCAGTCACCCGATATGAATCCAATAGAGCTTCTATGGGTTGAGCTGGACGGAAAGGTGCGAGAAAAAGCGACTACGTCGAAAGAGGAAATGTGAAATGCATTGTTGGAATCATGGAACAATATACAACGGGAAACCATAAAGAAATTAATCGCCAGAATGCCAAGAATTGTAGCAAAAGTTATTTAGTGCAAAGGGGGCTTTTTTGATGAAATATCAGATTAGACATTTTTGTAAAAATTTTTGATAATAAAAATGTTTCTAAAATTTAATTTTAATGTAATATGAAAGCAAATACAATAAACTTTAAAATGTATAATGAAGCTTTTTATTTTTAAAAGCTTTGGATAACTATTAGTAAGATTTGTAGAAATTTCAAGGGTGCTTCGAAACTTTTGGCCGGTAGTGTATATATACACGTTGTATTTATGTATCTATTAGTTTTGTTAAATTATTTCAGAATTTGGTAATTATTTTTAGCTTAAGTGAATTCTAACTTCATCACAAAATTTATTATTTTAATTTAAAGGTTGTGTCAGCTTTTCATCCAACTGGAAAAAATCACTGCAGGGACTGAATCGAGAAGCACTACTTTCGTTTCTACCGCTAACAGTTGCTACTCTAGCTAGCTTGGTGCAATATTATAATCGTTTCCACAAGCCACTGACTCAGAATATATCTACGTGCAGTTATTAAGTTATTTTCTATTATATCGAGGCAAACAAAAGTTGCGCGGAGAAAGACGAGAATTTGTATTGAGTCCGTCAAAGACAACATCAAAGTCAAGGATTTGTTCCTGTCCATAACAAATGCTCAAATGCTGCAGTAAAAGTTACAAAATGCATTTAACTTTTATTTATTACAATTACAATTTATTATAAAGGGTTATCCAATAAGAGGTGTAATTATGATATTCAAAGAAAAATTCCATTTTTTGAGTTAAATTATCGCATGTTTATTTCGTAATAAAGAGGAAGGTATGCCGTTAATAATGAAAAACAACATCATTATTGTTTTTTGAAAAATCTATCTATATATATAAAATCCCTGTGCGTTTCTGTTAGCAAAATATGTCCGGGACTTTTTTTTGGACTTTCACATCTCTTAGAAACCTGGAATTTTTCACAGATGTTTCTGGGCATCTAATGTTGATGAGAAAAATCGCAAATTTCAAAAATCCAAACGGCTTCGCCATTTTTTTGCAAAAAATCGGATTGGGAGGAAATTTGTATTTTTTTCCTAGGTTGTGCTGATTAATTTGTCAGATTTTATTATGAAAAATTTTACAATTTAAAAATTTAATAATTTAAAAATTTAATAATTTAAAAATTTAATAATTTAAAAATTTAATAATTTAAAAATTTAATAATTTAAAAATGTAATAATTTTTCATAATAATTTAATTTCATTGAATTTGTTTTGTTTGTGACTATTTTTGGCGGTGTTGTGTATAGTTGCTTAGAAAATGAACATTAGTATATCGGAAGGTGGGCGATATCATCTAAGACTACTTCTATTACATGTGACAGGAGATATCAGTTTTGAGAACTGTGCACGGGGTCACATTCAAAACATTCAAAGAGGCATGCAAGGAGTTGGGTATCTTAGAAGTCGGTTCTGTTTGGGAAGCCTCACTGGCTGGGAAGCCAGAGAATTGTTTGCTTTAATCTGTGTTTTTAGGTGCCTACTTGAGCCGCAGAAGACCTACTTGGAAAACACCCGGATCATTATAGAACACACGCGAACTATGAAAATTTAGCCCTACGGGATGTCCAAGAAATTCTTATTTTACATGGTAAAAATTGTACAGACTTCGGTATTAAAACTCCACCTCAAGACTTGGCTCATGATGCCGGAGCAGCACTTGATATAAAGAACCAAAAAGCAACAGGTCAAGATATGGTCGAATGTTTAAACGATGAACAGGGTGTTGCTTTAATAGAGTTATAGATGCAATATACACATCTAGCAGATCATCAATATGCATCTTCTTAGATGGACCTGGGGGGAAGTGGAGAAACCTACCTATACAAAACCCTCTTGAGCGTGGTGCGAGGAAAGGCGATGTAGCGATACCTGTGGCCTCGACGGGAATCGCGGTCAACTTTTTAAAAGGAGGTCGCACATACCATTCCCATTTAAAACTGCCAGTACCACTGGTTGAGACGACGGTTATCACAAAAAAATGTAGCTTTTAAAGAAATATTCTCAAACAATATTTGAATCAAATTCAAACAATCGATATTAATTGCGATTAATTTTTTACATTTCATGCTACAAAATAAATAAACCAAAAAAGTGTAAGGTGAGAAAGTCCAAAAGACTTCCCAATTTTTGTTACGAAATAAATAAAAAACCCAGAAAGAGTGTTAACTTCAGCCTGGCCGAAGTTCATATACCCTACACACGTTTACTTAAAAATTAGGCGTGGCAATGGTCTAATTTTTTCCTTTTCAATCTCAAATAGCCTGTGATGGCAGAAAATATTCGTGCCAAATTTGGTGAAAATATCTCTATTCGTGCTCCTGTAATCGAGTTTTATTTAATTAGTGGGCGGACCACGCCCATTTGTGGTAGTCTTTTTTGGTCAGAGAGAGTGGACTTCTGGACAAAATTTCAACCGCAAATTCGTTCTACAAGCTGAGAAATTGAGCTATAAGCATGGATGAATTTATATTCACTATAAAAAGTAGGCGTGGTAATGGTCCGATTTTGCCCATTTTCAATAGCGATGAGTTTCTAATAATAGACAACATTCGTGCCAAGTTTGAAGAAGATGCCAAGTTTGAAGAAGATTTCCACAGACGGACAGACAGACGACGGACATGGCTAAATCTACTCAGGAGGTCACGCTGATCAAGAATATATATACTTTTCTATACCTGTCACGCCTCCTTTAATGCGTTACAAACGGAAGGAGTAAGTGAATATACCCTATTCACTTCGTGTGTAGGGTATAATAATAACTTCCTGGCGAAGTCAGGCTTATATACTAGTCTATTATAGTTATGGTGAAAATTTTAATGACTTCACGAAACAGCGTTTCTGTTCACATTACCAAAAGAAATTATAAATGTACGAAATTGTGTAAAACGGGACGTAGGAAAAAGTGTACTTAAACAAAATGAAAAATTTGTTGATAACATGAAAAGAAAAGATTAATTACAATAATGGTTAATAAATTAGGCATATTTAAGTGTACTCGTGTTTTTTTTTCAACCAGAAAAAACATATTTTAAGTTAGATTGTAGCGCACTGGTAGTACTACTTAAGTACTAAATTGAACATAAAAGTGCGAAGTTTGCAAACCGGAAAACCGAATATAATAATGAGGTGAATTAAATATGTAGATATGCCAATACCACATTTCATTTGCCTATATATTTATATAAATTTAATAACCTATTTGCTTTTAGTATTGTGTTTATTAGATAATATTTCTTTAAAAGGTTTCTTTTCATCAATTTTTGGTAACTATTGATATTGAGAGTGCAAATTAAGTAAAACGTATGTTCGGCATAGGATTGAATATATCAAACATATGAGAAAATTATTTTATATTTGCGATGCAGATCTTTGTTATATAATAGTAAGGAAGAAAATCCGGAAAAATAAAATATCTTTTAATACATATTAAACAATATGCATCTTCGCTGAATTGGTCAATAAGTTAGGGTTGGTCAAAATTATAAAAATTAAGCAATAGTCTTAAAATTAAAAAAAAAACTGGAATGTTAATAGCAATTCTGAAATTCTTGTGTATACAAAATTTAAATGCGTTGATATATTTCAAAGTGTATTACCAACAATAAGTGCATACATACATATATCTATAACTTACTTCAGTTTTCTAATTTTCCAGAACCTAAGAAAATTGTCTCCTCTGTGATTAAAAACTAATTCGTTGTATTTGAGAGTTAAATAATAAAAGGCACGTTTTAAATTTCGATTAAATGCAAAGTATGTATAAAAAAAACGTTTCTTTAAAAGCTTGAACAAAATATTTCGCTTCACGGATTGTAATTTCATAGCCGGTCAAAACAGAAGTCCAAAAAATTGTCCACAGTTAATGTACATTTAAGATCATTTGACGGTTTGTCTTCCTGAGATAACAAAATATCTAAATGAAACTAAAAAGTATAGCATAAATTGAAACTGCAGTTAGTAAGTTCGAATGGTTTTTAAACATCGTATCTGTAAATAATTAACATTCATTCATTGCACCAAGTTGCACCAAATTGCACCATGGTATCTCAAAACAAAGGGTTCTGACAAAATTGTATAAAATAAAATTAATACATATTCCGGGGTGCGAGCCTGGGGAGTTTCTCAAAAAATTCCAAAAATGGGGTCTGAGTCTGGTGAGTTTCTACACTAAAACGTCATCAATTATCGAGTTTTCACGAACACCACCATACAAAAACACAACCACCAACATGCGATTTGACAACCAGAGTTGCACTTTTTAGAAGTTTCCTATCTCATTATCTCTGATTACGAATACACATGCTAAGTATTACAGGAAAAAGTATCGAGGAAATGGTAGAAATAGCAGTGAACACACTAGTCGAGATACAAAGAAGTAATTCCATATATCAACCAACAATTACACCCATAATTAACATGAATTCGGTAAAACCCTACACAAGACCCCCTGTACAAAATCGCGTGAATTATAACAGACCAGAAGAAAGGCAGAACGTCTCGAGAGCGCCACAGGAAAAAATAATTTGCTCATTCTGCAATAAACGTGGGCATACGAGAGAAAAGTGTTTGATTAGGGAAAACACACCGTATTGCCAAAAGTGTCTAGAATATGAACACGAGACAAACTGGAGGTGTAGCAAAAAGGAGAGCCGAGGAAGTGGAGCAAATAAGAAATATCAAATGCCGCCCATAACCAGAATCAAGTACAACAAACCGAGAAAACAAACCGACCACAACAAAACTGGCAACCAAGCCAAGTCCAACGTAATTGCAACCCAACCAAGACCAACAGAATTGGCAGAAACAAACGTATTTAAAGCAGAAGCCGAATCCAGCAAACGGCATACAAAAAAAGCAATCTCAATGTGAATGGTTCAAAAGAGTAGGACATAATACACAGAAGACTGCCAGCAAGCATTAAAACGACGTCACCACCAGTTTTGGCATATCCAGATTTCTTGAAAGAGTTTCTTTTAAGTACCGACGCAAGTAACGAAGCGTTAGGCGCGGTTCGTTCTCAAGGAGAAGTAGGCGAAGATAGACCAATAGCGTTTGCTAGCCGAGCGCTGAGCGACACAGAAAAGAGATATTCAACAATAGAGAAGAAATTCTTAGCGATAGTTTGGGCAACAAAAAACTTCAGAGCATATCTCTTAGGGAGACATTTCAAAATTTTTACTGACCATCAGCCACTAAAGGGAATAGCCAATTTAAAAGACCAGACTTCAAGACTGGCAAGTTTTAGGCAAAAATTATCAGAATACGATTTTGAAATCTTATATAAGCCAGCCAAGAAAAACTTAAACGCTGACGCACTGGGTAGAATTCCTCAGGAAAACCGCAAAACAATAGGAGCCGTACAAACACGGTCGAAAACAAAAACAGCGAACCAAGATCAACATCAAGGAATAACCGTTGAAACAGATAAAGATGATGAGGAACCGGGAAACGGAACAAATAACACAGCAACGTTGCTGTCCGACCCGAAACAAATAGTGATCAAAGACTTTCACAATTCACCACTGGGAGGACATCAGGGTGCAGTGAAAACGTATTTAAAAATCCGGAAACAATTTCGATGGCCAGGAATGCAAAGACAAATAAAAGAATTCATCAAAAACTGTCCGAAGTGCAAGTTGCTGTCCGACCCGAAACAAATAGTGATCAAAGACTTTCACAATTCACCACTGGGAGGACATCAGGGTGCAGTGAAAACGTATTTAAAAATCCGGAAACAATTTCGATGGCCAGGAATGCAAAGACAAATAAAAGAATTCATCAAAAACTGTCCGAAGTGCAAAGCTAATAAAAGCTCAAAATTGACGAAAATGCCCATGGTGCTAACAGATACACCAATGCGACCATTCGACAAAGTTTATATGGATATAGTAGGTATTCTACCAGAAACCGTATCCGGTAACAAATATATTTTAACATTCCAAGATGATTTTTCAAAATTTATGGCATGTACAGCTATCCCAGACGCGGAAGCAAGTACTGTTGCCGTCTTACCATCCACAGGCTCATTAGAGAGAAGCCACAGGCCGTTAGCGGAATATTTGCGCAGTTTTGCTAAAGAAGACGGAAGCAAACGCCATTCCGTACTCTATTTGGATTCGATATAGAAATGCCGACTAACTTAAAAGAAAGTGTAGTCCGGTATATAATGCTGAAGATCCCAATAAAGTTCTAAAATTCCAAATACAAAGGGCTCACGAAATCGTGAGAAAGAAATAGGATTTAGCAAAACAGGTATCTAAAATGCAGTACGATAACAAACTAAATTTAGTAGAATTTAAGGTAGGAGATAGTGCATTAATTAAGAATCAAACGAGGAAAAATAAGCTTTCTCCGATATGGATAGGGCCATATAAAGTAGTAAAAAAAAAAAGTAGTAGTATTAAAAGTCCAATTACGACAGTGTTAAATATTAAGGGGACGAAAAGCCATTCCACAATAACTTACTTAAGTTATACAGTGGCAAATAGGATTAGATAGGATTAGGAAAATAGGATTAACTAGATAATTACATAGGAATTAGAATCACGTAAACTAAGAAAATAGGTTTAGGGGGAAATTAAATTAAAGTAAATTAATCACAACAGGCACCTTATTAGGATTTGGATAGAATAAATATATATAAAATAGGATTGATAGAATTTAGTAAAGGATAGTAGGAAACTAACATTTTTTAATTTTAATCTTACTACTAATAATTTTAATTTAACTGCAGTCTTACGGCTGAATAACGAATGAAATATTCAAAAATTCAACAAGAAAATAAATAGAAAATCAGAACAGCGTTTCAGTTTCAGCAACAACTTGTTTATTTAAGCGTAAAAATATAAGAACACTTATAGTAAAATAAATTCGTAATTAATGTTTGAGTCATTTCTTTTGTAAATTTTGAATTGAACTTCTTAGTTTGTAATTATTTCACTTGGTAACATACGGTAAATGAAAAGTAGCTGTTTCCGTTTATATAAACAGTTTATTAAAATTACAATTGCAATTATTAAAATAATAAATGCACATGTAAAAATATGCCTGAAGTGTTAGTTCAGGCATAAAACACACATACACTATATATGTGCATACAAATTCGCACCTATGCCTATGTTTCATAAGAAAACAAGATTTAGGAAAAAGAAAGAATATAAAGTTATTAGAAAAAAAAAGAAAAAATGCACTTAACTTGATTAAAAAGGAAAATAAAATCTTAAATTAAAATAAAATAGTAATTATATAAAAAAAATAATTGAAACAAAATAACGTTATCTTATTAGCATTAAAATACATTAATTAAATTTTAATTGAAATTCACCTTATTTTAAATTGGTAATAAATAAATTATATTCAACCGAAATATCTATGGTAAAAAAATAAATAAAGAATTAAAATATGTAAAATTTTAATGCGTAAGCATCAGTATAAAATGTAAAATACATAATAAGAACCGATCATGCAGAGAAGCTGACCTGAATGCCGATATACACCCAACGAGAGCAACAGAAGACGCACTCATATCCTAACAACACATGACAACAGGGCGACAAATAGCGCCCAGCCAACTCGAAGGGGGAAGGGTAGCTGGAACAGCTGATCAGCGTAGCGACAACAACCATCGCAACCAAAGATGGAATAGTTGCAACAAACAAACAAACCAATGCAACGGCATTCGACAACAAAACATGAAATTACCTTCCAAGAGGTCTAACAACATAACCTGAAAATTACCAAATGATAGTGGTTTCAGATACACAGTACCTTGAGATCACGTGGAGACCAAAACCACCACAATAAGACACCTAGATGATAGAAAACTAACCAATCGGCAGCAGCTAGTTACAAGTCAGGGGCCGCTCAACAGCGAAATTTAAGTCCTTCGAGGGGATTACATGCTGCCGCGTTGGAAATTTACATTCAAGCAAAGGTTCGCCTAAGACAACATAAGTTATTGCATCATCGAGTAGCAGCGACACTATACTATTGAAAGAACACTAAAACCATACTAAACATAAGCCCACCCACAATTGAACAAACCATAAATGTACAAGAAAAAATTAATATCGTTTTGTACGATACTAAATTTTTCTTCCCCGAGGGTGGAGGGATGTTGTATGTCGCGATCGCAATTTCCAGTTCCGGGTGATATGAACTTTCAAGGCCAGTATTATTTCATAATACTACTCCGTGAGTGAGTCAAGGTCAAGTTGATATTATTAATGCAACCACAGCACTTTGCTTTGTAAGTCAGAAGCTTTAGTCAAGCTTTGTCTAAATTAACTTCCAAAAACCAAGTCAACAATCAGAACACTTCGCATGGAATGGATTGTGGAAGCTAGCTTTCAGTAGCGAGCTTCCAAACCATTAAAACGCTTGGCTTGGAAGAACACACGATCAGAATCCACACGCGGAATAATTAAATTGGGAACGATTTTCTTCCGCGTATTGATTTTGCGAATATCACAAATTTGAAATTTAAAATAATGGACATTGCGAAACACGGCATATTGACCCACTTTGGTTCGGTCGACGGATGTGTCAACCGAGCCGACGTGCAAACAAGAAAAGATTCAAACGGGAGTCTTGTAAAAATCTTAGAACGACGCGGTCGTTTAATCGCGTATAAAGTCGCGGGTTAGTTTATAACAATAAGAGTAAATAAAAAGTAGTGTTAAAGTAAAAGTTAAGATAAGTCTTAAGATAAAAGTAGTGTAAAGTGTAAATAATTGAAACAAACTGAAAAGTCAATAATAAAGACGTAACAGATCGAAACTAAGTGCAGTTTAATTGAAGTCAAGGAGAGATAGTAGAAGACCACCCTGAGGACACTACAACAGTACTATGTTGCCATCGACGACAACGTACAACCCCGTCATTGCCTTGTTTATTATATACGAATTCGTACGAACTTATTAATGTTAAATCTGGTTACTACGTGTAGAATTCGGGTCATAATCGTTTGCATGAAAACCTACAAGACATTGTCTTGGAACTGTCCTCATTACTAAAAACTATAATTTGCTAATGAACGAAATCAAAGGCAATTGAGTTATGAATAACGTACCATTTTAAATATCTTACCTTGTTAAATACCGCTCGACGTGGGGTGTTAAGTAGGCCTCTGCACAAGCAGTGTAGCCTCGCGGCACTAAACGACACATCGGCATAGCTTCATGTGACATCGTTATGTGAGTAAAACCCAAATCTTTGGCTATAGCTGCAATTTGAATTTCTTGTAAAGGATACGCGTAGCTATGTATTAGTGCAACAGCCAAAGAATTGATGCCTTGTACAAGAATCTTTTGTAGATCACTGCGTACCTTTTCCTTGTCCACTTCGCATATTTCCAGATACTTTGCACCTGTACTGCCTTCAATTTTTTTCCATGAATGTTCTGATTAAATAAATCTTATTACATTAATAGTACTCCCAAGGGTCAAAGTCATTTTACCAAGGAGACAGTGCTCCTTTAGTTCGGGAACAATACGGCAATCCACCTCTACTACGGCTTTGTATAAATTGGCAGGTTTTGTAATGTTCAAGTCGAAAATCTTTGGACGGGCCTGATTGCCTATATAGAGGAGATCACGGAAACCGCGGTTGACTACCAACGCAACAGGATCGCCTATTCGTTGTAATAGCGCGTTGGTGGCTACCGTTGTACCCATACGTACCCAGCCAATAACAGAGATATCTATCAATCCAGACCCAGTAATGTCAATACCAGTTTCCTTATGGTTTAAGGTTGTACTATTTGTTGGTTTTTTTTAAAATTCTAGTCACCTCTTTAAGAATTCGCCGTATTCCCTCACGAGGAGCATCGGTATATCGTTCTGGATCCTCTGACAAGAGTTTCAAAGTTTTTATTTTACCACAAGGGCAAATGCAGAATACATCAGTGAAAGTACCACCACGGTCAATTGCAAAGCAGTACTTGGCTTCTTTATTGGCGGAGCTTTTGGACATTGGCTTAAAATATCACTGTGGAATTAAAATGTAAAATTAAAAGCAGACAAACTACACCTTTTCCATATGTACTCAGGTTATTACAGGTCGATATAAGACTATTTGAAATGGATTTCAGAATAACGACAATCGAATTTAATTGTTTTTAATTGTAATATGTTTAATTGTAATTAAAATTGTAATTTAATTGTAATATGTTCAAAAAAGTCTACACTCTGGTATCGAGTGTAGAGAATTCCTGAAACGAAAATAGACCCTGTCTCCTCGGCTTCTTTTCACGCACACAAGTGTTGTAGGTCAGAATCATCGCTCTGGTAATAACAACGCTTAACGATGCTATCACCACATACCTTTCGGCCCAGTAGTGCACAATGCTTAACGTGTGGTAACACATACTTTTTGGCTGCATTTTATATGAAACGCGGAAGAAAGTATGTTAAATCACACGGCACAGTATGGCCTAGATAAAATCGATCGCGACCGTTATTCAAGATCGCGACCGCATTCCAAGAAGTGGAACATCGGGCTAAATTCAAAAGAGCAAAATTAGCAACTTGTTGTCCAGAATTATTGTCAAAAATAATTCTTGAGATAATTGCAAAAACGACGCGGAAATGATTCAGGCCAACAAAGAATCTCAGAAGAGATATAAACCCATCTTTCGGATTGAAAGAGGGCAGTTTAAGTTAGGCAGTTAAAGTTGAAGTTACACAGTTGAAGTACGTATTAAGTGTGGACTGAAGCGATAGAGATTAAGTGTGAACGCTGTCCGTTACGAGGGAGAATCATTGTAAAAGGACCAAGATCGGAAGAAGAAGCATTGAAAATAAACGTCAGAGAATTAACCCAAGTCTTTATTTACAGCACCTGTCGAAAGTCGGCAGCATTGCCCGAAAGGTTAATGGACCACAAAGGCGGCACCTTAGTGCCCGTGGTAACTAGGCGAGAGAATCCACCTGCGGCATTTTTGCCGCATCCCAATAGGAAAGTCCACACCGGTGGCACATCCATGCCCGTGGCACCGCCGTCCAAGGGATCCACCTGCGGCACCTCTGCCGGATCCCAATTCTAAGTCCACAAAGTCGGCAGATACTTGCCCGTGGCACAATCGTCCGTGGTCCCTCACGTCGAAGGACTAACGACGACCCCCATCATTTGAAAGCACTGTCAGTGACCCTTCTCGAGGAAGGATCTACGACATTACGTTTGTTCTGATATCCTACTGGAGGATACTAGATACAACACAAGAAAGCAGTTAGCAAGCGAAAGAAGAGCAACGTAGTTTGCCGAATGCGTGTTCATCTTTTCTCTCACTCTGTCCAACATTTGGATATTCAGTAAATTTCACACACACATTGGCATCACATGTTTGACACGACTTTTGAAATCAAATGAGAAACCAGTGTGTGTAAAATTTACTGAATATCCATATGTTGGCCAGAGTGAGAGAAAATATAAACACGCGTTCGGCAAACTACGTTGCTCTTCTTTCGTTTGACAACTGCTTACTTGTGTGCGTGCAAAGAAACTGAGAAGCAGGGTCTATTTTCGTTTCAAGAATTCTTTACACTCCAAGGTTAATAAAAAGAAAGTTGCGCCACGTGCAGGTCCGCTATTTTTTTTTCGTTTGACAGGGACGTCAAATGACGTCAATAAGTATTTGTATTGAAATTTTGTTTCAAGGCGCCTGCACACCGGTTATAACAATAATTTTTGATGTAAATGTTTGTGATTAAATAATACCAATAATGAAGTGTTCTGCGAATTTTTGCAGAATCTTAAAGAAAAAGTTAGTGGTAAGGGTTTTCAACTTAAAGGGTTTTCAAATAATGTTAAAGGCAAGAGTTTTTTCAACTTTCCATCAGATGTTCGGTTATCAAAAAATTTGGTCGGAGTTTTGCCAGCGACAAAGAGAATTCAAAACCAAATATGCAGGCATCTGTGAGGATCATTTTAATGTAAATTGCTTTGCAAACGCGTTGCAAATTAATATGGGTAAGTAAATTTATTAGTTTTTTTAACTTTTAATTTATATAACGCACACAAAATTAGGTTATGCTAAACGTAAAGTACTAAAGCATGTGAGTATTCCAACGATAATCTCCAAACAAGTGGCATAAGGCAACAGGAATCTTGTGCAGAGGACGAAGACAAGGAAAATGTAATTGTTGACTTCGGCATTATTGACGAACAACGCAAAAATGTTGGAACTGAGTAAAGAAATTTTGTGTACTGAGTTTCGATGAAATGAAACTTTAATAGAATAAAGACATAGCCGAAAATATACTAAAAAGAAGAAAATATAATAAAACAGTCGCATAATAGCATTTCACAATTTTTTTATTTATTAAAATATTACTTCTTTTCAGAGATTTTTGGCTTAAGTTCTTGTGGGTGATTATACAGTTTACATTTCTGCATAAATGAAAGGTCTTTCAAATGCCTTTCCAACGATACAAATAACATGTATGTATCTTGTATAGTTGAAGAGATATACTCTCCTAATTTCCAAATTTCAAAGGGATGTACATACCTCCGAAAATAAACGAGACCGACCAGAACTGTACCTTTTCTTGGAGTTGCCGTATAAAACTACAACAACAAAGAAGCAACAAAAAAATCAGAGAGTTCGAGTAACATTTAACCTGTTCCAACTTTTCTTCATACCACATTTTTCTTTGGATATGGCATTTTTCTTTGAATATTAAAATTACACCTCTTATTGGAAAACCCTTTATAAGGCGCTTGTCGACCCCACAGGGCACTTGTCGACCTCGAGTTATAGGAGTTATAGCCTTTTATAGGAAAAGGAGTTATAGCCTTTTGAAGTTTGAGAAGTTAAGGCCTATATCTTCTAAACCTTACAAGATACTTATACACTCAATTCTGTTTTTACACGGTCGTGTTTTACACAGTTTGAAAATAAACAAATTTTAAATTTTTTATTCCATTCCGATTTTATTCCATTTAGCACGATTCAAAATTATTTGGGCTTAAATTTTTTTTGGTTTTTGCGAAATATGTTCATATCACAAATTAGGGGGAATTCCCTTTTTGTGGATACAAGCAAATTTACTGGTCAGGGCAATTGTAAATAGCACAAATTTAGGGGAATTCCCTTTTAGTCCATCCAATCAAATTTATTTGTGACAGCAACTAAAATGTGTTAATATTTTCTGAACTGTGTTTTTTCTTTAATAACTATGCTTGTAAAAAACACATTATATATGTGATTTAATAAAATAAACCTGAATAGTTGTTCTTAAAAAATCCTTGTTTTTCACTAATTTCAATAGGTTTTAGAGATAAGGAACCAATCACCTATTTTGCATACGAACAATGTCTTTTTTTTACGTTTTTTTTTTTTTTTACACGGGTTTTCCTGGGACCAATTTCCGCGTAAAAACGGAATGGAGTGTATGTTATTGATATTGCTGGAAAGGTAATTGAATTATCTGTCATTTATGTAAATTAATATTTTGTCGAAAACCATTGTTTTGGAGAAAAATGAAATGTTAGATTTTTTTTTACTATTTTTTTCCATTCATTAATTTTTTTCTAAGTATAATGTATAATTAAGCCACATAATTATGCCAATAATAAGAAAGTAGAAGCCCTTAACCTTTCGACACATTTTTTTTTCATCGCGATCAGTCCAGGATCTTAGGAGAAAACGAATTTTTAAAATCACAATCGAGTAAGTATGTCACTCTTTATATTCTACACACGAAGTGATGAGGGTAAGCACTTACTGCTTCCGTTTGTAACGCATTAAAGGAGGCGTGACAGGTATAAGTATATTGATCAGCATCACCTCCTGAGTTGATTTAGCCATGTCCGTCCGTCTCTCTGACTGTGGAAATCACGATTACAAGAGAACGAATAGAGATATCTTCATGAAACTTGGCACGAATATTGTCTATCTAGAAACTCATCGGTATTGAAAATAGGCAAAATCGGACCCTTACCACATCTACTTTTTATAGTGATGTTTATATATTGTTTTATCCATGCTTATAGCTCAATGTCTCAGCTTCTAGAAGGAATTCGCGGTTGATATTTTGTCCAGAAGTCCATTGTCTCTGACCAAAAAAGACTACCCCAAATGGGCGTGGTCCGCACACTAATTAAATAAAACATTATGAGTCTTCAAAGTTTCGAAGTTTTTTGCCCTATATCTCCATAATCCCGGCACATATAGGAACGATATACACATCGTTGGAAAGGTGATTTTAATATCTATAATTTATCTTTAGTAGATTTTTTGGAAAAGCTTTCAGTTTTCCCGCAAATCGCATTTATTATTTTTACTACTATTTTATATAGTATTTATTAATTTTTTCCAAATAAAGTACTTCAAAAGCCTGTATAAACGTTTGCATTTTAACAAAGTTAGTAAGCTATTTACAGGTGTTTTTTTTTATTCAAATCGGTTCCTATATGTGCCGGGATTATGGAGATATAGGGCATAAAAACTTCAATCTTTGAAGGCTCATAACTCCTAAACGGGCGCGGGGAGAGGGGCGTAGTTTGATTTCGTGGGTAGCTACAACAACAACAAAAACAACAACAATCACAAGGGTAGATCTTGTCCCCGTTATTCGTATCATTGTTGTTGTATGTTTCCGGTGAATTAGGCAATTTATGCTTGTACTTATTGTGATTTCTGTGCTGTGCTTGTGATTATTTAGTGAAAATGAATACAAATTATAATAATTAAAACCTAAACCTAATAAATAAAACCTAAATTTGGCTTAAATAAGGCGCTTGTCGACCCCACCAATGTTGTTCTTGTTGCTGCAGTTGATGTTTTTGGTGCTGACCTCAATAACAACAACAACTTTTGTTGCTCACTTGTCGTTCCAGAGTTAAAGTTGGAAAAGTTCAGGCCTGTATCTCCTAAGCCTTACAAGATACATATATGTGATTGATATTGCTGGAAAGGTAATTGATATATCTGACATTTATGTAAATTAATTTTTGTCGAAAACCGTTCAATTTTGGAGAAAAAATGAAAATTTACATTTTTTGTACTATTTTTTCCATTTATTTTTTTCAAAGTATAATGTATAATTAACCCATATAATTATGCTAATAATAAGAAAGTACAATCTTTTTATAGACGTATATATGTATATTTGGAATCAGTGTAGGATCTCAGGACAAACCCCATATTTGAATATTGCAATCAGGTACTCTCATACAAGTGAAACATTTTTATGAAAAATCGCGCGATTTTGACAACACAACACGAAAAAAAGGTGCTCCGAAAAGTGCACATTTTAACCGAAGTAATCTTAGAATCAAAGTTTATCTCTTTTTTTTATGACTGGCATACTTACGCGATTGTGATTTTAAAAATTCGTTAAATTAAAAAAAGATCCTGGATTGGCATATATAGTGTTTGGTAAGGAAACGCCAATCGTGTTTTTGTTTTTTTCTGTTGTTGTAGAATGTGGAGCAGACCCCAAAAACAAAAAAATCTTCCCCCGGCCCCCTCTGGTTTCGGAGTTATAGGACCCTAAAATTGGCCACAAACACTATTCTGTTGCGTAGCCGGTGTTTGACATACTGAGGGTTATAATCAAAAAGCGCGGCCGTAGGCCGAAGGCCGGAGGACGCATACACGCCCTAAAATTGGCCACAAAACACTATTCTGTTGCGTAGCCGGTGTTTGACATACTGAGGGTTATAATCAAAAAGCGCGGCCGTAGGCCGGAGGACGCATACACGCCCTTACATTATACGTTTTCTCCAAAAATATGCGTTTTTCGGCAAAATCTTACTTTACATAAATGAAAGGCATTTAAGTTACCTTTCCAACGATATACATCTATACCGGATATCTTCTATAGTTAAGGAGATATTAGGCAAATTAGTTCAAATTTCAAAGCGCTATAACTCCGAAACCAGAGGGGGCCGGGGGAAGATTTTTTTGTTTTTGGGGTCTGCTCCACATTCTACAACAACAGAAAAAAACAAAAACACGATTGGCGTTTCCTTACCAAACACTATATGCTCCTGTGGGTTAATTATACATTATACTTAGAAAAAACTTAATGAATGAATTAAGAACGACAAGAGAGTAGTAAAATTTGTTGTTTGGCTCAGCATCAAAAACAACAACATCGGTGTGGTCGACAAGCACTTTTTCTGTTCCCTGAAATTAAATTCGAAAATTCTGATATATATTTTAACTTTCTGAAGTCCATGCCGTTATTCTGAAATCCGTTTGTAAAAATATGAAGTCCAATTACAGTTTTCTGAAGTCAAGCTGGAAAATGTACGGAAAGGAAAAGGACGAAAATAAATTTTCTCTACTATTATTGTTAAAAACTATTTTCTTTCGTCTAATCACTTTTATTACCAATTGTTGCTATTATTAGAATACTAACACCGCTAATAGATATCAGGAATGATAGAAATCCAAGTATAATAGAAAACAAGATTTCGCAACACACAGGTCATGGTTGCCAGATATGACTTATAATTCCCACGATAGGAGTTTTTAATAGGTTATGGGAATTCGGTGGTATTTTTTACTTCATAATGGCAATTTTTGGAACAGATTTTTTGTTTTGTGCAATTTTGTAGTTGTTTTGGAGCAGATAGAGAACCGCTCTCCAAGATAGAGATGGGGAAGACTACAAGACTGGAAACTCTTTTCGCTTTGAATGTGTTGGTGAAATCAGGCTTCAGTGTAGTAGATTACAAAAACCAAACGCATGCAATTTTGACAAGTCGGGAGTGAATTTTGACAGCTCGGGAGTTTTTTCAAAAAATTCAGAAAAATATTTTGAGAAAGGAATGCAACTCTTGTTGTTCTTCATAGCAATAAGCCAGAAATATGATTTTTTAAATACGTAAAAAATACCAAGGAGTGTTTTAAAACCGCATGCTTCTAGAAATGGAAACGAAACATTGGCTTAAATAGGGCGCTTGTCGACCCCACCGATGTTATTGTTGTAGTTGTTGTTGTTTTTGGTGCTGACCCCTAAAACGCGATTTCTAGCAATATCAATAACATGATATCTTTTAAGGTTTAGGAGATACAGACAAGAACTTTTCAAACTTTAAAGGGCTATAACTCTGAAACGACAAGAGAGCAGAAAAAGTTTTTGTTGTCGTTGGGGTTAGCAACAAAAACAACAACAACATCGGTGGGGTTGACAACGCCCTACCTGTTCCAATTGCTCATTTCACAAATTTAGTCAGTTGTTTTTAACCTACCGCACGTATTTTTATTATTTAGCCGAAAGAGATACCAACGTATTCGACATGATTTGTTGAATATTAATCTGTGATTTAGTTTAATATTTACTTAATTGTAATTTGTGATAACACATTTTAGTTTAAATAAAAGAAAAGAAATTTAGCAGTAAGTTTACATTACTTTTTAATATTTCCAAACCACTAAGTCGTCAGAACCGCGATAACTCTTAAGCCCAATTATAATATGCTTAACCGAGCTTACGCCGGATTAAGCAAACGAGCGATAACACAGAAATTGTATCTCGTAATTATAATGTGCATATCGTCGTTTCGTTAAATTTATTTTGCTTAAGCAAGGAGCGAGTCAAATCGCACATTGCGTACGGAATCAGCTGATTTCAAAAATTTAAAAGTAATAAAGTTCACATAAGCATATAATAGCCAGTGTTCTGCATTTGACATGCAGTTCTTTCACCTCTGACAGTTGCTTATGCCAGCGTAAGCATATTATAATTGGGCCTTTAAGCATTTTCAACTGTCAAATTTACATGGGCTCTCTTATGCTGTAAACACATAGTATGTAGCTCAGCGACAATAGTAGCTGCATCTTTTCAAAAATCTGCGCTGCTGAGACGCCACAGAGAACAGCTGGTTTAATTTTTACAAAATCAAATCCGCAAAATCCATTCTGAAAATAAAAACTAATATATAAATAAAGCTTAATTTAATATAATTAACATATAAAAACTCACACAGTACGATTTTGCCTCAAAATATTAACTCAAATGTCAAATGCCATGTAAACAATCATAAAGAGAAGGAGAACAAGAGCAGCGCCAGCGACAAAATTGGAAAATTTTCCAAAATTGTCGCCGTCATTGGCAGAGGCGACCTGCCAAAGAGACTCCCTTTTATGTTTTTCTAGTTTTCCATAAAAGCCTTTGTAATTTGACAATATGCAGCTACTATTGTCGCTGAGCTACATTCTATGTGTTTACAGCACTATGGAGATCAAGAAAAAAGTTTTCTTTTGCCGTGTTTACACGTGCGACACGTGTCGCACGTTTGGAACTAATCATCGGCCGTGTCGCCGACAGCGTTTACACGGGGGACAGATTGGATTGTGGATCGTCGTGACATGGATGATTTTATTGCATGATTTTTTAATACTTTTTGCTACCATTTGTATAGCTTCATATACTATTTAAGAATTTATAATAGTTTTTGACTATAAAATATTACAAAGCGTTTTACTACACTTTACTTCGTGGTCCCG
This sequence comes from Myopa testacea, assembly GCA_949629155.1. Lineage (NCBI taxonomy): Eukaryota > Metazoa > Arthropoda > Insecta > Diptera > Conopidae > Myopa > Myopa testacea. The sequence goes on along the minus strand of OX451346.1, from coordinate 31,271,108 downwards.
CCGTGAAAAACAAATAATAAAATCTCTATGAACTATACATAATTGTTACAAAATAAAATTTAACCCAACCTTACCCACTCCTATTTATGTATTTTAAGCAATAATAATTTAAAATAAACTTTATAATAGATATTAATTGATTCGCTGAAACCATAAATAGTTTTGTAGTAGTTGGCGTTGATGTTATATTTCAAGTCAATTTAGCAAAAAAATATACGAGTGGCTGAAGAGCTCAAATTTTACTGCTGTTGTTGTTGTTTCTTATGCTAACTCCAACAACAACACTTTTTGTCGCTCTCGTCTGATTTTCGAGTTACAGCACCTTGAAGTTCAAAGATTTACGAGCTTTATCTCCTAAACCATATGAGGTACCGACATGATATTCATGTCATCTGTAAGGTATTTCAATTGTCTTTCATTTATGTAAAACAATATTTTGTTGAAAATCGCTCAGGAGATTTAACTCGTAAATCTTTAAAATTCACGTCGCTATTACTCGAGACGAGAGCGACAAAAGATGTTGCTGTTGTTGGAATTAGCATTAGAAACAACAACAACAACAGAAAAAAAAAATAAAATGTGAGTTTAGAGCAGCGATGTCCAAATGCACACTATCAAATTTTGTGTATGTGTTGGGCATATTTTCTCTCAGCACTGAGAAAAATGGATTCGGTAAAGTATGACGCATTTGTCTCGTTTCTTTGCGTCATATCAATCGTCATTTTTCGGGTGTAGTCAAAATAAAAGAACGCAGCGAGACAGACCTACCTCGTTGATGGCTTGAGAGCTACTGACGAGCGATCGTCAAACGCACTCAATGTATACATATTATGCCACTCAAAAAATGAGTAGCCGAATGGCTTCTGTTGGACATCAATGGTTTAGAGCAATTGCTATTCCTTCTTGTTAAATTTGTATACATTTACGTTTAAATTTTATGACAATACATACCTGATTTCAGACTTTAAATATTTTTTCACTAAAACGCAACTCTGTTTTCTGGTGTCCCCAGAAATTTCGAGCGGTACCTAATTTCCCCAGGCGACACGTTCATTTGCACACAATACATAGTTCATCCATAGAGAAAGAATAACAAGAGGGCGAATCTTGAACAAAAATATTTTCCATGGTCGATCCACAACTGGATCGAGTTTTCACTCATTTCTCACTCAGAGAGTGTTTCGCGCTCTTCTCTTTTGCTATTGCCAATGCTCATGTGTTTCCATTGCTGCTCTGAGCATTTGTTTCCTATCCACTACTGGATCGTTGATACATTACTGAATGCTTCGCTCTCTTGCCTTTGTTTACCATCGTTTGTGTTATTTGCTTCTCATTGCCATTGCTGTGTTTTTGTATAAATACAAATCGGGTTCCCTTGTATTCCTTCATAAATGATTATGCGTAAGAAGAGTTGAGCGATGGAGTCTTGTATGTCAAAGGAGGTGAGAATGAATCGGATGATCGATTTCTTCATGAAAGCAGGGGTTGAGGGAACAAGGGAATTTGACTTTTTTTTGGTTCCTTTACAATAAAAAAAACAGGTGCTTACGTCTATAAGTCTATTAAGTTTGGATTTTTTTCCCGCTATTATTTTTCGTTTATTAAAGGAATTTTGTTTTTTTGTAACATATTAAAAAGTTTAGTCCTTAATTTAATTTTAGTTTTGGACACTACAATAACTACTCGAAAATACATAGACGGTCAGACAGCAGCACTACAGTTGTTAGTACAAAATAACAAATAAAAGTCGATCTTCCGATTCCTTCATACTCATAAAAAATGTGTTGCATTCTTTCATTTTTTATTTTTGCTTCCATTAACTTTTTATTTTTACTCGAATAAGGTATTAAATGTGAATATATGCCGACTAAGTATTCTTCTTCTTAAATCTTCTGCCTATACGAATTCTTCAAGAGCACGCTATGCTCGGAACGTAGATCGTGCCAGCGCTTTACATAGCTTGGACATCGAATAAGAAGAAGCAGAACAAAGCTACGAAAGCAAAAATTCTTTCAAAAACCATAAAATGCAAAATTTAAAACGATTCCAGACGGACGGCTGCACATGGTTTGTTATTGTAAGAGAAGCAAAAGAAGACGAATCGCACCGTTCTCCTCATCGCCCGCTGTACACCAGAAATTGATCGATTCTTTCTTTCGCACTTTATCTGGCCTACGAGTGTTGGATCGATCTCTTCTTACGCATATTCCCTTGCATTGTTAGTGCAAAATAACAGAAGCAAAGTCGATCATCCGCTCCGAGAAAAAAATTACACAGGCTCACAAAGTCATCATGCATATGTAGATCCGAATAATGAGAGAAAGACACAAAGCAAAAATTGAGAAACTGAAATTTCTTGCTCTCTGCGTGTTGATTCATTTTGCACTCATTTCGCTTCTTCGTTTCCCTTGCGGACCGACCGCTTCCATGTCGCCGTTGAGTACATTTGGCTGATTCGGCCTCTTGTTATTCTTTCTCTATGGTTCATCTTACCGTTTGGCTGTGAAAACAACAACAAATGGTGTAAACACGGCATTTCAAGTTTGTTGCTCTGGTTTGCAGTCCTATTTGTATCTTGTCCTCTAATTTTGACAAGAACAAAATCATTCTTGTTCTTCTCCGGTGTGTTTGTTTATATTCTGTAATATAAAATTTGACAATGTGCATTGTGGGGGTGTCCACTAGGCATCTTAACGCCAATTTATTTAAGTTAATATTTAGCGTAATTTTTATTATTATTATTATTACAAGCAATTTATTTCTGTAATATGAAAATATTCCGCATTTAAGAAAAATTACTCAAAATATTTATCAATTCCTAAAAGATACTGCAAAGAAAGGATACATTGTCTTAGAACCTGTTTCCATAAAATGGGTTTTCCAGGTTTTTGGAATAAACTGTTTTAAGCCCCAAAACCACTCGTAAACTGTTTTAATTCCGTTGAAATTGTTGTTGCCATTCCAGCACTAAACCACAATGCTTTTGGTTTTCAGCCTCAGTTTTTAGTTTGCAAGTTTGTTTCGAAGTAAATATACAAACAAAACAACAGCTGTTTATTTCTTCTTTTCGGTTTGACAGCCCGGACCGGATTATGTATGGAAACACTAGATCAGCTGATCGACTTTCGAACACCTTAACCGGATTAAATATTTTTATGGAAACAGGCTATTAGAATTATAAATAAAAAAACCGGTTGCAATTCCTCTGTCAACCCTTTCAACATTTTCATTTTTACAACATGGAAACTCTTCTAAAAAAGGAGGCTGACGAAAATGTCAAAAACAGTTGAAGGTCATTACATGAAATAATGAAAAATACAATTAAAAAATTTGGAATAATGCGAACTCATGCAGGTAGATTGCAATATACAGTAGGTATAGACCAGCGGTGCCCAAGAGCAGCCATTCGGCTACTCAATTTTTGACTCACATAATATGTATATGTACATTGAGAGCGTTAAGGCCTGATTAGTCGTACTTAGCACTTAACACTTATAAGTTTCTAAGAACTTAGTTGTTTACGGCTTGCAGGGGGTACGGGCAGAGATTATCTCTGGTACCGGCACTTCTAGTGTTGCCACTAGTTAACGTAAATTGGGTATTTTTTTGGTTCTGTGGGATTTTACTTGATTAGACATAGATTGCAATTACCTTCGATTTGCAATCAGCAGCAAAATTTTAGTATTTATATTTACATTATTTATATTATTATGTTATTTTGTTATAGTAGAGGTGATTTCGTATAAATTAAATGTTTAAATAATATTATATTGAAATCCCATTAAACTATAAAATCGGCAAGCAAAGACGACATCTTCGAAAATAGCGTCAAGTTCGATCTGGTCACGCGTTTTGGCTGTCACATAGTTCGAACTTAGTAAAATATCAAAATCGATTTGATATTCCCCTTGTAAGTAAATACGACTGATCGGATACACACGTTTTCATAAACTAGAAGTGGAACCACTTAGACCACTGGTTTCCAAACTTTCTGATACTGCGGCCCACATAAGAAAAAAATAAAACATTGGCGGCCGCCCTTATTAGACAAAACAATAAAATAATATAAGCACATTTTCAAGTTGTAAGGAGTAATGTATTCTTAGAATAAAACTAAACAAATATTATTATAATAAAAATTTAGTATGTATATTTATAGAAAAAAATTTAATGTGATGGATGTGCATTAAATTTTGCTCATTTGCATTAAATAGATTTTTGTAAGTATTTTTTTTAAATATGTAAAACAGAAATTAAAAACTCCACGACACCCTTGAGGTTATCACGCGACCCCACTTTGGGTCGCGGCCCACAGTTTGGAAACCGCTGGCTTAGACGTACACAGGTTTGAGGACGTGCACAATTTTTTGTAGTATGACAGCGTGCAACGTAAATAGCTTTTTCTAAGGCGGCCCCAAGATGCCTAGTGTGACACCCACCATTAAAAATTTGACATATGAAATTTTGGTTGCTGAGCAACGTTGCCCAGCCATTATAATTAACGCCATGGAATTTCTTGTTGCCGTGAGTTCTTGATGTTGCTTGTTGCTCCGATTGTGTTTAAAGCTTTAAATGCAAAGTAATTTTTCTATTAATGATTAGTTAAAAGACAAGCAATTAATAGAGTTGCGTGGTTGGTATACCTGACACTAACTCACCCCATTATTTTTGTAAATAACCAAAACGGTGTACCTTTTCAGTTATTTTGCTTTATAATAGTCGATGTTTGCTTGTAACAAGGAAACAATTTCATCATAAAATTCACATACACTGTACGTGAACACGCGGACGGATATTTTTTGAGCTCGCTCACGAAATCAGAGGAGTTTCCCCTCTCAAATACAGTGCACAAGTTAGCACAACTCAGAATTTCAATACGAATGTTGAAATACAGAAAAGTCAACAACCAGCTGCGTCAGCTATTTATTCTACAATTGCAAAAGAATGATAAGAAACTAAAAGGACAAAGAAAACACCAGACGCAGACTCTGCGTTTTTGGGGTGCAATGTTGGTTGAAATGAAGTATTGTTTGTAAGCGAAGATCAGATCATATTTGGAAGTAAAAGAATAAGGTTCAATTTTGTATAATTTTATTTTCAATAAAAAGACTCACAAAAAACTAAGACCATGTTTTTTGTTAACTGGCGCCCAACGAGTAGATAAAAAAGGGACTGATGAATATGGAAACATTAAAAAACGACTTGTTATGGATTTCAGAAAACTGAATTCGAAAACAGTGTCTGATAGGTATCCCATTCCAAATGTAAGTGTTATATTATCAAATTTGGGTAAGGCTAGATATTTTACTACTCTAGACCTTAAATCGGGATTTCATCAAATATTATTGGCAGAAAAGGACCGTGAGAAAACAGCCTTTTCAGTAGGAAACGGGAAATATGAGTTTTGTAGACTACCGTTTGGGCTTAAAAATGCACCGAGCATTTTTCAGAGAGCCATTGACGATGTTCTTAGGGAACAAATAGGAAAGTCGTGCCACGTTTACGTTGAAGATAATTTTTTCAAAAGATACGGAAACCCATGTCGACCACATCGCTTGGGTCTTGGATAAACTCTGTGAAGCCAATATGAGAGTTTCTCGCGAAAAATCAAACTTCTTCAAAGAAAGGGTTGAGTTTTTAGGATTAGTAGTATCGCGAGGTGGTATCACAACGAGCCCCAGTAAGATAGATGCAATAACAAACTATAAGCAACCCAGCACAATTTTTGATTTAAGATCCTTCTTGGGACTGGCAAGGTATTATAGATGCTTCATTAAGAACTTTGCATCGATTGCAAGGCCTTTGACCGATATACTGAAAGGTGAAAATGGCCAGTCAGTCTAAAAAAATAGTTGTGAATTTTGATGAAAAGCAACTTCAAGCTTTTAATAAACTTAAAGAGGTCTTAGCATCCGAAGATGTTATGTTACTCTACCCAGATTACGGAAAACCGTTTGACCTAACGACTGATGCTTCGGCCTATGGACTTGGTGCGGGTTTGTCTCAAAATGGCAAACCAATAACCATGATTTCAAGAACTCTGAAGGATAGAGAATTAAATTTTGCCACCAATGAACGAGAGTTACTAGCAATTGTATGGGCTTTGAAAAGCCTTATAAATTATTTATATGGCGTTGGGAATCTTTACATATATCTTTACAGACCACCAACCGCTTACTTTTGCGGTTTCGGATCGTAACCCTAACTCGAAAATAAAAAGGTAGAAAGCATTCATCGATGAGCACAACGCTCAAATTTATTATAAAGGAAAATCACGTCGCCGACGCTTTATCGCGACCAAACCTTCTTACTTTACAAGGTGTTCATACCCTACAAAATGATAACACTTTTGGTAAGAGTTCAAGCTCTGATATTGCAACAATACATAGCGAAGTCTCATTATCTTATACCATTGAATCAACTGATAAACCGATTAATTTTTTTAGAAATCAGATAGTGATTGAGGAGGGTACAGAGCGGCCAACAAAAACATTTATTTTGTTTGGAACAAAAACGAGACATATAATAAACTTTTCAGATATAGCACTTTTAATGAATAAAGTTTGTGATGCTGTAAAAGAAGATGTAGTGAATGCAATTCATTGCGAACTACCAATTTTGGCTTTAATACAAGATACACTGATTGAGGCATTTCCCTCAACAACATTTCGTTATGCAAAAAATTTAGTTGTGGATATCACAAATAAAGATAAGCAAAGAGAAATTGTTGTAACTGAACATAACAGAGCTCATAGAGCAGCTCAAGAAAATACCAAACAAATTTTGGAAGACTATTTTTTCCCAAAAATGACACACTTAGCAAAGGAGGTGGTCATGAATTGTAGGGTTTGCAAAAAAGCGAAATACGATCGCCACCCGCAGAAACAAGTGATTGGTGCGACACCAATTCCATCATATGTAGGGGAAATTTTACATATTGATATATTCTCAACAGATAAAAAATATTTTTTAACTTGTGCAGACAAACTCTCCAAGTTTGCAATAATTCAACCTATAGACTCGAGAACTATAGTAGATGTAGAACCACCGATTCTACAGCTGAAGAATTTTTTCCCTCGTCCAAAAATAATATTTTGTGACAATGAACCGTCATTAAACTCTGAAACAATAAAATCAATGCTGGGTAATAATTTTGGTGTGGAAATTGTCAATGCACCACCGCTTCATAGTACTTCGAATGGGCAAGTCGAGAGATTGCATAGTACTATTTTAGAAATTGCTAGATGCCTTAAGCTAGAAAAATCCATTACTAATACAGTACAATTAATATTACTAGCAACCATAGAATATAATAAAACAATTCATACGATCACAAACAAACGGCCTATTGATGTAATTCATTCTGATTCATTGGAGCTTGAAATTGATGTGAGAAACAGGGTACAGAAAGCCCAAGAGTCTCAAATGAGACGATTAAATGAAACAAGACAGAATCGAACATTTGAAGTGGCTGAAAAAGTTCTTGTTAAAACAAATAGAAGATTAGGCAATAAGCTTACGCCATTATATATTGAGGGAACTGTAGAAGCCGATTTGGGGACAACCGTTCTCATTAAAGGGAGGGTGGTCCATAAGGACAATTTAAGATAAGTCAAATTTTATTAATTTCTTTTTAACCCTAGGATTCTTGTGGTGGTCCTTCTTGTCACGGTGGTGACCGCGAAACTAACAGACTATTCTAATTCAAACTACATCCCTATATCAGACGGTTACGCGACAATTTGGCAGGATTTTGAGTATTTGCGGCATACAACGAACCTAGCATTGTATTCTGAAAATCTGATGATACGGAGAGACTGGAAGAACATTTTCCCCACACATGAAAAAAAGACTCGGACATAGGGCATGTAAGAACATTAATAACAACAATAGATGTTCATCGTAGGCATACAAGAAGTATAAAATTTTTGGGTACGGCACTTAAGGTGGTTGCTGGGACACCTGACTACGATGACTTCGAAGATGTGAAATTTAATCAAAGGGAATTGATTCAGGCAGAAAATAGACAAAGTCTCATAAATACAAGAATACAGGAGAAAATCGATAATTTAACAGACACAGTCAATATTATAATAAAAAATACCAAAGCTAAAATGGGGGATACAGAACATTTGTACGAGACCTTGCTTGCTAGAAACAGAATTATTATCGCGGAGCTTGAAAGCTTGATGTTATCAATAACTCTTTCAAAAATCGGTTTAGTTAATCCACAGATTTTGGATTCTAATGATTTACTTAGTATAAATAGTAAGCACTCTACAAATGTAACTATACAGGATTTAATGGAAGTTGCTAGTATAAGAGTCCTATTAGATGATAAGTTTTTACATTTTTTAATTAAGTATCCAAGACCAGATATGGTTTCCAAGAAACTAACATTGTAGCTTGTTCAACACAACTACGCAATTCTTAATTTTAATGGCGAAAATAGCGTGGCAGATTGTGAAAATCAAACGTTACCGATTGGAAACTGTAATGCAACCGTATAAACATAATTCTGCAGGAAGCTGGTACATTCAACATGCGCACAACAACTCCATTCGGGGGGGTCATGCATATTGCACTTCTCGGCCTTCCCATCTTGAGTCTGTGACAATAATTGATGAGGGTGTTGTAATTGTAAATGATGACACCTTTACTATAAAAACAAATGATGATATAGAGACAACCATCACGGGCACATTTCTACTGACTTTTAGTGGCGAAGCAAAAACTAATGAAACCCTATACAGAAATCACAAAAGTATAGTAACAAAATTACCGGAGTCACCGATAATTGGCCAACTTAATGTTACTATTCATGAAAACATACTGAGTCTACCATACCTTCAGAGGTTAAGTGCTGAAAATCTGCGGCATATAGAGGGCCTAAAAAACCAAGTAATTTCTGGTCCTCTGTTGTCTACTGCTGCTCTTCTTGTGTTGCTAGCTTTGGCATTCTGTTGCTTCATGCTGCACGATAAGCTTAGAAAGAACCGTCAACAACGTGCTCTGGAAACTGCAGTTGAGAGATTGAAGAAGTCCGGGGACGTCCTTCATTTAGGCGAGGGAGGAGTTAGCACAACTCAGAATTTCAATACGAATGTTGAAATACAGAAAAGTCAACAACCAGCTGCGTCAGCTATTTATTCTACAATTGCAAAAGAATGATAAGAAACTAAAAGGACAAAAAAAACACCAGACGCAGACTCTGCGTTTTTGGGGTACAATGTTGGTTGAAATGAAGTATTGTTTGTAAGCGAAGATCAGATCATATTTGGAAGTAAAAGAATAAGGTTCAATTTTGTATAATTTTATTTTCAATAAAAAGACTCACAAAAAACTAAGACCCTGTTTTTTGTTAACTTACACACTTATGTATTCTTGCTTATGCACTATGAAAGAAAACTTTGATTCGCTGCAAAAAACTTGTGACCTCGCCGTAAAAACTTTGATTCGCTGCAAAAAACTTGTGGCCTCGTTGAACTGAAAAATGTATTTTTCTGGGGTTCTTTTTGGAAATGTCAAAACTAATAATTAAAAATATTATGTTTTCTATTAGTGCAAAATATATATATAACATAAATACCATTATCGCCATATAACGATAATAAATTTATACTTCCATACTTTACACAATATTTGTTGTTTATTTATTTGGTATAAAGTAGTCGTTGTGCTAATTTTTTGTTGCAAATTCATAGTCGCCTATTGAAAATTACGATTAATAACTCCAGAATGGTCGCATTTATATTTTTTCATTTGTTCTCTAATATTTTTGCAAATTAAGTATTGTTATACATCCTTGATGCACTTGGGGGGGTCATATTTCCGTTTGCACCTACCATTTTACCTTCAGTAAATTTACCAACATTGCTTATTAATGGTGAAAATATCAAATTAGAATTTGAACCGATTGGGCGGCAGATTATAATACGAGATCTGCAGATACTTGAACAGAAATCCGATAAGTTATTTATTGAAGTTTTGATTAATAATAATCAAAAAGAAGATAAACATTCAGCTTGGTTAGACGGAGTATCATTTGATACGGTATCACTACTGGTAGCAGCGATGGCTAGACACATTTACGCCCTTATAAACGATAAACGCTTTTTCAGTTTATCACCCTTTTTGTTTTGTGCTTTGCGTAGTTTTTCATTGCTTTGACAGACGGAGGATAACAGATGACGAATGAAATACACCACACGCTAAGAAAGTTTGTTGTTAGTGTTTTTACATGCTTTGCAAATTCACGTGTACGAAACGGGTATAATGGAAGAAATTTCATTCCATTCAAATGAAATTTCCAAATTTCCAGAGAAAAGTTCTTCAAACAAACGCAAGCAAACAGGCTAGCGTTTAGTGCAATTGTGCGTTATTATAATTTGTATTTTGAATACAAAATGAGAAAGTATGTATTAAATCGATAAAGTTAAACGCAAAGTATCCTTTATAAAGGCATTACAGTTATAAAGAGATAAATGTTTATAAGATAAGTGATTTTATAGTGAAAAAACATGGTGAATGCACGTGTTGCTGCAATATTCTGCTGAATATATTATTTCTATGATATTATACAATTTTAATTACAGTTCTGTGTGAAAATATAAACGTAATTAATTCACAAATAATTTCCACAATAATAAACACAAATAATATCAGCATGAATGCCAGATTGTTGCGACACCACCACCGCGACCTTTCTCTGTAATTCTCACAAATTCATGCACCAAATCTGTGGATTTTTAAAAATTCCCTACAAAATTCCCTAAAATATTGTACATATGGCATCACCTTTCTGTCTGCAAACAATGGCGCTCTGCAAACTTGGTCGTAAATGCGAATGTTGGCTCGAAAAGCTTACATTATAGGAGTTTGGCTTAGTTGAGTTTGAGTTTCAGTTTCCGTTTGCGTTTACGTGCCGTTTTAGTTTATAACAAACATGTTATGTCAATGTATGTGTGAAATTTACTGAATATCAAAATGTTGCCCCTAGTTGCCATATTTATTATATTATGATTAATGCGTAAAGGAAAAATAGGATTTCTAAAAATCCCATGTTTAAATTTTAGTTCAATGGTAATTACCTGTTTCACTTAGGTTTTCTTGTTCTGTGGAAATCGTTGTGTTGTGAATTTTTTTTTAAAATAGTTAATTTTTTTTTAAAGTATTAATAATGGAGGAATCACAAATGGCTTGTGTTGAGGCGATGACAACAGCTGCTGCATGCTATGTTGTAGCCGATGAAGATTCGTAAAGGAATCGATCGTATTGGGTAAAGAAGTGGAGGAAGAATTGCAGTGTTCGTGGAAACACTCAAGAGTTTTTAAGAACTCTAGGGCCCGGCACATACGATTATAGCTGCTATTTAAGGATGGACGAAATATGTTTATTTAAATATGTCTATTTTTTTACTTAAAACGTTTGCATTTTCGGCTTAAATCAGGCGCTTCTCGACCTAACCAATGTTGTTGTTGTTTCTGGCTCCGACCCTAACAACAATAATTTGTATTGCTCTCGTTTAGTTCCCTAATTATAGCCCTTTAATGTTTTTAAATTCCAGGCCTATATCTGTTAAACTTTACGAGATACCACTATGATATGACAAATAAAATTTTAGATTTTTAGTACTTTTTTCCATTAATTAATGTTTTCCTAATTGTAATGTACGCCAGAAACAACAAGAACATTGGTTACTTCGAGAAGCGCCTAGTTTTTCCCCCTTTTTTTATACCCTACACCTTAAGGTTAAGGGTATATTCACTTTGTTACGAAATTTGTAACGCATAGAAATAGAGACGATAGGTATAGAAAAGTATATACAGTGGACCCTCGGTTAACGTACACAATTAGTTCCAGCATCTTGGTCGTTATCAAAGACTACAAGACTGGAAACTCTTTTTTCGCTTTGAATGTGTTGGTGAAATCAGGCTTGGGTGTTGTAGATTACAAAAACAAAACGCATGTAATTTTGACAGTTCGGGAACGAATTTTGACAGTCCGGGAATTTGTTTACAAAATATTTTGAGAGAGGAATGCAACTCTTGTTCTTCTTCATAGCAATAAGCCAGAAATATGATTTTTCAAATACGTAAAAAAGACCTAGGAGCCAGTTTTAAAACCAACGCATGGATCTAGAAATGTACATGAAAGCTTTTTCAATTCATATAGTTGCACAATATTGAATATTTTGCAAGTAAAACGAAGTTAAAATTCATAAAAATTGCTCATTTCACAAATTTAGTCAGCTGTTTTTAACCTACCACGCGTATTTTTAGCCGAAAGAGATGCCAACGTATTCAACATGTTTTGTTGATTATTAAGGTGTGATTTAGTTTAATATTTAGTTAATTGTGATTTTAGTTCTTTAGGTCTTTAATTTAAATAAATTTAATTTTAAATTGATGAATTGAGAATTTGTTTATGTTTAACTAATTTTAATTTAAACAAATGAAGTGTAAATTTATTTGTGTTTGAATTTAAATAAAAAAAATGAAGAATTACAGAAACAAATAAGTTTACATTACTTTTTAATATTTCTAAACAGCTTAGCAATCGTCAAAACCTCGAGAACTCATAAATGCAACGTAGTTTTTCTATTAATGTTTATTTAAAAACCAAAAAATAATTAGCAATAAAGTTGTGTCATTGGTATCCCTACCACTAACTCACCCCATCATTTTGTGGCGGTGTGGTAACAAAGCAAAACGGTTTACCTTTTCGGATCTCATGCTTTGTGATAGCCAGTATTAGCTTGTAACAAGTCAACAATTTCACCATGAAATTCACATACACTGTATGTGAACACGCGGACGGACATTTTTTTGAGCTCTCTCACGAAATAAGAGGAGTTTCCAGTCTTGTAGTCTTTGGTCGTTATGCGAAACGTTCGTTAAGCAAAACCATTATTCCCATATAAATCAATGTAAAATGAATTAATGCGTTCCAGGTCGAAAAAAATACACTCTAATGTTTCAATTTGAACTTTTATTGAAAGAATGTAACATAAAATGCATCAAAGGAACTGAAAATACACCAATATATTTAAAGTTCAGCTTGTATTGAAAGAAAGTTAAATGAAACGTATAAAATTTGCAATTTTTATAAAAACAAAATTAAAAATAGAACATTTGTATGTTTCAACACGTCTTGTTAATTTTACGAACACAGGCAATTATGCACAAAAATATATCAAAATGCACAATTATGAAACAAAAAGCTAAACACAGAAAGCACTATAATGTGTATTCGGGGTTTCCCCTGTTTCGTTGCTTAGCACAGACAGAAATTTTACATGCAATTAAGGATTCCCCCTTTTTCGTTGGTCGTTATGCGAAACTTCGTTCGTTAAGAGAAACTTTTTTTCCCAAAAAAAGTGTTCGTTATGTAACGACCTTTCTATGTAGTTGGGATATTTCTCAGTCGCGTCCAAGGTTCCTTCAGTTATTTGTTTTTATTGAACCAAGTGCACACTTTTATTTTGTTGAAATTGATATTTATACTTTATTTTTGCCACTTCTGATTTGAGACAAATGTTGAATTTATTAATACTTAAAATACAATAATAAACGTCCTGAAAATTTGGTTAGGTTCCTGGTGCCTTGTATCCTTGTGTATCGTGGGCGTCGCCTGTGATGTCGTTGTTTCGATCTCGTTGTGGTGGGGTTTTCTACATCGGTGGGGTTGTAACCCGCGCGGCTGGAAAACTTGTCGACACTGGTTGCGTCGTCGAGCACTCGCGGCAGAATATCTTAGGATGGCCGTGGAGTCGAAACCCACCCGGCAGAAAACACTTTACACTGTATTACCGCGGCTCTGCTGAAGTTGACGGTTGTCCTCACTGTCGCTGTCTTGCTGCTCGGTACTGCTAGGCAGAGGTTACTTACCAGTTTGATGCTCCCAGCTTGGTGGTCCGGACCTGAATGACTCTTCTGCGTGTGATGCCCTACTTTCATATACACCGCGTTCTCTGTCTGTTTCTGATGTTCACGTGTTCGCCGCTGTGCGAGACCGTGTGATAGAAAGAGGCAAATGCATGCTGTTACCATGGTGCAATCGTGTGTTATGGCGAGTGTAGTGTGTAAAATAGAGTGAACTGGCCCTGTTATGAACCGTGTGTATGTACCGTGAACTGGCCTTGTTATGTAACATAATTTTATTCATTAAATTGTCGTTACAGTTATGCGAGGCGTTCGTTAACCGAGGGTCCACTGTATATTCTTGATCAGCGTGACCTCCTGAGTCGATTTATCCATGTCCGTCAGTCTGTCTGCCTGCCTGCCTGTCTGTCTGTCTCTTGAAATCACGATCACAGGAGAGCCGGTGAAGATATCGTGATGAAATTTATATTGTTGGCATAAATATTGTTTCTTGTGGTGTGCAGGTTGGTATTGAAAATGGGTAAAATCGGTCCACGACCTATTTTTTAGTAAAAATGTGATATCAACCATTGTTTTTTAGTTAAGACAACAAAATTTCATTTCTGGGTATAGAGTAACTTCATCCGTTGATATGCCAAATATGGGGGTGATCCGCCCACTTTTAGGTTATACAGGCAAAAGAGGGTCTTAAATGGTTATTGTGACCAAAGATTAAAGATGTGACCAAAGATGTGACCGACTTTAAACCGAATAAGGAAAAGGCTCGAAATTTAATAGTAAAAACGATTTATTAATGAATATAAAGTTTTAAAGAAATTTATTTCGCAGTTGGCGCCTATCCCTTCTCACTCTTTTTCTGATAATAACATAAGCATTTACATTTAGGGCTGTTTACATTTACTCGTAAAGGTCTGTTTGCACGGTATTTAGGGCCGTTCATTTACATCCCGGATACCCGTGAGTCGACTCAGACGATTCACTACCATCAAGTTCCAGAACGGCCAACTTCGATGTCGGGCGGCGGAGATTTCCAGTCTTCGTTCGCACGTCAGCACTTCTTACAGTTCCATCTGCTCCTTGATATACCCTTTGAATTATCCCACGGCACCATTGGTTCCTAGGCAGGCTTGCATCGCATATAAAGACCAGGTCTCCCTCCTTCAAAGGCTTGGTTGGTTGACACCATTTTGCCCTCCTGGTTAAGGTGGGTAAATATTCTGCCACCCAGCGCTTCCAAAATCCATTTCGCATCTGTCGTGCAATCTGCCACTGCTTTCATGTGGTTTCTCTAAAATTTCTTCCACTGCCGGAGTTTGCGAAGTATTAGGACAGCCGAGCAGAAAATGATTGGGTGTTAGCGGCTCCTCTTGGTCTATGGACACAGGAAGATGAGTAAGTGGCCGAGAGTTCACCACGTTTTCGGCTTCAATTATGAACGATTGTAGTGTGTGTTCGCGTGGAGCGACTTCTTTAACCTTTTCGCTGCGCAATTCGTTTTGAGATTTTGTGCCTGCTGTGCGCATTTATTTTAGTAGTTTCATCTTTATTGGTGTTGAGCAGTTTGACCATTTAAACGCTGCGAATTAATTCGTGTTGAGCTGTTTAAAGAAATTAAGTATTGCGAGTTTATTCGTGTAGAGCATATATATTGTGCAGGTTTAGACAAGTTCGTAATTGTTATTATAATTTTTATAGCGAGAATACTCGTCTGGAGCAGCGTACGAAAATAAAATTAGAGCGAGAATATCCGTGTAGAGCAGTTAACGCAGTAACATTGGTAGCCTTAAATACGTATTAAACAGCAAAAATAATCGTATAGAGCAGAAAACATGAATAATACATAGTAAAAATAGTCGTATTGAGCAGCTAACTAATTTAAAACTAAGCGCGAAAATATTCGTCGGGAGCGTATGATACACAAGTTTTTTTTGCGAATATATACGTGTGGAGCAGCGAAAGGGTTAAGGGTGTGGCGTAAGACTCGTTTGACACACTGGACCATCCGCTCCCACACGCCGCCAGCCGACGGATTGCTCGGACAATTGAAAAGCCATTCCACTCCCTTCGTTTTTGCTTCAGTTCGAAGACGGTGACAATCGAACGTTTCGGTAATACTCTTTGCCGCTTGATCAGCGCCTACAAAGTTTTTTCCGTTATCGCTCCGTATTCTGACTGGAATTCCTCTTCGGTTCATGAAATTTCTCAAAATTATTATGCAGGCATCTGTCGATAAATCGGCCGCTACTTCCATATGTATTGCTCTTGTTGTTAAGCAGGTAAATAATCCTATCCACCGTTTCTCCCTCCGTCGGCCAATTGATACCTGAAGGGGGCCAAAATAATCTAAACCGACATATGAGAATGGTCTGATAAATGGCGTACAACGATCTTCAGGAAGTGGTCCCATTATCGGCTGCCTTGGCTTTGCTCGTGCTATTTTGCAAATATTGCACTGTGTTATAACACTTCTAAGAAGTCGTCTCAAACCCGGTATCCAGAATCGACGACGAATCTCACATATTGTTGCTTCGTAGTTTATATGCTTCGTCAAGCTATGATGGTTAGAGACGAGTAAGCTAGTAAATGCATGTTTCGATGATAAAATAATTGGTCGTCTTGTATCGAAGGGAAGGTAACAGGCAGCATCTATTCTTCCGTTAGATCGCAAAACGCCCTTTTTGTCGACGTAAGGTGATAACGTAAACAGTTCACTTCCTTTCTTTGGTTGAACGTTGTTTCTGATTTGGCTCATCTCGTTTGGAAAACTTTCAATTTGTGCTTGGCGACACAATACGTATTCGGCTACTTTTAATTCTGCGGCAGTAAGAGTATTCTCTTTGCTCTTTTGTAATTTGCGGCAATTATTAGCAAACCGCAGAATCCACGCCATGGTGCGTTTCAACTTATTATAGGACGAAAAACGATCAAAATTTATCAGTGAATGACTTACAGTCAGCAATCCGAATTTAAGTGGCAGCGTTTCCTCGTCTTCTTCACTTATTTCGATGGTGCCGGTTGGCCAAGAACTGCATTCCTTTTGTAAGAAGTCGGGGCCTTTCAACCAACGTGAAGTTGTCTCTAATTTAGCGTGGTACTTTGCTCTGGTCGCCTCATCTGCTACGTTTTCCGCTGTCGGTACCCATCTCCAGTTTTCCTTTTTTGTCGAAGCCAAAATCTCAGCCACCCTATGGGCGACGAATGGTTTGAATCGACAATGCTTGGACGCAATCCACTTCAGCACCGTTTTGGAGTCACTCCACATTACAAACGTTGCCCTTAAAGAATGGTCCTTTAAAATAGTCTGCATCAAACGTACTCCGAGTACTGCTGCCTGTAATTCTAGTCGCGGTACTGAGATGGGTTTTATAGGGGCACATTTGGTTTTGGCGTTGACAAACGCGACTTCTACTGCACCATCTTCTGTTACGGATCTCCAAAACGATACGGCTGCGAACGCTTCCTCGCTTGCGTCGACGAAGGTATGAAGCTCAAGTTGTCTGGGCGGACCCTTTCTGAAATAATGGCGTGGGATCTCAATGTTCGTTACCTTTGCTATATTTTCAAACCATTTGTTCCATGCGCTATACACATAGTCCGGTAGCAATTCGTCCCAACCTAATTGGTGTTTCCACATCTCCCGCATTATTAATTTAGATACAATCATTAAGTTGCACAAGAACCCGAGTGGATCAAAAACTGACATGACGATGCTGAGTAGTTCTCTTTTGGTTGGTCGCCTAGTGCCGGATACGACCTCCTCATCAATTTTGTGGAACCTGATTTTATACCGAAAGCTATCATTAAGCGGCTGCCAAAACATTCCGAGGATTTTCTCCGTCAATGGATCATCTTGTTGTATGCGCCTAGCTGCCATATTGCCTTCCATAGTGTTTACGACTTCCAGTGAATTCGAGATAAAATTACGTAACTCGAACCCGGCGTCCTTATGTGTCTCTCGCACCTGTTTCACGATGTCAATTGCATGCTCAGCGGAATCGAAACTATCAACGAAATCGTCGACATAATGATGTTGCAGGATCGCTTTAACCGCTCGAGGGTCGTGATTATAATGATTTTGCGCATTAAGATTCTTAACATGTTGAGCTGCACAAGGTGAACAGGCAGCGCCGAAAGTCATAACACGCATTTCGTATACTTCCACATCGCGCGTAGAGTCGCCATCCCGCCAGAGAAACCGCTGTGAGTTTCGATCTTCTGGACATACCAGTACCTGATGAAACATTTCCTTTATGTCCGCGCAGACGGCTACGGCTCCCACCCGGATGTTGTACAAAACTGACAGCATCGACTGATACTCTAATGGACCCTTTAACAATGAGGAGTTCAAGCTGATTCCATCTACCTTAGCCGCAGCATCGAATACTAGCCGAAACTTTCCGGGCTTGTTGGGATTGAGGACAGCAAAGTGTGGAATGTAAATTTGTTTTCGTTACTCGGCCCGAACACGACCCAGCCTAATTCGGTCCTGGCAGCATATGGTCCACCTTTCTCTAAAGTAAATGAGTCGGTGGGTATACCGAGGTGGCAATGGTATAAGCCTATCAGCAGCTGTGGTGTGACGTTCGAGTATGGCATTATAGGTATTTCACCGTGTTGATCCGCTTTAACACTGAATTTATCAACACTCTGCATTGGTAGTCTCAAATTGGATATTCCATATACATTTGTCAATTCATGCTTTCGTTTGGCTCCAGCACCACTGATGTGCAGATTTACGATAGTGGCTGGTTCACTGGCTGTCTTTCCTCCAAACCACTGAATATCCAATGGGCCTTTCCGTCCAGATATTCCCAATTTCTCCAAAAGGCTGTTATCGATCATGGTTACGGTTGAACCGTCGTCAAAAAGAGCATAGGTCTCGACTTTCCTATTCGGACCATATAGTGTCACTGGCAGTACGCGAAGCAAAATGTTTCCTTTTATAGTCTTGGTACAACTTAAGGTTGTTCTTCTAGTCGTCTTGTTTTCCTTCTCCTGGCTGTGAGAAATGTGCAGAAGCTCCATGTTTTGTTGTTGTGATGGCAGTGACTTAGGCTCATTCGGGGCGTCTTGCGATTTGGTTTCATGCAACAAAAAGTGGTGTCTTTTTTGGCATTCTTCCTTTTTACAAGGCTTTCGGCGACGGCAATTACGTACCGAATAGCCTGTCTGTAGGCATGCGAAGCAAAGTCGTTTCTGTTTCACTTCCTGCCATCTTTTGATGATGTCAAAATCTGAAAATTGCTTGCATTTAATTATATCATGTGCGCCTTCACAAACAACACATTTGCGCGCGTTCGAGTATACGTTCTCGGCAGCATGTAAAACAACTCGCATTTTATTTTGGGGTACATTGCAATTGACTTGTACCGAACTAATTAAATTTGCCATTTCAGATAACCATTCACTAAAGTCACTAATCGTGGCGTATGGCAAAATTGTAACCGCACGTCTCGCCCACTCAATTCTCTTGCTCATAGGGAGCTTATTTATTAATTCGTCTAAGAGAGTGGGGTTTGACAAGTGCTGTTGCCCGTTTATGGATTGCAGAAACACAGATAGGTTTCTCACCTTTACGGAAAAGGGAATCAATTGGTCAACGGCTGATTCTGTGACTGGAACTATTTCTTTTATCTTACGTAACTGGCTCCGTACCAAGAAAGCGCAATTGGTCCATCACGGCTGTCACGTTGCTTGGGTGGATCAATAATGACAGCACCGTTTCTCTGGCTTCGCCCTTTAAGCATTTTTGCAGTCTCTGGCAATTCGCTAAGTTTGTATAATTATATTGAGCTGTTGACTGTTCGTAGGCTGTTGAGAAGATGGGCCAGTCTTCAGGTTCCCCAAAAAATACAGGCAGATCTTGTACCTTCCGTGGACCTGCATTATTGGCGTGGTGAATATTTGCATAATGTGCATATGGCGACGAAACAGCTTCAAATAAAGGCGAAGCTACTGTAACGGTGGTGGGAAATGCTGAGCGTTCATGATGATGAACGGCAGAGAACGCTGAGCGTTCACCATAACGCGAAGTGGCGGTGGCAGCGCCGGCAGAAAACGCTGAGCGTTCATGATGGTGCGAGGTGGCGGTGGCAGCGCCGGCAGAGAACGCTGAGCGTTCATGATGGTGCGAGGTGGCGGTGGCAGCGCCGACAGGGAACGCTGAGCGTTCATGATGGTGCGAGGTGGCGGTGGCAGCGCCGACAGGGAACGCTGAGCGTTCACCATAACGCGAAGTGGTGGTGGCAGCGCCGGCAGGAAACGTTGAGCGTTCAACAAAGGGCAAATTAACGTTGGCAGCGTCGGCAGTAAACGTTGAGCGCTCAACAAAGGGCAAATTGACGTTGGCAGCGTCAACAGGAAACGTTGAGCCTGCACCATGACACGAAGTGGCGTTGGCAGCGCCGGCAGGGAACGCTGAGCGTTCAACAAAAGGCAAATTGACGTTGGCAGCGTCGGCAGGAAATGTTGATCGTTCAACATAACACGAACTGGCGGTGGCAGCGCCGGCAGGGAACGCTGAGCTTTCTGAAGGCGAAGTGACGACGGCAGTTGGCGTCACACGAGATGTTGTACATTGCATTATGGGAGAGAGTGAGACAAATGATGGTACTGATGGCGTCAGTCTAGCGACGGTTGACGATAGCGGCATTTGCACTGTACCGTTGCCCACTGAATTGTTCAATAAATGATTGGGCGAATTATGCCCAACTTGGCTTCGTTGGTTCCCATCATTCATACGTGTGCGTATGGAGCGCAACTCTTCGTCCATTTGCTTCATTTTCTCAAGTATAGCGCTAAGAATTGACGTATCGGCTGGCAATGGTTTAGCGCTTGGTGGTTCCTTCGGATCGGGTGCGTCCAAAGTCACTGTGCTGGCAGTGGCGACATCGATGGCTGAAGATGCGGAGGAGGCAGTGGTCACAACTGCTTCATCCGTTGTCATGGCGTTAAGGCGAGGGCTTCTCCTCGGCAGCGTGCGTTCCATGAATTCGGCGAAATTTCAATTGCGAAATAAAGATGTGACCAAAGATTAAAGATGTGACCAAAGATGTGACCGACTTTAAACCAAATAAGGAAAAGGCTCGAAATTTAATAGTAAAAACGATTTATTAATGAATATAAAGTTTTAAAGAAATTTATTTCGCAGTTGGCGCCTATCCCTTCTCACTCTTTTTCTGATAATAACATAAGCATTTACATTTAGGGCTGTTTACATTTACTCGTAAAGGTCTGTTTGCACGGTATTTAGGGCCGTTCATTTACAGTTATAATGTATAATATATAATATAAAATATATAATCTTCCTGAATCAAACTTTATATTACAACTTCTTTTCTAATAAAACATTATTACAGCAAAACATGGCGCGGTCCGCAAACTTTTACGCTGCTTATACAGCATAGCTCATTAGAACAAATTTGTTACCACGGAAATAAAGCATAAATTTGAACACAATTATAAAACTACTAAGCCAATTTTTTTGTTTTGAAAACGGGTAATGACCACGCCTACTATTTGTACCCGTTTGTGATTAAATGTGATTATAAGAAGGCTTTCCATATAACCAGATATTTCTTCTAGTTTTTAAGATATGACAATAAAATTTCAATATCGAGCGACATTATTATATTTTACGTTGCAGAAAATAGGCGTGGCGGGCATACTTTTAGGTTACATGGACGGAAGGGTAATATGGCACAATCGTCCTACATAAATACTTATATAAGTTTGTAATTTTATGATATGTTATCAATTAATATGAAATTTTGTGTAAATAAAACCTTAATTCCTAAAAACTCTTAGTGTAGGGTCTCTAAGATTCGGCCGAGCCGAATATAGGTTTTTTACTGGTTTTAATTGTTTTTGAACTTTTCGTGACTTACTATTTAAATAAGGCAAATGGGACAAATGAACGAAATTTCTCCAAAAAAGAGAATTTTTTCAATTTCATTTGCAACCGTTCGAATTCATTATGGCCGACAGATTGCTTGCTGTTGACAAGTGCTTACTTGTGTGCGTAAATGATACCGAGAGAAGCAGCAGCAGCAGGGTCTATTTTGGTATCAAAAATTCTCTACACTTGATATTTGAGTGTAGACTTTTCCCTTTCTTCCTCATTTCTCTCTCCAACGAACTGAGTGATACCGTATCAAATGATACTGCATCTAGCCAAGCTGATTGATATCTTCCTCTGATACTTATTCACATTAACTAAAGTAAAGCTTGTATTGTTGTAATCTTTCTTCCTAGGTTGGCCAGTAATAAGAATCTCATATAGTATCATATATGTATAATATATTTTATTATACATTGATGCACATTTTTATTTATTATTCATTTATTTTAAATTAGTATCTTAATATAGTATCTTATTAATTATCTTAGTATCTTAGTAGCTTAATCTTAGTATTATTATATAAGTTAACTTTTTACACTAAATAATGAAACCTCTTCTTTCGAGTGTATTTACAGACTGCGCTTTATTTTCCTTTTTTGGGCTATTTATACCTTATTTCTTTGTGTGGTAAGAAGTTTACTCAATCTTGCGTGGGAAAGGATCTCTTCTTATAGCTTACAATAACAAACAGATATTCCTTTAAAATCCTACAATAACAATGTTACAAATATTCCTAAAATAATATGCTGGGACAATCTTAATGATCCTAAAACAACATTAAGATAACTCGTTCTTAACTCCTCCCTCCTAAAATCGATTGTCCCCAATCGTTTTAGAAAAGGTGTAAATTCTTAAGTTTGGTGATGTAACCTGTGGATTCTGTAGATCTTATTAATTTTGTTGTGTTGTCTCCATCTGATTTAATGTTATGTAATGTTTAGCTGAGTTTTTAGTGTGAACAATATTTGTGTCCATGCTCCATAAATTATTTTGTCGCATCTTTTGTTCGGACGTTCTATAAAGTTGCTCATGGGTGTAATCGATTGAAGTTCCATTTAACTAAAAGCTTGTTGTTTATTTTAAACGATCTATTTTAATTGTTGGGTAAAATTTAATTTCTTCTATCCGTGGTATGTGCTGCCTGTATTCGCATGTTGAGTTCCTCATTGTTCATCTTAAAATTTTAAGTGTACTACTACTATACTATAACTTAATATTACTAGTTCATTCCGATTACTTATTCTTAATGAATTAATATTTAATACATTGTAACACAAAATTTGTGTCACAGTGCCTTATGTTAAGTATTCATATGTTAATCGTAGTATTACCATTGAGCGACACTCGGCCAATGCATATTAGTAACCACCGCATAACTAGGAGTCATTACAACCAAGAAAAGATAGATTGTAAACATTTGGGTTATCCCAAGTAATAATTTAGATTTTTATATAATTTAGTAGTTTTAAGAAAATACGATAGCGAGCAACCCTGCTCCACTGAACATCACCGTGGTAGCCCTGATCATTTTTTGAGTGACAAATTTGCGCTGGCGCGATCATACCACGCATCAATATAATTCGTGCGAACTTTGCAACCGCGGGTCCATATAAGGGACGGCGATTGCAAAATCGATTCAGTCTAAAAGCGTTGATGGTCAGTGGCGGGTGCGTTAAGACACCTGCTCAACCGAACTTTTGACTCTTTTTTTTTTGCACTCGTGCTATCTATTCCCACCTTCTTTTCTTTCTTTTCTTTCTCTCCTTTCTAAACTCTCCCTCCCGACTACGGTCACCCGGTTTCGGCCTTTCCCGACTACGGTCACCCGGCTTTGGTCTTTCCCGACTACGGTCACCCGGCTTCGGCCTTTCCCGACTACGGTCACCCGGCTTCGGCCTTTCCCGACTACGGTCACCCGGCTTCGGCCTTTCCCGACTACGGTCACCCGGCTTCGGCCTTTCCCGACTACGGTCACCCGGCTTCGGCCTTTCCCGACTACGGTCACCCGGCTTCGGCCTTTCCCCCCGGCACCGGCCGAACCAACCACTGGTGGTTTACTTGCAGAGTTGTAAGCAGGTAAGCCCTTAGTGGCTGCGCGCATACCGAACACTCGGTACCCGAATCG
Source organism: Myopa testacea (assembly GCA_949629155.1). Taxonomy (NCBI): domain Eukaryota; kingdom Metazoa; phylum Arthropoda; class Insecta; order Diptera; family Conopidae; genus Myopa; species Myopa testacea. The sequence continues at coordinate 31,247,200 of OX451346.1, read as the reverse complement.
CAGCGAATTGGTCGCACTCCTGTAAGCTACCAACTCCCTGCCTTCGGCCATACCAGTGGATACCATTGCAAGTCAACCGCGACTTGAACCGAATACACAACCCATAACGTAGCCTACGTCATTAGGCAACCGAGACGCAGTGACGTCATTCCGCGAACAGTAGCGTAACTCCGCCACCGCGGCCTTTAACCGATTAAGCAAACCGTAGCGTAACCTACGTCATTAGTCAACCGAGACGCAGTGACGTCATTACGCGGACCACCGCGTAACTCAGCCACCGCGGCTTTTGACCGATTACGCAAACCGTAGCGTAACTCAACCCAAACCGAATACGCAACCCGTAGCGTAACACCAGCAGTTTCGCTAGTAAAACGTGTACACTAGCGACGCTGCTGCGCGATCATTGTAGGAAATATTATTGTAAAGTATTTGTAAGTAAATAAATAATAAACGATTTTCCGTCCGAGCCAAGTCCTTCGTGATTGGTGAATTTTGCTGGCACTAACAAGCCAGCAGTGCATAATTCGGCAGTAAAATCAACTGAGGGTTACGAGACCCCTTGGTGAACCCTGGAATCGCTGAGTTTTATCCCAGCCAACGAATAAAACTCGTTACAAATGGCGCCCGAACAGGGACTTCCAGAAAATGGAAGTACCACAACAAACGAAGAACTATTACCAGACAATACTACCTGGATCTACGCACTGAAGAAGGAGGAGTTAGAAGCCGAACTCGAAAAGCATGGTTTGCCGACAGAAGGAACCGTAGCAGAAATGAGACAACGAATGAGTGCCTTGATTAAAGCAACCCGAACGCGAAGATCAACCGAGCAACTCGACAAGTGCGGCGACTCCCTCGCACCATCCAAAAGCACGAGCACACGAAGTCCGAATCCACGGCCAGACAATCACCATCATGCAGCCAGCACGTCAGCAGCAGCCGCAGCAGCGACAGCAACGGCAAAAGGTGCCGGGTCATTACAAATCAAAACCACTAGCACACGAAGTCCAAGTCCACGGCCAGACAATCATCATCATGCAGCCAGCACGTCAGCAGCAGCCGCAGCAGCGACAGCAACGGCAAGAGGGGCCGTTCCGCGACAAATTAATCCCCCATATGACATCGATGTGATGAACACCGTACGAAAATGGGGCCTTAATTACAATGGCACGCGGCCACTGCACGAATTCCTCGAGAACATCGAAGAACTGGCCGACTGTTACCGGATCCCATACGATCACCTGCTCCTCCCATTAAATGAGTTGCTGAAAGATCGAGCACGCGAATGGTGGCGATATAAACGCAATGACGTCAGAACGTGGAGCGATTTCCGTACTGCCGCTGAAAATTTCTTCCAACCACCGCGGCACCTCAACCGACTAGAAGAGGAAATTATCCGTCGACGGCAAAACCCCCGAGAAAAGGCAAAAGATTACATTATGAGCTTGCTGACTCTAGTAAGACAACACCCCCGAATGATGGCCAAGATCAACTCGAACGAGCCTATGATGGTTTGCGACCAGAGTACCGCCTCTACATTCGAAGGAATGACTTCACCGATATGGATTCACTACTCGCACTCACCGACGATTACGAACTTATCAAATCAGAAGAAAGTCGTTTCAACCGCCATAGCAATAACTGCATCACCAACCAGCCGTATAATTGAAAAACACATTGCTGGGCGTGCGGTCAAGCCGGACACATTCGAAGCCGTTGCACTCAACCAAAGCAATTATTCTGCTCCTACTGCCAAGCGAAGGGTGTCTGTACAATCAACTGTCCTTGTCATCAGGAGGAAGCTCCACCGACGGAAGGCCGATACCATATAGAAATTAAATGCAATCAACTCACCATACAGGCACTAGTGGACACCGGCGCCACACTCTCTTTCATCGGCCCTACGATACGCCGGCACCTGAGCCAATCAACCGCCACGAAACCACAACAACTAATAACCCTCGCAAATGGACGCACTCTTCGAATCAAAGAGTCGTTCCAAGTACGCATCGCACTACCAGGCGCAGTATACACTCACCAAGTATACTTCTTGCCCGGCTTAACCGAACAATTCATCATGGGCACAGACTTGCTAAATAGAATAGGGTGTAAGTTGATAGTAGGAGGACAAGAAATACCACTAGGCAGTAGCGAGCCTGAACAGTCACCAAGACCAGCCACGGCATACACCGTCACCAACATACAACAGCTCATAGCCACCGAAGAGAAACTAATGGAACAAATAACAACTCCGTGTAACATGGGAACACACAAAATCACACTCACCACCGATACCCCATTTAAACAGCGATACTATCCACGCAACCCCGCCATGCAACAAATTATCAATCAAGAAATTGATAAACTGTTAAAAGAAGATAAAATCGAAAAATCGCAAAGCCCGTTTAGCTCCCCAATCGTACTTGTAAAAAAGAAACAAGGTACATGGCGGCTCTGTGTAGATTACCGCCAACTGAATAAAGTTAGCATCCGAGATGCATACCCGCTACCCCATATTCAAGGCATACTCGACAAGTTACGAGAAGCGAAGTTCATTAGTACTATTGATCTAAAAAACGGATATTGGCAAGTCGCTCTAGACGAAAGGTCACGAAGTTACACGGCATTCACCGTACCCACCCGCGGGTTATTTCAATGGAAAGTTATGCCGTTCGGACTACACTCGGCGCCAGCCACCTTCCAGCGAATATTAGATCAAATAATAGGACCAGAACTAGAGCCTTTCGCTTTTGTGTACTTAGACGACATAATTGTGCTAGGCAAAACGCTACCCGAACACCTAGCCAACTTAAAAATCGTCTTCCAAAGGCTTCGAGCAGCAAATATGAAAATCAATTTCGAAAAATCGCAGTTCTGCAAAAACCGATTAGTATACTTGGGGCATGTCGTTACCCCAGAAGGCATATGCACCGACCCCGACAAAATTAACGCAATCCTAAACTTAACCGCACCAAAGAACGTCAAAGAGCTACGAAGGATATTAGGCATCGCCTCATGGTACCGTCGATTTGTGAAATCTTTCTCCACCACTGTGGCCGCCATGAACATGCTCCTGAAGGAAAATCAACGATGGGTTTGGGGCCCACAACAAGAAGAGGCTTTCACAAATTTAAAAATAGCACTAACCACCGTCCTGTGCTGCCCAAACTTTGATCTACCTTTCACCCTACAGACCGATGCCAGTGACACTGGATTGGGTGCCGTATTATCACAAAAATACGAAGGAGACGAAAAGATAATAGCCTACGCCAGCCGTACCTTGACGGAATTAGAAAGGAAATATTCCGCAACGGAAAAAGAATGTCTGGCGATTCTGTGGAGCATACGTAAAATGCGACCATACCTAGAAGGGTATACTTTCACCGTCATTACCGACCATCACTCATTACGCTGGCTCCATACGCTACAGAACCCGTCCGGCCGCCTCGCTCGCTGGGCAATACAACTTCAGTGTGGAATACCGAAAAGGCTCACAGAATGCGGTAGCCGACGCATTATCACGCGACACACAACCCCTACTCGAGACCAACTATTGTCTCTCCACCACCGACTGGTACACAAAAACAAAGACAGGAGTAAAGAATAAGTCGATAAGAGCGGCTCACAAGTTTCGAATAGTAGAGGACAGACTATACAAGCAAATCAACCGCAACTCCATACACTCCGAGTGGAAGTTATGCCTACCCAGCGAACAGCAACAACAGGCACTAGTCGAAACACATGATAGTGTTACAGCTGGCCATCTGGGAGTAGCAAAAACGCTCCGCAGGCTACAAGAACACTACTACTGGCCCGGTATGCATCATAGTGTAAAGCAATACGTCAACAGCTGCCCAACATGTGCACGTTACAAAACAGCACGTGGACCCCCGGCCGGTAAAATGAATACGCTAGTGGCGAACCGACCCTGGCAAGTAGTTTGCTCCGATTTTATGGGACCATTCCCCCGCTCATGCAAAGGCAACACAGCACTCCTAGTCTTTACCGATAAATTCACCAAATGGGTGGAAGTGATTCCAGTACCGAAAGCTACCACCGCGGCATTCATTCGACACCTACGCGAGAGAGTGATCTTCCGATTTGGATGTCCAGAAACCCTAATCTCCGACAATGGCGTGCAATATGCCAGTAAGCTCCTGAAAGAATTGACCGAACAATATGGCATCACACACCGATTCACCGCCACGTACACACCGCACGAAAACCCTACTGAACGAGTAAATCGGGTTCTGAAAACGATGATGGCCATCTACACCCAGGAAGACCACCGGAATTGGGATTCCAAGCTACCAGAAATCTCATTCGCCATAAATACCGCCTACCACGACTCCACGAAAATGTCACCAGCCGAGTTAAACTTCGGACGCAACCCCGCTGATCCCAAAATCCTAGCGCTCAACGAACCTGACTCCCAACGACAACCAGTCAACTTCGAACAGCTATATAACAAAGCACTCCAAGCCAACCAGAAAGCCACCGCGCGACAAAGGAAATATTACGATACCCGTCGACGCCACTGGAAACCGGCAGTGAATAGTCTCGTACTACGCAAAACACACGTATTATCCTCAGCGGCGAAACAATTCACGGAAAAGCTAGCGCCGAAATACGAAGGTCCTTTCCGCATCCTCCGATATCCCTCTCCCAGCCGGGCCCAACTGGGTGACCCCGACGACCCAACCAGAACATGGATCGTCCATCTCCAAAATTTAAAAAAATATATAGCTCTGCCAAATAATAATGCAGCATCCTCTTCTTCTCTCACTCTACAACCAGACAATGCAGCGGAAGGCCACACAACCCAGACGCCCCGGCTTCGTCCGAGCCGAAGAAATAATCCCGGTGCGGGCATACCAACCGCCCCCAGAGGCCAATCCGAAGAGGAAGCCAAAATCAGCCCCTCTCATGGTAGCGGCCCGCCGGCTACGCGACCAGGTGGCGCAACGATGGCGGACGCTGGGGCAAGCCGCAACAACACCAACATTAGACGACCACAAGATGCAAAACAACCAACAAAACCCAAAACCCAGAACAAAACACAACCAATGGAAAAACCAACCAACAACAATAGCCCAGCAAACAACAAGAGAAAACAACCACAACCAAACCACAGCCAACACAAACAACAAAGAACAGTCAACAACAACCCACCACCACAACCGGCCAACCAAAATACTCCATCCACCAGCGCCAACGCCCGGTTAGGCGAAATCCACATCCCACCGCAGGTGGACCGGACGAAGCGGCGATGGGCAATCCACCGACCGTGGGGGACGGTACGCGTCACCACTCAGGATGGCTGAGCCCAACTAACCATGGGGACATGTTCTAGGATCATCACCACGAATGAGGACCACGCCCCCGTGGCGCCACATCACTGGGTATAATAACAAAAAAAAAAAAAATCAAAAAAAAAAAAAAAAAAAAAAAAATGAATTCCTTAATTTCTATAATATTACTTTTCCTTAATTTCTATAATATTACTTTTCCTTGCTATTCCTTAATTTCTATAATATTATTACTTTTAAATATGTACATTATTATATTTAAAAAAAAAAAAAAAAAAAAAAAAAAAAAATGAGTGAATAACTTTTTTTTAGCATGAAGCTGAGCTGAACCATCGCAGGATGGTCAGTAAATATTTTGCTCTCGTAGCAAAAGTGAACAAGTCGCTTCCAACCTAAAACCTTATTCGCTTTTCATTTCCAAAGAAGGGATGAAACTGTAACACAAAATTTGTGTCACAGTGCCTTATGTTAAGTATTCATATGTTAATCGTAGTATTACCATTGAACGACACTCGGCCAATGCATATTAGTAACCACCGCATAACTAGGAGTCATTACAACCAAGAAAAGATAGATTGTAAACATTTGGGTTATCCCAAGTAATAATTTAGATTTTTATATAATTTAGTAGTTTTAAGAAAATACGATAGCGAGCAACCCTGCTCCACTGAACATCACCGTGGTAGCCCTGATCATTTTTTGAGTGACAAATTTGCGCTGGTGCGATCATACCACGCATCAATATAATTCGTGCGAACTTTGCAACCGCGGGTCCATATAAGGGACGGCGATTGCAAAATCGATTCAGTCTAAAAGCGTTGATGGTCAGTGGCGGGTGCGTTAAGACACCTGCTCAACCGAACTTTTGACTCTTTTTTTTTGCACTTGTGCTATCTATTCCCACCTTCTTTTCTTTCTTTTCTTTCTTTTCTTTCTCTCCTTTCTAAACTCTCCCTCCCGACTACGGTCACCCGGTTTCGGCCTTTCCCGACTACGGTCACCCGGCTTTGGTCTTTCCCGACTACGGTCACCCGGCTTCGGCCTTTCCCGACTACGGTCACCCGGCTTCGGCCTTTCCCGACTACGGTCACCCGGCTTCGGCCTTTCCCGACTACGGTCACCCGGCTTCGGCCTTTCCCGACTACGGTCACCCGGCTTCGGCCTTTCCCGACTACGGTCACCCCGCTTCGGCCTTTCCCGACTACGGTCACCCGGCTTCGGCCTTTCCCCCCGGCACCGGCCGAACCAACCACTGGTGGTTTACTTGCAGAGTTGTAAGCAGGTAAGCCCTTAGTGGCTGCGCGCATACCGAACACTCGGTACCCGAATCGCAGCGAATTGGTCGCACTCCTGTAAGCTACCAACTCCCTGCCTTCGGCCATACCAGTGGATACCATTGCAAGTCAACCGCGACTTGAACCGAATACACAACCCATAACGTAGCCTACGTCATTAGGCAACCGAGACGCAGTGACGTCATTCCGCGAACAGTAGCGTAACTCCGCCACCGCGGCCTTTAACCGATTAAGCAAACCGTAGCGTAACCTACGTCATTAGTCAACCGAGACGCAGTGACGTCATTATGCGGACCACCGCGTAACTCAGCCACCGCGGCTTTTGACCGATTACGCAAACCGTAGCGTAACTCAACCCAAACCGAATACGCAACCCGTAGCGTAACACCAGCAGTTTCGCTAGTAAAACTTGTACACTAGCGACGCTGCTGCGCGATCATTGTAGGAAATATTATTGTAAAGTATTTGTAAGTAAATAAATAATAAACGATTTTCCGTCCGAGCCAAGTCCTTCGTGATTGGTGAATTTTGCTGGCACTAACAAGCCAGCAGTGCATAATTCGGCAGTAAAATCAACTGAGGGTTACGAGACCCCTTGGTGAACCCTGGAATCGCTGAGTTTTATCCCAGCCAACGAATAAAACTCGTTACAACATTTTCTGTCTACTGAATATATTTCTTTATTGTATTTCTATATTTAATTTTGTTAAAATCTTGTGTTTTCTTACTGATAATAATTTTATAAGTTACACTTGTAGTTTCATTAATTAAAATACTGATTTCATTTAGGGCTTCATTTATTATTATTTATTACTCTATTAGTATTTGAGTTTAGTTAGTTTAATAATTATTTTAATAATTTTGTCATTATAGCAATTGATCTTTTGTGGCGGTTTTGTTTATTAGATTTAATAGAGTTAGTGATATTGAAGGATTCAATGATTTGTATTTTAGGAAATGGGTTTATTTTTTCGTCAAGAAATGTTCGTAAATTTTAGTGTCGATTAAAAAGTCTGCAAGTTTCGGGTTTTTCCGTTTATGTTTTCTGTTATAGTATGTTTATGATGTTAAAAGTATTATAAGAATTTTCTTACTTAGCTTTTTATGTTACTTTGGTGAACAATTTTTCCTGTAGTCGTTAGGACAGTGGTGGTTTTATTGTCTTTGACAATTTCTTTCCTGAACTGGGGTGAAATTTTAGTTCCTAATCTTTTATTTACTTTGACGTATATAATTTCTCCTGGTTTATATTCTCTAATTGGTGGTATTTTTCTTGTTTGTGTATTTTAAATCGGTTGACTGTTTTTCCTTAAGTTTTTCAATATTATCTTGTCTAGCTTTTTCAAATTGTTCTGGGTTTATGGATATGTTTCTACCAAAGAAGACTTCTATTGGTTTTTTGCCTGTTACTGAAAGTATGGAATAATTGTATTCATAAATGGATCGGTCTAATAACTCTTGGAATGTTCGGTGCTTATTTTCACTTTTGAGACATCTCATAAATTCTGATAAGGTAGAATGAAATCTCTCAACTTGACCGTTGACTGTACTTTTAGACGGTGGGGTTTTAAATATTTCAATACCTAACTGATCTTTCATCATAAAGCTGATACTTGCCGAATTAAAAGATTTTTCGTTGTCTATTACAACAATTTTCGGGACTCCGTAGGAAAAAAGGATTTCGTGAAGAGGTTTTCTGAGGTTTTCGATAGCTTTGGATTTAATGATTTTACCTTGAGCATATTTAGAAAATTTATCTATAGCTGTTAAAACGTATGTTTTTTCAGTAGAGCCCGAACAGGGACTTCCAGAAAATGGAAGTACCACAACAAACGAAGAACTATTACCAGACAATACTACCTGGATCTACGCACTGAAGAAGGAGGAGTTAGAAGCCGAACTCGAAAAGCATGGTTTGCCGACAGAAGGAACCGTAGCAGAAATGAGACAACGAATGAGTGCCTTGAATAAAGCAACCCGAACGCGAAGATCAACCGAGCAACTCGACAAGTGCGGCGACTCCCTCGCACCATCCAAAAGCACGAGCACACGAAGTCCGAATCCACGGCCAGACAATCACCATCATGCAGCCAGCACGTCAGCAGCAGCCGCAGCAGCGACAGCAACGGCAAAAGGTGCCGGGTCATTACAAATCAAAACCACTAGCACACGAAGTTCGAGTCCACGGCCAGACAATCATCATCATGCAGCCAGCACGTCAGCAGCAGCCGCAGCAGCGACAGCAACGGCAAGAGGGGCCGTTCCGCGACAAATTAATCCCCCATATGACATCGATGTGATGAACACCGTACGAAAATGGGGCCTTAATTACAATGGCACGCGGCCACTGCACGAATTCCTCGAGAACATCGAAGAACTGGCCGACTGTTACCGGATCCCATACGATCACCTGCTCCTCCCATTAAATGAGTTGCTGAAAGATCGAGCACGCGAATGGTGGCGATATAAACGCAATGACGTCAGAACGTGGAGCGATTTCCGTACTGCCGCTGAAAATTTCTTCCAACCACCGCGGCACCTCAACCGACTAGAAGAGGAAATTATCCGTCGACGGCAAAACCCCCGAGAAAAGGCAATAGATTACATTATGAGCTTGCTGACTCTAGTAAGACAACACCCCCGAATGATGGCCAAGATCAACTCGAACGAGCCTATGATGGTTTGCGACCAGAGTACCGCCTCTACATTCGAAGGAATGACTTCACCGATATGGATTCACTACTCGCACTCACCGACGATTACGAACTTATCAAATCAGAAGAAAGTCGTTTCAACCGCCATAGCAATAACTGCATCACCAACCAGCCGTATAATTGAAAAACACATTGCTGGGCGTGCGGTCAAGCCGGACACATTCGAAGCCGTTGCACTCAACCAAAGCAATTATTCTGCTCCTACTGCCAAGCGAAGGGTGTCTGTACAATCAACTGTCCTTGTCATCAGGAGGAAGCTCCACCGACGGAAGGCCGATACCATATAGAAATTAAATGCAATCAACTCACCATACAGGCACTAGTGGACACCGGCGCCACACTCTCTTTCATCGGCCCTACGATACGCCGGCACCTGAGCCAATCAACCGCCACGAAACCACAACAACTAATAACCCTCGCAAATGGACGCACTCTTCGAATCAAAGAGTCGTTCTAAGTACGCATCGCACTACCAGGCGCAGTATACACTCACCAAGTATACTTCTTCAGTTTCAGTTTCAGTTTCAGTTTTATTATTATTAATATCGGTAGTACAATAAGAAAATACTTTCTTTTATAGTACAAAATTTACAATAGAAAGAAAGACACTATATAGATAAGTCAAATAGAACATAATGTGAAATATAACTATAACGAAATATACTAATATATCTAATACTATAATTAATTAATACTAATATAATTAATAGTATAACTAATTAAGAGTAAAAAGAGTGAAGAGAGTTTTGAGGAAATGATAGAAAAGAAAGAAGGAAGGTACACGCAAAGATAGTGCTATCACGGAGAAAAGTATTCCAATATGGCGAGCTTGAAGCATCTTGCCCCTGTAATAATCTTCAGGTTCGTGGGCAATGAGTTCCATAATCTTATGGCGTTGACAAAAAAGAATCCAGATGAACTCAAGCAGCTGAATTCGGGAATAATTAACAAGAGTCCTCGGCGTGATTGACCAAATTGTAACTTATGAAATAGGTAGCCAGGAGTACGGGAGTAGATAAGTTTATGCAGGAAAATACAACTTCTAGCTCTAAGGTAGTTGATAATGTCACATCCTAGCAGAGCATATCTGAACTGACCCAGGTGCTCAAACTTGCAGAGGCCATACACATATCTCGTCGCACAGTTGAAAGCTACAGAGAGTTTATGAGACGAACGTGAATCAAGCCTGCTATAGACAGCAGCCGCGTAAGTAAATAAAGGAAGAATTAACTGTATAACAAGCTTGTATCTGATGGCAGTTGGAGTAAAAGGCGCTGAAGTTCGTAGACTCCTAAGAATGAAATAAACATTTCGTATTACATTGTTAATGTGATCTGAATAGCTGAGTGACGTATTTAAACGGTAGCCTAAGCTGACCGCCACATTGACAAGCTTTAACTTATTCCTACCGATGAAGATATCGGGAATGTCACAAAAGTAAAGTTTGTATCTCGAAATCGGCAAAACATTTGACTTCAACGGATTGAGTTTCAGATAATTCTTTACTGACCAACGCTGGATGCTGTCCAGATCCTCATTAATTTTGGCGACCAAATCCTCTTTGAGATTATCATCACTTGACAGATACATTTGGATATCGTCCGCATAAGCGTGTATTGAGGCGTATTTGCAAACTTCAAAAATATCGTTTAGGAACAACGAGAACAGGAGTGGTCCTAAGACCGAGCCTTGCGGCACTCCACTGCAAATCATTTTACTCTGTGAAAACCCGTTTGCGCATCGGACTGTTTGATATCTATCGCTCAAGTAACTGTTAATAAGGCCAACCGCACTATCACAAAAACCGAAAAGAAACTGTAACTTAAAAGAGAGTAAACGGTGGTTAACAGTATCGAAGGCTTTGGAGAAGTCGAGCAGGCACAATAAGGTGAACATCCCCCTATCGAAGAAAGGTCTGATGTCATCTAGAACCTTGAGGACAGCCGTGGTACAACTATGCCCAGCACGAAAACCAGATTGGTTGACATTCAGAAGATTATGCTCGGTTAAAAACTTAGACTTGATCAGCCATAATCATCTCCAGAACTTTCGATAAGGGAGACAGAATACTTATTGGCCTAAAGTCAGCGGGCTCAACTGCGTTCGATTTTTTTGGCAAGGGTATAACAATTGCACTTTTCCATAGTTTTGGGAACCTAGATGTAGTGAAGCAGTGATTTATGACATGGGTAAGGGAGCCAATGATGTGTGGCAGAATTATCTTAACAAATTTGAAATAAACCCCATCTACACTAACTGCGTTGGACTTAACTCTTAGCAGTGACTTTAAAACGTCAGACTCACATACTGCCGAAAATTCAAATCTACAACTAGGAGAATCATTAGATTCCGTGGCAGAGAAAGTGTTAAGATTGTTGGTGGCGTCTGTATAATGAGATAGGAAATGATCGTTTAGAATATTAGGGTCAAGTGTGGTGGTGGCCGTAATATCGCTGTTATGGATGCCCAGTTTCCTTATGTTATTCCAAAGCACTTTGGAAGGCAGCGAAGCATTAAGTTTGGACCTAAAGTAATTTGCCTTAGACTGCCTGATAAGGCAAACCGAGCTATTGCGCTGACGCTTGTATCGCTCCCACCTCTCCTGAGTAGGGTTTCTTTTCCAAAGGTTGCGTAGTATGTTGCGCTTGCGTATAGCAGCTAATACCGGTCCTGTAAACCATGGACAAGAGGAGTTAATCGACTTCATAGTCCTAACTGGGACAAACTTAACAAATAAGTCGTTGATGAGCTTAGTCAGCTCTAAAATTTTATCGTCCACAGTGGAGCAGAGTCGAACAACGTTATTCCACGGAACCATACTCGACTCAGAAAACAACAAGTTAAAATCAATAGACCTGAAGTCGTAGTAAGAAAACGACATTTTAGTCGAATTACGACTCAAGGGAATGCCCAGAGTGCAGAATAACAAGTCATGGTCCGATAAGAAGTAAATTTGGTCGAAAAGGTAAACTAAAGATAGATCGGAGACTAAGAAATAGTCAAGTAAACTGGGACTGTCGTTAGCTGAGAAACGAGTGGGAAAATCATTATTCACAATACTAAGTCCCAGTGCTGCAACATTGTCTCGTAACGTTCTAGCACTAACATCCGTACACAACAGATCAACGTTAAAGTCACCAACAATCACGAAATGAGTGAAGTCAATATTGTAGTTAGTGAGTTCAGTAAAGTAGCTGTCAAGGCAGAAAGATCTAGAGGGATTATATACGCAGGAGATAAATACTTCAGCGGTGCAGTCACTGATGCAGATATTGAGATACTCAACATTACTGTTAGATGACTTAGACACTACTCTTGAGTTTAGCGTACTACGACAATAGACGGCCACACCACCCCCTCTTCGATCGACTCTATCATTTCTAAAGACATTAAAGTTATTAAGTTTTACGGATGAATCCCTCAACTCCTTATAGAACCAAGTTTCAGAGATACAAATTACGTCCACCGAAGAGCTCTCGAAAACATATTTAAAATAGTCAAACTTATAGGCATTCAGACTTCTAGCATTGAAGTGAACAATTTTTAATCCCATTCGCTGCCTGCAAAGAATTTCAATTAAAGTCTTATTATCAACACCATCGCAATTGTATGTGGAAGACATCAAATAGAAAAATGAGGGGGAAAGAAGTATTCACGCTCACCATATATAAAAAACCAGTTTACAAAGTGCACTGAAAAAAGAGAGAGTAAATGAAATGAAACCAAGATAGAGTTTGAAGAGAAAAGGAAATAGAGAGTCAGACTAAGAGAAAACATTATAACTAAAAGAGGATACGATGGAACTTAATGTCTGTTAAGCAAAAAGAAAAACTTTATGGGTTACTGCCAGTGAGAGCGTCCACATCATCCACACGGTTTACAAGAATAGGGTTGCCATCAGTACTTTTCTTTACGTAGATTTTACCACCATAGGTATATGCAGCATGTAGTTTATTCTTACGCCGCATTTGTATGGCGTGTTGCAACACCGCGCGCTGAGATTGAGGTAGACTTTCATGCACATAGACTTTATCCATTCCTCCAAGTTCCAGATCACGTAGATTTAGAGCACGATGATTTTGCTTACAAAACGAGGCTATAGCACGATGCAACGCAGAGCGATGATAAGGAGATGAGAGGCGTAGAATGATCGGTCCAGTTGAAGAGTCCTTCCTTTTTATGCGATATGCATCACATAGTGTTTCAGTGCACGGATTAAAGCCAACTGCCCTGCAGATTTTATTGTACACAGTGCGTAAATTCTCACTTTGGGAGAGCGGAATTCCAGAAACAACGAAATCTGATGAAACTGACGCCTTCTCGCAAGCAGATATATTATCCTTAAGCGCAGCGAGTTCCGCTTTGATAGTCACAACCTCCATAGCAGCGACAACCTCCATAGCAGCGACTTCTTGCCCGGCTTAACCGAACAATTCATCATGGGCACAGACTTGCTAAATAGAATAGGGTGTAAGTTGATAGTAGGAGGACAAGAAATACCACTAGGCAGTAGCGAGCCTGAACAGTCACCAAGACCAGCCACGGCATACACCGTCACCAACATACAACAGCTCATAGCCACCGAAGAGAAACTAATGGAACAAATAACAACTCCGTGTAACATGGGAACACACAAAATCACACTCACCACCGATACCCCATTTAAACAGCGATACTATCCACGCAACCCCGCCATGCAACAAATTATCAATCAAGAAATTGATAAACTGTTAAAAGAAGATAAAATCGAAAAATCGCAAAGCCCGTTTAGCTCCCCAATCGTACTTGTAAAAAAGAAACAAGGTACATGGCGGCTCTGTGTAGATTACCGCCAACTGAATAAAGTTAGCATCCGAGATGCATACCCGCTACCCCATATTCAAGGCATACTCGACAAGTTACGAGAAGCGAAGTTCATTAGTACTATTGATCTAAAAAACGGATATTGGCAAGTCGCTCTAGACGAAAGGTCACGAAGTTACACGGCATTCACCGTACCCACCCGCGGGTTATTTCAATGGAAAGTTATGCCATTCGGACTACACTCGGCGCCAGCCACCTTCCAGCGAATATTAGATCAAATAATAGGACCAGAACTAGAGCCTTTCGCTTTTGTGTACTTAGACGAAATAATTGTGCTAGGCAAAACGCTACCCGAACACCTAGCCAACTTAAAAATCGTCTTCCAAAGGCTTCGAGCAGCAAATATGAAAATCAATTTCGAAAAATCGCAGTTCTGCAAAAACCGATTAGTATACTTGGGGCATGTCGTTACCCCAGAAGGCATATGCACCGACCCCGACAAAATTAACGCAATCCTAAACTTAACCGCACCAAAGAACGTCAAAGAGCTACGAAGGATATTAGGCATCGCCTCATGGTACCGTCGATTTGTGAAATCTTTCTCCACCACTGTGGCCGCCATGAACATGCTCCTGAAGGAAAATCAACGATGGGTTTGGGGCCCACAACAAGAAGAGGCTTTCACAAATTTAAAAATAGCACTAACCACCGTCCTGTGCTGCCCAAACTTTGATCTACCTTTCACCCTACAGACCGATGCCAGTGACACTGGATTGGGTGCCGTATTATCACAAAAATACGAAGGAGACGAAAAGATAATAGCCTACGCCAGCCGTACCTTGACGGAATTAGAAAGGAAATATTCCGCAACGGAAAAAGAATGTCTGGCGATTCTGTGGAGCATACGTAAAATGCGACCATACCTAGAAGGGTATACTTTCACCGTCATTACCGACCATCACTCATTACGCTGGCTCCATACGCTACAGAACCCGTCCGGCCGCCTCGCTCGCTGGGCATTAGAGTTGCAGCAATACAACTTCAGTGTGGAATACCGAAAAGGCTCACAGAATGCGGTAGCCGACGCATTATCACGCGACACACAACCCCTACTCGAGACCAACTATTGTCTCTCCACCACCGACTGGTACACAAAAACAAAGACAGGAGTAAAGAATAAGTCGATAAGAGCGGCTCACAAGTTTCGAATAGTAGAGGACAGACTATACAAGCAAATCAACCGCAACTCCATACACTCCGAGTGGAAGTTATGCCTACCCAGCGAACAGCAACAACAGGCACTAGTCGAAACACATGATAGTGTTACAGCTGGCCATCTGGGAGTAGCAAAAACGCTCCGCAGGCTACAAGAACACTACTACTGGCCCGGTATGCATCATAGTGTAAAGCAATACGTCAACAGCTGCCCAACATGTGCACGTTACAAAACAGCACGTGGACCCCCGGCCGGTAAAATGAATACGCTAGTGGCGAACCGACCCTGGCAAGTAATTTGCTCCGATTTTATGGGACCATTCCCCCGCTCATGCAAAGGTAACACAGCACTCCTAGTCTTTACCGATAAATTCACCAAATGGGTGGAAGTGATTCCAGTACCGAAAGCTACCACCGCGGCATTCATTCGACACCTACGCGAGAGAGTGATCTTCCGATTTGGATGTCCAGAAACCCTAATCTCCGACAATGGCGTGCAATATGCCAGTAAGCTCCTGAAAGAATTGACCGAACAATATGGCATCACACACCGATTCACCGCCACGTACACACCGCACGAAAACCCTACTGAACGAGTAAATCGGGTTCTAAAAACGATGATGGCCATCTACACCCAGGAAGACCACCGGAATTGGGATTCCAAGCTACCAGAAATCTCATTCGCCATAAATACCGCCTACCACGACTCCACGAAAATGTCACCAGCCGAGTTAAACTTCGGACGCAACCCCGCTGATCCCAAAATCCTAGCGCTCAACGAACCTGGCTCCCAATGACAACCAGTCAACTTCGAACAGCTATATAACAAAGCACTCCAAGCCAACCAGAAAGCCACCGCGCGACAAAGGAAATATTACGATACCCGTCGAGGCCACTGGAAACCGGCAGTGAATAGTCTCGTACTACGCAAAACACACGTATTATCCTCAGCGGCGAAACAATTCACGGAAAAGCTAGCGCCGAAATACGAAGGTCCTTTCCGCATCCTCCGATATCCCTCTCCCAGCCGGGCCCAACTGGGTGACCCCGACGACCCAACCAGAACATGGATCGTCCATCTCCAAAATTTAAAAAAATATATAGCTCTGCCAAATAATAATGCAGCATCCTCTTCTTCTCTCACTCTACAACCAGACAATGCAGCGGAAGGCCACACAACCCAGACGCCCCGGCTTCGTCCGAGCCGAAGAAATAATCCCGGTGCGGGCATACCAACCGCCCCCAGAGGCCAATCCGAAGAGGAAGCCAAAATCAGCCCCTCTCATGGTAGCGGCCCGCCGGCTACGCGACCAGGTGGCGCAACGATGGCGGACGCTGGGGCAAGCCGCAACAACACCAACATTAGACGACCACAAGATGCAAAACAACCAACAAAACCCAGAACAAAACACAACCAATGGAAAAACCAACCAACAACAATAGCCCAGCAAACAACAAGAGAAAACAACCACAACCAAACCACAGCCAACACAAACAACAAAGAACAGTCAACAACAACCCACCACCACAACCGGCCAACCAAAATACTCCATCCACCAGCGCCAACGCCCGGTTAGGCGAAATCCACATCCCACCGCAGGTGGACCGGACGAAGCGGCGATGGGCAATCCACCGACCGTGGGGGACGGTACGCGTCACCACTCAGGATGGCTGGGCCCAACTAACCATGGGGACATGTTCTAGGATCATCACCACGAATGAGGACCACGCCCCCGTGGCGCCACATCACTGGGTATAATAACAAAAAAAAAAAATCAAAAACAAAAAAAAAAAAAAAAATGAATTCCTTAATTTCTATAATATTACTTTTCCTTAATTTCTATAATATTACTTTTCCTTGCTATTCCTTAATTTCTATAATATTATTACTTTTAAATATGTACATTATTATATTTAAAAAAAAAAAAAAAAAAAAAAAAAAAAAATGAGTGAATAACTTTTTTTTAGCATGAAGCTGAGCTGAACCATCGCAGGATGGTCAGTAAATATTTTGCTCTCGTAGCAAAAGTGAACAAGTCGCTTCCAACCTAAAACCTTATTCGCTTTTCATTTCCAAAGAAGGGATGAAACTGTATTAAGTATAAGTATTCATATGTTAATCGTAGTATTACCATTGAGCGACACTCGGCCAATGCATATTAGTAACCACCGCATAACTAGGAGTCATTACAACCAAGAAAAGATAGATTGTAAACATTTGGGTTATCCCAAGTAATAATTTAGATTTTTATATAATTTAGTAGTTTTAAGAAAATACGATAGCGAGCAACCCTGCTCCACTGAACATCACCGTGGTAGCCCTGATCATTTTTTGAGTGACAAATTTGCGTTGGTGCGATCATACCACGCATCAATATAATTCGTGCGAACTTTGCAACCGCGGGTCCATTGTAGTGTACCGACATACCCGAACTCCGCTCCTGAGTATTTCATACACTTTCCTAGATCTAGCACATACTTGAGAAACTGTGCTTATTTCCAACGCGCTAAAGTGCAATGCATGGTGACCGACTTTCTGCTTGCACTTTTCGCTCCACTGCAATAGTTTCAAATTTCTTTTTGAATGAACCGCCCAATTCTAAGCCGAATTTATAATTGGGCAATGGTTCAATAAGTGACTCAAAAGTAATAACTTTATATTGTAAACAATGTAAAGTATTGAGTGATTTCCAAAGTGAGAAGATCGAGAAAGGCGACATAATTAGGCTAATAGAATGTAAGAGTAGATTAAGTATATACAAATTATTATATTGATATGTTCACTCTAATGAAAAGAATGGGATCTCTTAGGGTATAAAAACCCAAGCGATCCCGAATAAAGCAAGAATTGTCGATAGACAGCCAAGATAACTCCAGGCTTTTATTTTCAATTCTCCGCCAACTTAATTGTAAGGCGAAGTACAAAGCCAACTTAGTTGCAGGCTTTGTAATCTGGTCTAGCGGCGTATTACGCCAGACAGTTAGTTTAGGTCGACCCCCTGTTTTTGGGAAGTCCTTTTGAAATCACTGAACGAATAACGTCGACCTCTACATGGCGATCCTGCCAGACTAAAAATAACAAGATCCTGCCAGACTAAAAATAACAAGATCCTGCCAGACTCAAAATAACAAGATCCTGCCAGACTCAAAAATAACAAGATCCTGCCAGACTAAGAATAACAAGATCCTGCCACGTTCCTGAAAAACACAGTGATCCTGCCAGATTCCTAGATATAAATAAATCCTGCAACAACACTATTAGATGGAATACATCCCGGAAAGTATCACCGCAAGTGCCGTACCAGCACCGAAATACGTACCCACAATTATCGCGGAACAAGGCCCCAAAAAGCTAACGATAGCGGAATACCAGAGAAGACAACAAAAGAAAAAAGAGGCAGAACTCACTCGCATCCCGAAGGATACAACCCAAAAAAAGAAACAACGAGGAGGACAACTAGTAAAGGATAGAAGACTGCTGAGACACCTGAAAAACGTGGTATCGGACAACACCAACACACCAGTCTGGGACGTAGCGTGCCGAATTTGGCAACAAATAGACGAAATCGAGCAGAGAATAAAGAGCAGAAAACAACAGAAAAACAACAATTAAACATGGGAAAAACCCAATCAAAGGACGAGGTAATCAACATCAACAACAGCAACAGCAACGCAACGTTCAACATACTAGATGTCATATTAATTACCATATCATCATTAGTCATAATTTTATTAATAGTACATAAATTGCACAATTATTTTAAGAATTATATAAACAAAAGAATAAATTTAAGAAGACCTGAAGATGTCTAAAAAAAAAAAAATACAATAAATAAATAAACAAATACAAAATGTATAAATATTGTTTTATATGCGAGGCCAAAATAAGAGCCAATAAGATAGAAAAGCATATACACATTGCACATAGGCAAATATTAATAGCAGCTAACGAAACAATGAAGAAGATATTAAATCAAAAATAGATACTTATAACTCTCAAATAAAAACAAAATACAAAAACAAAAACAAACAATTGTACTTATGGAAAGGATAGAAGAAATAATAATTAATTTAGAAAAAGTAATTAAAAATATAAAAAAGGCAAGTAATAGACCTTATACAGTAGAAACAACAAAAATTAAGTTAAAAGAAATACAAGATTGGAAATTGGAAGTGAAATTTTTAATAGGAACTATAGCATTACTAAACGACAGTACAAATGAAAAACTGGACAAATTCTACAAATATTACGAGACAGCAAAAAGTTTATTAACAAAACCAACAGAACACATAGAAACAGAAACAAAACCAACAGAAGACATAGAAACAGAATCAAAACCAACAGAAGACACAGAATCACAACCTCAAACACAAGAACCCACACAAACACAAGTAAGCAACATGTCTAACTTCAATATAGAAACGGCGATGAAAACCATCCCAATTTTCAATGGGAATTATAACGAATTAGACTCATTCTTAAAAATTGTGGAAATAATAGAAAAAACCTTGTCAACCACTGGCAAGCAAGATCTAGTAGAGTTCGTTTATCACATAAAACTAAACCAACACGTCAAAACAGCACTAAATTCAGTAGAAATTCCCACAACATTAAACGAATTAAAATCAACATTACAAGAACGATACAAAACAAACAAAACAATACCAAAATTGCATACAGAATTATCAAATATGGTTCAGAGAGGCAATATAACTAACTATAAAGATAAAATATTAAAAACAATAGCGGAACTAAATAATTTACAAATAAAAGAACTAGGTACCAACGCCACTGCATTACAAAAAACCACGATAACAAAAATAAACGACACTTACGCACTGACAATTTTTAAGAACGGCATCAACGAAAACTACAAACAAACAATATTTGCTTCACAACCAAAAACATTTTCAGACGCAATAAACCTAGCACTAGAACTAGAACAAACAAATAATCAGACTCAATTTCAAATAAACCACGTATGTAACAGAAACTCAAACTACAGACAACAGTCATTCAATCAAAGAAATTTTAATAACAATAACAACAATCAAAGATACAACAACAACAACAATCAAAGATACAACAACAATAACAATCAAAGATACAACAACAATCAAAGGTATAACAATAACAACTATCAAAACAATCGGAATCAGACAAATTACCAACCTAATGTAACACGATATAACAACAACAACAATAACAATTTTAATCGGAACACCAATAACAATTCCAACAGAAATTCCACTTATCAAAACAGAAATAATAATAGAAATCAAATTAATAGAAATATACACATTGTAACTGAATCGGGAAACGACATGGGCTCGGAACACATGAACGTTCCAGACAGCCAGAATTAAAGATTTACAAAATTTCGGATAACAATACGAACTTCATAACACTTAAGTTCAAAAATAACAACTTAACATTTTTAGTCGATACAGGCGCTGACATATCATTATGCAAAATCAGCACAAAGTTAAATCATGAAGAATACTACACTGACGAAAAATGTGCACTAACTGGCATCACAATAGAAAAGATTTACTCACTAGGAACAATAAACCTAAAACTCAAATCGGGAGAAGAAAGTCTAAATCATAATTTCCATTTAGTAGCTAAAGATTTCCCTATAGAAACGGACGGAATATTGGGTAGAGATTTCTTACAAAAATTCCTATGTAAAATTGACTACGAAACATTCACACTTTCAGTGTACATAAACGAAACTACAATAACTCTACCAATGCAAACAAAAATATTTACAATTAGAATACCACCAAGAACCGAAATAATTCAACCACTCAAATTCAATTTCGAAGAAGAAAAATTAATATTAAATAAAGAAATTGAGCCAGGAATTTTCTTAAGCAACTCTTTAGCACCCAAGACAGGAATGACACACATAAAAATTTTAAACACCAACAACAACGAAGCAATTCTAACAAACTTAAAAATAGAAACAGAACCACTTAAAAATTATGATATTCTGTACAACAACAAAACACATGACGAAAACCGTTTCAAACGCGTACTAGAAAAACTACAAATTGATTGCGCAGATGACAAAGTGAAACAAGAACTAATACACACTTTACAAAAATACCAAAACATTTTCCACTTAGAAAATGATCAATTATCAGTAAACAACTTTTATACACAAGAAATCTCACTTACGGACAAAACACCAATCTACATAAAAAATTATAGACTACCACACACACACACACAAACATAATAAATGACCAAGTAAACAAAATGCTACAAGACGATATAATAGAACCATCAACGAGTCCGTATAATGCTCCACTATTGCTAGTTCCGAAGAAAAATACAAATGACAAAAAGAAATGGAGAGTAGTAGTAGACTTTCGTAAATTAAACGATAAAATAGTCAATGATAAATTCCCATTAACACGACTAGAAGACATTCTCGATAAATTAGGAAGAGCAAAATGGTTTTCAACTTTAGATATGACTAGTTCTTTTCATCAGATAAATTTAGAAAAAAATTCACGACCCCCAACCGCTTTTTCTACAACAAACGGTCATTTCCAATTCAAAAGACTACCTTTTGGATTAAAAATTTCTTCAAACAGTTTTCAAAGAATGCTTACTATAGCACTCTCAGGTTTAGAATCCGAAGCATTTCTATACGTAGATGATATAATTGTTTTCGGAAGTAGTCTTGCTCATCATAATGAAAATTTAATCCGAGTATTAGATAGACTGGACAAATACAATTTGAAATTAAATGCAGAAAAATGTTGTTTTTTACGACCAGAAGTAGTATATCTAGGTCACTTAATAACAAGAGATGGAGTAAAAACAGATCCAGCAAAATACCAAACAATTAAAGACTATCCTATTCCTAAAAACTCAGATGATGTTAGAAGATTTATTGCATTCTGCAACTACTACAGACGTTTTATACCCAACTTCGCAGACATAGCTAAAGACCTGAACCAACTCTTAAAGAAGAACACAAAATTTGAATGGACTGAAAATTGCCAACAGGCATTCCAAGAACTAAAGAATAAACTAATAGAACCACCAATTTTACAGTATCCAGATTTTGAAAAACCTTTCATTTTAACAACAGACGCTTCAAACTACGCATTAGGCGCAGTTTTATCACAAGGTGAAATAGGCAACGACCTACCTATTTCATACGCCAGTAAAGCACTACAGAAACACGACTTAAACAAACCAGTAATAGAGAAAGAACTTTTAGCAATCCACTGGAGTATAAACTTTTTCAGACCTTATTTATTCGGACGAAAATTTACAGTTATCACAGACCATCGACCTTTAATATCGCTTTTCACACACAAAAATCCATCATCAAAAATGACAAGGATAAGACTAGATTTATGCGATTATGATTTTGAAATTATTTATAAAAAAGGAAAATTGAACACGAATGCAGACGCATTGTCAAGAATACAAATTAACTCAGATATATTAAAAGAAATGATACCAAGTGAAATCGATGAAACAGTTAAGAAAACACTAATTATTACAAGGGGCATGAGCAAACAAGATAATAACAAGGGGCAATGTAAATCTCACCAGGAGCCTGATCAACTTCGGATATGGGATTGTACATCAGTAACTGACGTCAAAAATATGAGAAAATTAAAATTTAATGTCGACAAAAATATGAAAAATTGTAAAATTACTATTGAAAATTATAACGTGCACGTAGGATGTAGCGATAACGCAGCGAAACTAGATTCGATACTGCAGAAGCTAGCATCAAGGATGAAAAAAGAAAATATAGAATACTTAGCGCTAGAAAATAATGATGAAATATTTAGAGTATATGAGAAAGAAGAATTTAAAAAGACGTACGCAAAAATGAAGATAAATAATAATGTTCCCCAATTGAAAATACTAATTTATGCCGCTCCAAGAAAAGTAGAAGACGAATTAATGAAATATAAAATAATCGATGAATTTCACAGTAAAGAACACTTAGGTATTCGTAAAACAATAATAAAACTTAAACAAAGATATATATGGAAAAATATGAGTAAAATGGTAAAGAAATTTATAACAAATTGTGACTTATGTGCAAGAAATAAAATAACAAAACATACTTTAGAAAAACAGATGATGACAGACACACCAAGCACAAGCTTTGAAGTAATATCCATAGACACGGTAGGCCCTCTTAAGATATCAAACGGTTACAGATACATTTTAACAATGCAATGTGACTTAACAAAATATATAATAGCACATCCAATACAGACCAAAGACGCTCTAACCATAGCCAAAACAATTGTAGAACAATTAATTTTAAAATTCGGACATTTCAAATTATTAAAATCAGACAAAGGGACAGAATTTACAAATGAATTATTAAAAAACATATGTGATTTGCTTAAAATAAAACAGATATTTTCAACACCGTATCATCATCAAACGTTAGGTTCAGTTGAACGAAATCACAGAGTGTTAAACGAATTTCTATTAAATTTCGCGAATAATTATGAATGGGATATTTGGTTACCGTACTACATGTTTGCATACAACACAACTCCACACATAACTACAAATTACTCACCGCATGAACTCATTTTTGGCAAATTACCCCAATTACCGACTGACCCATTTACAAGCACAATAAACACAAACAACATTGACGACTATGTTAACGAACTGAAGATCAGATTACGAACTTCACTTCAGATAGCAAAAAAGCAAATTGAGAATGAAAAGAAAAAAAGAAATACAAAACAATTAAATAATTATGCAAAACCACTTGACTTGCAAAAAGGAGACTTGGTCTTAATAAAAGTAGAAAACAGAAAAAAATACAATAGTCCATACAAAGGACCATACAAAATTATTGAACGAAAAGGTGTAAATTCAGTCATAGATATAAATGGCTCGTACAAAGAATTACACAACAACTTATTAAAACCTTATATTGCAAACAATGTGTAACAATTAAAAAGAAAATAATTTTAAGAATAAACAAATACATATATTTCCCATTATATAATATTATACTTTATCTTCATTATATGTTACTCTGCAAAATATACTTATAAGACAACTTTATAATAAACTTAATCCATTAAATTCTAAGCCATATAAACTAGCTATTATGAAATTATTATAAGCATTATAATACTAAGAACCTGTTAGCTTTAATCACTCACTCTAGATATAAGATCAAATGTTAAAATAGGAAATTAATTTGTAAAAGATTCCAACATATAATTTTAAAGAAATCTCGATCTTCACATTGGCATCCACTGATAAAAATTATATTCTTCCAATATAATTTTTCTCTTAAGGGCGAGGGTGTAGTGTACCGACATACCCGAACTCCGCTCCTGAGTATTTCATACACTTTCCTAGATCTAGCACATACTTGAGAAACTGTGCTTATTTCCAACGCGCTAAAGTGCAATGCATGGTGACCGACTTTCTGCTTGCACTTTTCGCTCCACTGCAATAGTTTCAAATTTCTTTTTGAATGAACCGCCCAATTCTAAGCCGAATTTATAATTGGGCAATGGTTCAATAAGTGACTCAAAAGTAATAACTTTATATTGTAAACAATGTAAAGTATTGAGTGATTTCCAAAGTGAGAAGATCGAGAAAGGCGACATAATTAGGCTAATAGAATGTAAGAGTAGATTAAGTATATACAAATTATTATATTGATATGTTCACTCTAATGAAAAGAATGGGATCTCTTAGGGTATAAAAACCCAAGCGATCCCGAATAAAGCAAGAATTGTCGATAGACAGCCAAGATAACTCCAGGCTTTTATTTTCAATTCTCCGCCAACTTAATTGTAAGGCGAAGTACAAAGCCAACTTAGTTGCAGGCTTTGTAATCTGGTCTAGCGGCGTATTACGCCAGACAGTTAGTTTAGGTCGACCCCCTGTTTTTGGGAAGTCCTTTTGAAATCACTGAACGAATAACGTCGACCTCTACATGGCGATCCTGCCAGACTAAAAATAACAAGATCCTGCCAGACTAAAAATAACAAGATCCTGCCAGACTCAAAATAACAAGATCCTGCCAGACTCAAAAATAACAAGATCCTGCCAGACTAAGAATAACAAGATCCTGCCACGTTCCTGAAAAACACAGTGATCCTGCCAGATTCCTAGATATAAATAAATCCTGCAACAACACTATTAGATGGAATACATCCCGGAAAGTATCACCGCAAGTGCCGTACCAGCACCGAAATACGTACCCACAATTATCGCGGAACAAGGCCCCAAAAAGCTAACGATAGCGGAATACCAGAGAAGACAACAAAAGAAAAAAGAGGCAGAACTCACTCGCATCCCGAAGGATACAACCCAAAAAAAGAAACAACGAGGAGGACAACTAGTAAAGGATAGAAGACTGCTGAGACACCTGAAAAACGTGGTATCGGACAACACCAACACACCAGTCTGGGACGTAGCGTGCCGAATTTGGCAACAAATAGACGAAATCGAGCAGAGAATAAAGAGCAGAAAACAACAGAAAAACAACAATTAAACATGGGAAAAACCCAATCAAAGGACGAGGTAATCAACATCAACAACAGCAACAGCAACGCAACGTTCAACATACTAGATGTCATATTAATTACCATATCATCATTAGTCATAATTTTATTAATAGTACATAAATTGCACAATTATTTTAAGAATTATATAAACAAAAGAATAAATTTAAGAAGACCTGAAGATGTCTAAAAAAAAAAAAATACAATAAATAAATAAACAAATACAAAATGTATAAATATTGTTTTATATGCGAGGCCAAAATAAGAGCCAATAAGATAGAAAAGCATATACACATTGCACATAGGCAAATATTAATAGCAGCTAACGAAACAATGAAGAAGATATTAAATCAAAAATAGATACTTATAACTCTCAAATAAAAACAAAATACAAAAACAAAAACAAACAATTGTACTTATGGAAAGGATAGAAGAAATAATAATTAATTTAGAAAAAGTAATTAAAAATATAAAAAAGGCAAGTAATAGACCTTATACAGTAGAAACAACAAAAATTAAGTTAAAAGAAATACAAGATTGGAAATTGGAAGTGAAATTTTTAATAGGAACTATAGCATTACTAAACGACAGTACAAATGAAAAACTGGACAAATTCTACAAATATTACGAGACAGCAAAAAGTTTATTAACAAAACCAACAGAACACATAGAAACAGAAACAAAACCAACAGAAGACATAGAAACAGAATCAAAACCAACAGAAGACACAGAATCACAACCTCAAACACAAGAACCCACACAAACACAAGTAAGCAACATGTCTAACTTCAATATAGAAACGGCGATGAAAACCATCCCAATTTTCAATGGGAATTACATATAACGAATTAGACTCATTCTTAAAAATTGTGGAAATAATAGAAAAAACCTTGTCAACCACTGGCAAGCAAGATCTAGTAGAGTTCGTTTATCACATAAAACTAAACCAACACGTCAAAACAGCACTAAATTCAGTAGAAATTCCCACAACATTAAACGAATTAAAATCAACATTACAAGAACGATACAAAACAAACAAAACAATACCAAAATTGCATACAGAATTATCAAATATGGTTCAGAGAGGCAATATAACTAACTATAAAGATAAAATATTAAAAACAATAGCGGAACTAAATAATTTACAAATAAAAGAACTAGGTACCAACGCCACTGCATTACAAAAAACCACGATAACAAAAATAAACGACACTTACGCACTGACAATTTTTAAGAACGGCATCAACGAAAACTACAAACAAACAATATTTGCTTCACAACCAAAAACATTTTCAGACGCAATAAACCTAGCACTAGAACTAGAACAAACAAATAATCAGACTCAATTTCAAATAAACCACGTATGTAACAGAAACTCAAACTACAGACAACAGTCATTCAATCAAAGAAATTTTAATAACAATAACAACAATCAAAGATACAACAACAACAACAATCAAAGATACAACAACAATAACAATCAAAGATACAACAACAATCAAAGGTATAACAATAACAACTATCAAAACAATCGGAATCAGACAAATTACCAACCTAATGTAACACGATATAACAACAACAACAATAACAATTTTAATCGGAACACCAATAACAATTCCAACAGAAATTCCACTTATCAAAACAGAAATAATAATAGAAATCAAATTAATAGAAATATACACATTGTAACTGAATCGGGAAACGACATGGGCTCGGAACACATGAACGTTCCAGACAGCCAGAATTAAAGATTTACAAAATTTCGGATAACAATACGAACTTCATAACACTTAAGTTCAAAAATAACAACTTAACATTTTTAGTCGATACAGGCGCTGACATATCATTATGCAAAATCAGCACAAAGTTAAATCATGAAGAATACTACACTGACGAAAAATGTGCACTAACTGGCATCACAATAGAAAAGATTTACTCACTAGGAACAATAAACCTAAAACTCAAATCGGGAGAAGAAAGTCTAAATCATAATTTCCATTTAGTAGCTAAAGATTTCCCTATAGAAACGGACGGAATATTGGGTAGAGATTTCTTACAAAAATTCCTATGTAAAATTGACTACGAAACATTCACACTTTCAGTGTACATAAACGAAACTACAATAACTCTACCAATGCAAACAAAAATATTTACAATTAGAATACCACCAAGAACCGAAATAATTCAACCACTCAAATTCAATTTCGAAGAAGAAAAATTAATATTAAATAAAGAAATTGAGCCAGGAATTTTCTTAAGCAACTCTTTAGCACCCAAGACAGGAATGACACACATAAAAATTTTAAACACCAACAACAACGAAGCAATTCTAACAAACTTAAAAATAGAAACAGAACCACTTAAAAATTATGATATTCTGTACAACAACAAAACACATGACGAAAACCGTTTCAAACGCGTACTAGAAAAACTACAAATTGATTGCGCAGATGACAAAGTGAAACAAGAACTAATACACACTTTACAAAAATACCAAAACATTTTCCACTTAGAAAATGATCAATTATCAGTAAACAACTTTTATACACAAGAAATCTCACTTACGGACAAAACACCAATCTACATAAAAAATTATAGACTACCACACACACACACACAAACATAATAAATGACCAAGTAAACAAAATGCTACAAGACGATATAATAGAACCATCAACGAGTCCGTATAATGCTCCACTATTGCTAGTTCCGAAGAAAAATACAAATGACAAAAAGAAATGGAGAGTAGTAGTAGACTTTCGTAAATTAAACGATAAAATAGTCAATGATAAATTCCCATTAACACGACTAGAAGACATTCTCGATAAATTAGGAAGAGCAAAATGGTTTTCAACTTTAGATATGACTAGTTCTTTTCATCAGATAAATTTAGAAAAAAATTCACGACCCCCAACCGCTTTTTCTACAACAAACGGTCATTTCCAATTCAAAAGACTACCTTTTGGATTAAAAATTTCTTCAAACAGTTTTCAAAGAATGCTTACTATAGCACTCTCAGGTTTAGAATCCGAAGCATTTCTATACGTAGATGATATAATTGTTTTCGGAA
Source organism: Myopa testacea (assembly GCA_949629155.1). Taxonomy (NCBI): domain Eukaryota; kingdom Metazoa; phylum Arthropoda; class Insecta; order Diptera; family Conopidae; genus Myopa; species Myopa testacea. The sequence goes on along the minus strand of OX451346.1, from coordinate 31,218,255 downwards.
GTAGTCTTGCTCATCATAATGAAAATTTAATCCGAGTATTAGATAGACTGGACAAATACAATTTGAAATTAAATGCAGAAAAATGTTGTTTTTTACGACCAGAAGTAGTATATCTAGGTCACTTAATAACAAGAGATGGAGTAAAAACAGATCCAGCAAAATACCAAACAATTAAAGACTATCCTATTCCTAAAAACTCAGATGATGTTAGAAGATTTATTGCATTCTGCAACTACTACAGACGTTTTATACCCAACTTCGCAGACATAGCTAAAGACCTGAACCAACTCTTAAAGAAGAACACAAAATTTGAATGGACTGAAAATTGCCAACAGGCATTCCAAGAACTAAAGAATAAACTAATAGAACCACCAATTTTACAGTATCCAGATTTTGAAAAACCTTTCATTTTAACAACAGACGCTTCAAACTACGCATTAGGCGCAGTTTTATCACAAGGTGAAATAGGCAACGACCTACCTATTTCATACGCCAGTAAAGCACTACAGAAACACGACTTAAACAAACCAGTAATAGAGAAAGAACTTTTAGCAATCCACTGGAGTATAAACTTTTTCAGACCTTATTTATTCGGACGAAAATTTACAGTTATCACAGACCATCGACCTTTAATATCGCTTTTCACACACAAAAATCCATCATCAAAAATGACAAGGATAAGACTAGATTTATGCGATTATGATTTTGAAATTATTTATAAAAAAGGAAAATTGAACACGAATGCAGACGCATTGTCAAGAATACAAATTAACTCAGATATATTAAAAGAAATGATACCAAGTGAAATCGATGAAACAGTTAAGAAAACACTAATTATTACAAGGGGCATGAGCAAACAAGATAATAACAAGGGGCAATGTAAATCTCACCAGGAGCCTGATCAACTTCGGATATGGGATTGTACATCAGTAACTGACGTCAAAAATATGAGAAAATTAAAATTTAATGTCGACAAAAATATGAAAAATTGTAAAATTACTATTGAAAATTATAACGTGCACGTAGGATGTAGCGATAACGCAGCGAAACTAGATTCGATACTGCAGAAGCTAGCATCAAGGATGAAAAAAGAAAATATAGAATACTTAGCGCTAGAAAATAATGATGAAATATTTAGAGTATATGAGAAAGAAGAATTTAAAAAGACGTACGCAAAAATGAAGATAAATAATAATGTTCCCCAATTGAAAATACTAATTTATGCCGCTCCAAGAAAAGTAGAAGACGAATTAATGAAATATAAAATAATCGATGAATTTCACAGTAAAGAACACTTAGGTATTCGTAAAACAATAATAAAACTTAAACAAAGATATATATGGAAAAATATGAGTAAAATGGTAAAGAAATTTATAACAAATTGTGACTTATGTGCAAGAAATAAAATAACAAAACATACTTTAGAAAAACAGATGATGACAGACACACCAAGCACAAGCTTTGAAGTAATATCCATAGACACGGTAGGCCCTCTTAAGATATCAAACGGTTACAGATACATTTTAACAATGCAATGTGACTTAACAAAATATATAATAGCACATCCAATACAGACCAAAGACGCTCTAACCATAGCCAAAACAATTGTAGAACAATTAATTTTAAAATTCGGACATTTCAAATTATTAAAATCAGACAAAGGGACAGAATTTACAAATGAATTATTAAAAAACATATGTGATTTGCTTAAAATAAAACAGATATTTTCAACACCGTATCATCATCAAACGTTAGGTTCAGTTGAACGAAATCACAGAGTGTTAAACGAATTTCTATTAAATTTCGCGAATAATTATGAATGGGATATTTGGTTACCGTACTACATGTTTGCATACAACACAACTCCACACATAACTACAAATTACTCACCGCATGAACTCATTTTTGGCAAATTACCCCAATTACCGACTGACCCATTTACAAGCACAATAAACACAAACAACATTGACGACTATGTTAACGAACTGAAGATCAGATTACGAACTTCACTTCAGATAGCAAAAAAGCAAATTGAGAATGAAAAGAAAAAAAGAAATACAAAACAATTAAATAATTATGCAAAACCACTTGACTTGCAAAAAGGAGACTTGGTCTTAATAAAAGTAGAAAACAGAAAAAAATACAATAGTCCATACAAAGGACCATACAAAATTATTGAACGAAAAGGTGTAAATTCAGTCATAGATATAAATGGCTCGTACAAAGAATTACACAACAACTTATTAAAACCTTATATTGCAAACAATGTGTAACAATTAAAAAGAAAATAATTTTAAGAATAAACAAATACATATATTTCCCATTATATAATATTATACTTTATCTTCATTATATGTTACTCTGCAAAATATACTTATAAGACAACTTTATAATAAACTTAATCCATTAAATTCTAAGCCATATAAACTAGCTATTATGAAATTATTATAAGCATTATAATACTAAGAACCTGTTAGCTTTAATCACTCACTCTAGATATAAGATCAAATGTTAAAATAGGAAATTAATTTGTAAAAGATTCCAACATATAATTTTAAAGAAATCTCGATCTTCACATTGGCATCCACTGATAAAAATTATATTCTTCCAATATAATTTTTCTCTTAAGGGCGAGGGTGTAGTGTACCGACATACCCGAACTCCGCTCCTGAGTATTTCATACACTTTCCTAGATCTAGCACATACTTGAGAAACTGTGCTTATTTCCAACGCGCTAAAGTGCAATGCATGGTGACCGACTTTCTGCTTGCACTTTTCGCTCCACTGCAATAGTTTCAAATTTCTTTTTGAATGAACCGCCCAATTCTAAGCCGAATTTATAATTGGGCAATGGTTCAATAAGTGACTCAAAAGTAATAACTTTATATTGTAAACAATGTAAAGTATTGAGTGATTTCCAAAGTGAGAAGATCGAGAAAGGCGACATAATTAGGCTAATAGAATGTAAGAGTAGATTAAGTATATACAAATTATTATATTGATATGTTCACTCTAATGAAAAGAATGGGATCTCTTAGGGTATAAAAACCCAAGCGATCCCGAATAAAGCAAGAATTGTCGATAGACAGCCAAGATAACTCCAGGCTTTTATTTTCAATTCTCCGCCAACTTAATTGTAAGGCGAAGTACAAAGCCAACTTAGTTGCAGGCTTTGTAATCTGGTCTAGCGGCGTATTACGCCAGACAGTTAGTTTAGGTCGACCCCCTGTTTTTGGGAAGTCCTTTTGAAATCACTGAACGAATAACGTCGACCTCTACACCATATAAGGGACGGCGATTGCAAAATCGATTCAGTCTAAAAGCGTTGATGGTCAGTGGCGGGTGCGTTAAGACACCTGCTCAACCGAACTTTTGACTCTTTTTTTTTGCACTTGTGCTATCTATTCCCACCTTCTTTTCTTTCTTTTCTTTCTTTTCTTTCTCTCCTTTCTAAACTCTCCCTCCCGACTACGGTCACCCGGTTTCGGCCTTTCCCGACTACGGTCACCCGGCTTTGGTCTTTCCCGACTACGGTCACCCGGCTTCGGCCTTTCCCGACTACGGTCACCCGGCTTCGGCCTTTCCCGACTACGGTCACCCGGCTTCGGCCTTTCCCGACTACGGTCACCCGGCTTCGGCCTTTCCCGACTACGGTCACCCGGCTTCGGCCTTTCCCGACTACGGTCACCCCGCTTCGGCCTTTCCCGACTACGGTCACCCGGCTTCGGCCTTTCCCCCCGGCACCGGCCGAACCAACCACTGGTGGTTTACTTGCAGAGTTGTAAGCAGGTAAGCCCTTAGTGGCTGCGCGCATACCGAACACTCGGTACCCGAATCGCAGCGAATTGGTCGCACTCCTGTAAGCTACCAACTCCCTGCCTTCGGCCATACCAGTGGATACCATTGCAAGTCAACCGCGACTTGAACCGAATACACAACCCATAACGTAGCCTACGTCATTAGGCAACCGAGACGCAGTGACGTCATTCCGCGAACAGTAGCGTAACTCCGCCACCGCGGCCTTTAACCGATTAAGCAAACCGTAGCGTAACCTACGTCATTAGTCAACCGAGACGCAGTGACGTCATTATGCGGACCACCGCGTAACTCAGCCACCGCGGCTTTTGACCGATTACGCAAACCGTAGCGTAACTCAACCCAAACCGAATACGCAACCCGTAGCGTAACACCAGCAGTTTCGCTAGTAAAACTTGTACACTAGCGACGCTGCTGCGCGATCATTGTAGGAAATATTATTGTAAAGTATTTGTAAGTAAATAAATAATAAACGATTTTCCGTCCGAGCCAAGTCCTTCGTGATTGGTGAATTTTGCTGGCACTAACAAGCCAGCAGTGCATAATTCGGCAGTAAAATCAACTGAGGGTTACGAGACTCTTGGTGAACCCTGGAATCGCTGAGTTTTATCCCAGCCAACGAATAAAACTCGTTACAACATTTTCTGTCTACTGAATATATTTCTTTATTGTATTTCTATATTTAATTTTGTTAAAATCTTGTGTTTTCTTACTGATAATAATTTTATAAGTTACACTTGTAGTTTCATTAATTAAAATACTGATTTCATTTAGGGCTTCATTTATTATTATTTATTACTCTATTAGTATTTGAGTTTAGTTAGTTTAATAATTATTTTAATAATTTTGTCATTATAGCAATTGATCTTTTGTGGCGGTTTTGTTTATTAGATTTAATAGAGTTAGTGATATTGAAGGATTCAATGATTTGTATTTTAGGAAATGGGTTTATTTTTTCGTCAAGAAATGTTCGTAAATTTTAGTGTCGATTAAAAAGTCTGCAAGTTTCGGGTTTTTCCGTTTATGTTTTCTGTTATAGTATGTTTATGATGTTAAAAGTATTATAAGAATTTTCTTACTTAGCTTTTTATGTTACTTTGGTGAACAATTTTTCCTGTAGTCGTTAGGACAGTGGTGGTTTTATTGTCTTTGACAATTTCTTTCCTGAACTGGGGTGAAATTTTAGTTCCTAATCTTTTATTTACTTTGACGTATATAATTTCTCCTGGTTTATATTCTCTAATTGGTGGTCTTTTTCTTGTTTGTGTATTTTAAATCGGTTGACTGTTTTTCCTTAAGTTTTTCAATATTATCTTGTCTAGCTTTTTCAAATTGTTCTGGGTTTATGGATATGTTTCTACCAAAGAAGACTTCTATTGGTTTTTTGCCTGTTACTGAAAGTATGGAATAATTGTATTCATAAATGGATCGGTCTAATAACTCTTGGAATGTTCGGTGCTTATTTTCACTTTTGAGACATCTCATAAATTCTGATAAGGTAGAATGAAATCTCTCAACTTGACCGTTGACTGTACTTTTAGACGGTGGGGTTTTAAATATTTCAATACCTAACTGATCTTTCATCATAAAGCTGATACTTGCCGAATTAAAAGATTTTTCGTTGTCTATTACAACAATTTTCGGGACTCCGTAGGAAAAAAGGATTTCGTGAAGAGGTTTTCTGAGGTTTTCGATAGCTTTGGATTTAATGATTTTACCTTGAGCATATTTAGAAAATTTATCTATAGCTGTTAAAACGTATGTTTTTTCAGTAGAGTAAATATCAATATGGACTATGTGTCCTGGGTATTGTGGAATAGGGGTTGCTTTGATTTCTGGTTTGTTAGGATGCCTATCGTACTTTTGCTCCTTGCATATGGAACAAAATTTAATTATATTATCTATTTTTGCCTCCATTTTAGGGAAGTAAAATTTCTGTTCTAATTGTACTTTGTTTTCGAATGCATTTCGATGAGCTCTTCTATGGGTCCTTATGATTTCTTCGTCTTGCATTGTACTATCCGTCAAGTCTTCTACCTCTCTTTGGGTAAATCTAGTTTTATAATTTCTAAAATGATTTGGGTAAATTTTTTGAATTTTTCCCATAATTTGTTCGGATGTGAGAATTCCATTGATGACTGAAGGGTTGAGATATTTTTTTAGTATTGAAAGTAGGTTGTTATTTGAATATTCCTGTCTGGTGATTATATGGCGGTGATAAGTGGGGAATGGTATTTGGAATTGGTAACTGTCATTTTGTCCTGTTGATATAATTAGTTGATTCTTAAAAACATTAATGGGTGATTCGACGCTCATAACTAATCCTTGTGGTGAACTATCACTACTGTGTTGAGTTGATCTAAGTGAATTAATATGGGTTTCCTGTGGTATTCGGGAGAGAGCATCTGCTACGACATTTGATTTTCCAGTTTTATAAACTATTTCGTGATTGTATTCTTCTAAGAGTGCTTTCCAACGTTTAATTTTTACGTTTCCATCCCATTTACTTAGTGAATAAGTCAATGGTTGGTTTCACTTTTGCTGCGCCGTACAGATAGTTTCTTAAAGATTTTAAGGCCCAAATAGTGGCTAACATCTCACGTTCATTGGTTGCGTAATTCTCTTCTGTTTTAGTTAAAGTTCTAGAGAGGAATGTAATAGGTCGTTCGTTCTGGGAAAGGACTGCACCTAAAGCTTGATTGGAAGCGTCTGTAGTTAATTGAAACTCCTTGCTAAACTCTGGATGGGCTAATATGACTTCATTGGATACTAGGGAATTTTTTAATTTATTGAAGGCTTCTATTGCTTGTTCGTTGGATGGGCTAATATGACTTCATGGGATACTAGGGAATTTTTCGGATCGTCTGTATTAGTGCAAATTTCTGCTTTTACTGTAGTTGCGAAAGTCAATTTTTGATTAGGATTTGCAAATAATTCTCTATGTTTATTAATTAAATTCGTTAGTTTGTTTTCCTGTTCATGAGTTAAATGTTTCGTTCTAAGATTTATTGAGTTTACAGCTTGAGCAACTTTCTGTTTTAATTTTACCTTAACTTTGTTCCTAATGGTCATATAGTTGTCTTTAGTATAAATTATTGCTTCTAGTTCTTTTAAACTGTCATTGCCTAGAATGGCATCAAAAGATGTGAGGGTTGGTAAAATGAAAAATTTGGCAATCGTTAATGTTAAAGAGATTTGCTATTGTGTGGTGGGTAATTTTTATATTTCCACCTATGGAGTTCGCAAAGAAAGTTTGCTCATTTTGTAAAGGTTTCTCAACTAAATTGGCTTGTATGTAATTTCTATTTGATCCAGTATCAATTAAGATTTTCAAAATTTTCCCGCTCTTCATCCTGGTTTCAAAATATGGCAATGAAGAGCTGTTTAGCCTAAAAAAATTGATATCTGTATAGTCTGGGACATTGTCATGAGCTGTAGTAGAGAATTTGTCATCTTCGTCTGTAGTCTTTTCGTCGTTTAAGTTTAGAGAGTCTAAGTAGTCGGCTAAAGGTGGCTCAGTATCTTCATGGGATTGGTTCTGGTTATACGTGTCTATATGAAAGTTTCTTTGAATTTTATTTGGATGAACGTTTTGATTAGATTGAGGTAAGCCTCCCTTATCTGTGTAATGGAAATGTTCATTTGGGCGATTCATATAATTGACTACTTTTGACTTCATAGTTTGGTCAATGTCCATTGGTACGGGTAGAGGTTGTGGTCTTGGTGATGGTACAAATGGTCTTCCTTGTGGAATATGTCTAGCGTTATATTGGTGATTTTGATTTGGTGAAGGTTGTCCAAACTGTCTATCGAAATGCTGGTTATGAAAACGCGGTAAGTATGGTAGCTGAGGATAAAATTGTTGTCTTTGATTTATTTGTGGGTTTATTCTTTTGGGTGGTAATGACGGTTTGGGAGATGGATATTGTTGCTGATAGAATGCCTGGTTATAAACTCTAGTAGGATTGTGGTTTGCGTTAGCGTGTTGTGTCCTAAATACTTGGTTCTCGAGTTTTTGGCATAAATGTAAAGCCTGAGGCAAGTCGGTAGGCTCTTTCATTGCCAACAATCTTGGTAAATCTCCTTTAAGGCCTCTAATAAAAGTATCTAGTGCCTTGTCGCGATATGTTTTCGTTGAAATTTGAAGGGATTCTTGACTTATTTCTAAACATGAGATTTTATTTAAGATTAAGGACAAATGGGTGTAAACTAGTTGATAGAATTCGGCGATGATTTTGTTTCCTTGGATTAAGGATGTTAGTTGATATTCTAAAGTAGTGACATCTCTTTTGTCTGCATAATGGAGAGTGAGGCATTTGCAAATTGCTTTCCAATTTAGGGGTGTGTTATAAGACTCGAGAGCTGCATCCGCATTTCCTATAATTTTATTACGGATTACATTTAGAATACCAAAGTATAAGGGAGTTCCTATTTTGCATTCATAGATTTGGAGTACTCTCTCTACACTTTTCTTCCAAGAACTAAATTCTGCTGGATTCCCTGAAAAGTCACGTATGCTTCTAACTATATCAGGAATCTTATCTAGTTGGGATAACTCGGAACTATGTTCTGGTTGGAATGTTTGGTCTAATGTATTTTTTAAATTGGGAATTGTTTCTAAAGATTGATTGTGATTTAGGAGAATTCTATGAATTACTCTAGAAATTACTTGTTCTAATTCATAAACTGAAACGTTTGTCGATGTATTTGTCGTGTTAGTGTTTGTGTTTGGTGTTGGAGGATTGGGAACATTTAAGGTTGGTGGACGTATAAAATTATTTGGGTTTGCCATTTTGATCAATATTTAATATTAAAAAAATTTTGTTTTGTTTAGTATTTAATAATTTTACTGTACTTAGTATCTTTTTTAAAAATTTCGTATAATATTTAATATTTTCTTTTTTAGTTTGTGATTTTATAAAACATTGGAGGGTCCGGCTTTTAGGGCTACGGATTCGCAATGCCTAGTTTTTAATTTATTAATGATTTTTAGATGGTTATATACTGGAGGGTCTGGCTTTATGGGCTTCGGATTCGCAGTATCTGCGTTTTTATTTAATTCTTTATTTATATTCTTTATTATATTCTTTATTCTTTTAACTTATAGTACTAATAAATTTATGTCGTTGCTGCTTTTTGAGGAGCTGGACGTTGGTGCTGCTTCTTGAGGAGCTGGATGTAGGTAGTGCTTCTTGAAGAGCTGGACGTTGGTGCTGCTTCTTGAGGAGCTGGACGTTGGTGCTGCTTCTTGAAGAGCTGGACGTTGGTGCTGCTTCTTGAGGAGCTGGACGTCGGTGCTGCTTTAAGTACACTTTTTGCTGCTACTTTAGGAGCTTTCACTATTTTATTTAACACCTTAGTGGTCCCTGTTCGGGCGCCAGTTAACCTTTTACACTAAATAATGAAACCTCTTCTTTCGAGTGTATTTACAGACTGCGCTTTATTTTCCTTTTTTGGACTATTTATACCTTATTTCTACGTGTGATAAGAAGTTTACTCAATCTTGCGTGGGAAAGGATCTCTTCTTATCGCTTACAATAACAAACAGATATTCCTTTAAAATCCTACAATAACAATGTTACAAATATTCCTAAAATAATATGCTGGGACAATCTTAATGATCCTAAAACAACATTAAGATAACTCGTTCTTAACTTATACTTTATTGAAATAAAATTTTAATTTTCAGTTTCTTTGTTTGTACATATTTGCTTGCACTGTATGTATATATGTAATTATATATTATTAAAAAATATTGTACGAATGGAACCAAACAATTTACGAAATTGGTAACGCGCAGCAACCTTCTGGGTAGCGTTGTTTAAATATACTTATAACGTCCATGGCATGAAATTTTATAAAGTTACTTAAGAACGTTCTATTCAGATATGTTGTTGTTGCATTATTTTCTGTTCTTGTTGACACTATTTTGCATTTGGCAAATGTGTAGCGTAAAGCGGCACTTAAAACTACATAATGAGTACCTGTAACAAGGCGGACCTGCGGTTAAAGAAATTATAAAAATTAATCGTATTTGATTGTCTGTAATTTATAGATACACACTTAAATGACTGACCACATGCTGATCTATATTCGATTGTCTGTCGCACATTAAAATGCAGAATCTTCAAAGATGCTTCTTGACAAACGAATTTCTCTTGAGTCAGTGTAGTTTCCTCCCGTCGTCCTTTTACCAATGACACATTCTCATATGGATGTTGTTGAATTATCAATGCCAACGACCGTATTTTCACCAGCTTGTGAGGCAAATATCTATTGCAGCGACATATATAGGGAACGCTACAACTATCTTCTCCAGCTAATCTTGCTCGAGAAGTCGTGCTTTGGCAGTAATTTTATCATGTATTGTTTCTCGTGGCATGTCTTCATAATCTGCGTAAAATGGGTTAACTTATTTATGTTAGTAGTATGATATTGGGGTTCTGGCATAAAGGAAATCTGGGTGCGACTGGGTGCTCAGTCTTTTGATAGTGACTGTACATTTGTACTGTACATTTAGGTTTGTGCCTATGCTGAAAGTATAGTCTTAGGGGGGTCATGGTCCGCTCAGGCTTGGGGGAAAACGGGACCACAGGACGTCCCTCCGTAACTCTCCTGGGTGGGCAAGTCGACTTCTACCTCCACGCGGTGATCCCTGGTAACCAGGTCGTTTCGGTTGTAAGGGATAACTGAGACCTCCTGGGCAGACAGAAGCGGCGATTCCTCCTTCTATTCCCTGTATCCTCCCGTTGCCTGTACCCATGTTTCCGTCCCATCCTTCCTCCTTTTTGTCCCTGGGCTGGATTAAGGTGTTAGACGACCCGTGCCGATAATCAACCTGGATGGGGGCCCAAATAAATAGCTCAGTCGCGAACTGAGTATCCGGTTACCTGGCGCCCACCGGATTAAACAGCCTTGCCTGCACAAGGGGCTCTGTGCGGGTGGACCTCTATTCCCCATTACTCGTGGGACTCAAAACGGGCAACATAACTAAAACAAAAACAAAACAGACGATGTACGAAGGGAGGGAAAGGGCTGGATTGGAGGCCCCGGTTGAGGCGGAACCCGATGAGGGAATAGCTCCGACTGGGTATGGGACACCAACGGGAGGTGTATCTGATACCTCGGAAGAGGTCGCAGAGCTTACCCCCCGGCTGAAAATCCAGTCAGCTGGACGACTCTGTCGTCAACGGGATGCCGGGACTCCTAGCGGAACGGAACCGTTAATGGGTTTAGTTCCAAGGGACGTCAGGGCACCCTTGTCGAGTCTGGATGGAAGCGACGACGAGACGGATCCCAAGGTGTCTTCCAAGGGATTAGTCGGACGTAGCGGAAAACCGGAAGGACGAGTCGCAGAAGTGGTCGCCTCAGCGATCTCTCGCAAGAGGGTGAAGCAGAGGAGTAAGCGGAAGCGGCAGAAGACGAAGAAAGCATTGGAGAGATCCATAGCTAAGCTGACTTCTCGGCTTAGCGAGCTCTCCTCGTGTGGGACCAGTCCGGAGGAAGGCATGCCGGGCAAGAGGTTCAGAGGTGACACCTCAGCGACCTCGATGCCAGAGAAGCTGGAAGCCGGACGTTAGCAGAGTACTGCAGGTGGGGTGAAAGTCACTAAGTCAATGCTGCAGGGTGGCGATGCTTCGACCAGCAATAAAGGGCGGACTGCGGTTCCTCGGAAACGATCCGCCCCAGCTGGCCAAAGCTCGTCAACACACAGCAACGGGCCCGAGGTCAAACGGAGGTCTTTCGCGGGAGTCGCGGGGGGTGATCTCCTTGTCGGCATAGCGGACCTCTCCGGCGGGGGCCATTGGAGGAAAGCCATCTGGCAGTCTTCAAGGCCTCCCTGCTGAAGGCGCTGGACTCCCTGGACGGTGGAGGGGACATCGGGTTTGTTGGGAACTCCTACCTGGACAGTGGATTTATTGCCATTAGGTGCAAGAATCAGCAGTCAAGGGAATGACTGTTCAAGGCTTCTGAGTAGCTGGGTGGTCTCTGGCAGGGGGCCAGACTGCGTCCGGATAGGCTTTACGCTCTGAAGGATGAGAGGAGGTTGGTGTTGGTGGTCTACGGAGCTACCGAGACCAAGCAAACCATCCTCAAGAGGCTTCAACGCCAGAACGGCTGCGTAAGGGATACCTCCAAATGGAGGGTTACCTTCGCGGAAAAGTTCGGCGTAGGGGCGAAGGTCGGGACTAGGCTGACGGTCTGGTGCCCAAAGGAAGAGGCAGAGGCCATCAAGGCCGCGGGGGGGAAACTCAACTGTGGTCTTGATCAAGCTGTGGTCATATTCCAGAGGGATCCAGCCTGAAGCGAATACCGAGTCCGCGGGGACGGTGACTCACTCCTTCGGAAATGTAACACCGGGGCGGGAGGTGGGCCTGCGCGGACAAACTTTTCGGGTGTGTCAGCTGAACATTCACCACAGTAGAGCAGCTTCAGCAATGATGATGCGACACTTTGAGGAAGATAAGCTGGACATAGCCTTGATACAGGAACCCTGAATACTCCATGGTAGTATTAAGGGACTATCTTGTAAAGGGACTAGCCTCTTTTGGGCGCTAGGTGAGGGAAGGAAGCGGACCTGTGTATTGGTGAGACGGGGTGTCCAAGCGATATTCATGACTCATCTGTGCTCTCAGGATCTAACGGTCGTGAGGATCGGTAGCGGGAACGGCTCCTTTCTGATCGCATCTGCCTACCTGCCATACGACTCATCAGAGCCGCCACCGCCTCTGGAGGTGGAAAGGCTGGTGAGATACGGTGTGGTTAGGGGAGAGAATGTGATTATAGGTTGCGATGCTAATGCTCACAGTACAGTGTGGGGCAGCTCCGATGATAACCGCAGAGGCGAGAACATTCACGAATTTGTGAGCAAATTTAACCTGCAAATCGTAAACAGGGGGTCTGAACCAACTTTTGTAAACTCGACCTAATCCTGGCAAGTCTCGGTATATTAGATAGACTATCGCACTGGAGGGTCTGGGACAGGCTAACCATGTCTGACCACCGGGCCATTCGGTTCGACGTCGCGTATGGACTGAGACGGCGGCGAGGAAGCAGGTTAATAAGGATCCCAAGGAACACGGATGGTCATTTGTACCGGGAACTTCTGAAGGGATCTATGCCTGAGTTGAACAGAATGCCCAGGAACACGACAGAAGTGGAGATCGAGGTGAGGAGGTTAAACTCTGCCATGATCTCTGCGTATGAAAGGGCGTGCCCTCGGACCGTGGTGGATGAAGAGGACTCTGTTCCCTGGTGGAACGAACAACTGGAATCCATGAAGAGGGAGACGAGAATGGCCTTTAATCGGTACATGAGGCACAAAGACACAGTGGCTTGGGCTGATTACAAGGAAAAGAAGAAACGGTTAAAGAAGACCCTTCGCAAGAGGAAGAGGCAGACGTGGAGGGACTTCTGCACCAATACGAAGGATACCTCTGATGTATGCAAACTACAGAAGCTGATATCAAAGGATCCAGGGTCCAAAATGGGACTCATCCGTAACAAAGATGGAGTCCTGCTGGAGACACTGGAAAAGTCTACTCAAGAGATGGTAGACAGACACTTTCCCGGAAGCATCGTACACACTGAGGCCTGGCCATCTGTGCGTAGATGGTATCACAGGTCGGAGAGGACCGAGGCGGAAGGGATAGTGACGAGGAACGGGATAAGAAGTGCGTTGATGACGTTCTCCGGTGGGGCCAGGAGCAGCTACTCGAGCGATTGCGGGTTTATTCGTGGCATGTCTGGCAATGGGTTATGTGCCTGGTGTTTGGAGGGAGGGAAGAGTGGTATTCCTACCAAAACCAGGAAAAAAGGACTACACGGAGGCCAAATCCTTTAGACCGGTCTGCCTTACCTCTTTCGTCTTAAAGACAATGAAGAGGGTGGTGGTGGACTATCTAGAGGGAACGGTATTTGTGGAACGTCCTCTAAGTAGATTTCAGCACGCATATAGAGCGGGGAGATCTACGGAGACCGCCCTCCACGATCTGGTCGGGTTGGCGGAAAAAGAACTGATGAACGGAGGCATCGCTATGACCACTTTTATGGACATAGAGGGTGCTTTCGATAAGATCTGTTTTGGAAGATTGAAACTAGCCCTGGAGGCCCGTGGGCTCAACCCGGTCGTTACTAACTGGATTGAATTCATGCTGCGCCACAGGGCGGTAAATCTGCAATGTGGGAGTCATAGGCTAAGAGCGATAGTGACGAGGGGATGTCCCCAGGGAGGAGTGTTGTCAACAATCCTTTGGAACATCACTGTTGACACCTTGCTTCAGAGGCTGGACTCAAGGTGCATACACACAATAGGATATGCAGACGACATAGCGGTGATGGTGAGAGGGAAATATATTGACACCATGCGGGACGTAATGCATGGGGCGCTCTCACCATCAATGCTGCTAAGACGGATATGATCCTCTTTACAAGGAAGAGGAAAATTCCGAACTGGAGTCCTCTAAGGATTTTCGGATCCGAAATCAACACGTAATCCTAGATAGCAAACTTACCTGGAAGGAGCACGTGTTGGAGAGGACTAGGAAGGCAAAGGCGGTGCTCTTTCAGTGCAGAAGAGTGTGTAGCCTTCGATGGGGGATATCTCCAAACAAGGCACACTGGATCTACACTGCTATGGTTAGACCCTGTTTGACGTATGGCTCAGTTATCTGGTGGCATAAAGCAGATCAGATAACGATGAAGGCCGAACTGGATAGGGTCCAACGTCTGGCATGTATAGCCATCAGTGGTGCCATGCGCACCACCCCGACCTTCGCGCTGGAGGCGATACTCGGGCTGCTACCGTTGGACTTATTCATTAAGAGGACGGCGGCGCTGGCGGCAATGCGAATGCATAGGAACGCTGTATGGCGTGGTGCTGACTTACCAGCTGCAGGACATGGTCGCATTGTGGACATTGTCCGTGCAAAGGTCAGCGATGTCTGCATGCCTGTGGATGGTATGTGCAGGGTGCGAATCATCGATAGGTGGCACGACACTCTGATCGCAGGCGGCCGACTGCACGATGAGTGCAGTAAGCATGACCTGAGCATCTTCACGGATGGGTCATTGATGGATGGAAGGGCAGGTGCAGGGGTCTTCTCTTCGGAGTTGAACCTCGGCTCTAAGCTCCATCTAGGGAAGTACGTGTCCGTATATCAGGCCGAACTACTGGCCCTGATACATGCTCTGGACCATCTAATTGGCGATCAGGTGCGGAATAGCAGTATCCTGCTAGCACTGGATAACCAGGCGGTGATTAAGAGTATGGCGCGGACGAACGTCAATTCCAGACTGGTGCTGGAGGCTGTCCAGAAGCTCAATGAGTGTGCCCAATACAACAAGGTAACACTCTGTTGGGTCAAAGGGCCCATAGGCACAGAACAGAACGAGAAAGCGGACGCTCTTGCTAAGGAGGGGGCTGCTGACTGTTTTTGCGGGCCTGAGTCGAAAGGCGCTATTCGCACTCGCGAGAGTCGATGGACGAGTGGTTGTACTCTGAGCATGCACGTAGGTGGAGGAACCTCACCACGTGTCGTCAGGCGAGGATGGTTATTATCAAACCGCTTCGCAGCCGTTCGGAGGCCAGACGACTACTCGAATACAGAAGAGACAGTCTTAGCTGGCTAATCTCTTTGATCACGGGGCACGGCAATTTCAGATATCATCTCCATAAGATGGGTCTTGCGGAGGATGGCGTCTGCAGGCTGTGCCTAGAAGATGAAGAGTCGGCGGATCACATAGTGAACCATTGCCCGGCGCTGGCAGCCAAAAGACTAAGTGTGAACGATCGTAACGACGATGTTCGACGCTGGGATTCATGGTTTAAGAACGCACTTGCGTTGACAAGGGACCTGGTCATGAAGCGGGAGCTCGACTCGTTCGGCCGCCTGCAGGGACCAAGGGACGTGGGGGCGAAAAGGGACCTACTCGTTCTGGTCTGCTTCGACTATTCCCCCAAGGAAAGAGGACGGTTTTAGTGGGTAGTCCGCAAACAAGCAAGTCCCACACTATCGGCGGACCTGGTTCAAGCAGGGACACTGGTGTGCGTAAAAGCATTTCCTACCTCAAAAAAAAAAAAAAAAAAAAAAAAAAAAAAAATAGTCTTAGGGGTGTTTTTTTTGTTGTTTTCTCAAACTTTTGGGAGTGAGTGCACATTTGTAGTCTACATTTAAGACTGTGACCTTGCTAAGAATATGGTATTAGGGGTGTTTTCTAGGATAATTTGTTGCCTTTTAGCCTGTAGGTTTGTATCCATACTATCGTCCACCAGATGGCCATAGTCGATAAGTGCTTTGGAATGTTCATGTAGGCTTGTGTCTGTGATATAGACTTAGGGCAACGAGCATATATTCGTAAAGAGATTGCATGAAACATTTGTTGCCGGCAACATCGTGATTTCATGCGTGAAGATTAGGGCAGCTGTTAATTAGCAGGACTTAGCACTGTAAAGAACAAAATATCTCTGTAAAGCAGAACACCGAAGATAAAACCGAAGTTCTTTACAGAGTACAAAACTTCAATTGTATTCTGCGCTGGTAGCAAAGCAAAATTGAATGCTCTACTAATGAGTGAGGGGTTCGGAAGATATTTTTAATGATTGTGAAGGGATCGGAAGATCGATTTTGCTTCTATTATTTTGCACTAACAATTGCAATTGTTCTTTTGCTTCTCTACAATAACGAACCGTGTGCGGCCGTCCGTCGGTCTGGGTTTGCATTAACGTTTGAATTTAACGTCTTTGACGTAGACTTTTTCTTATGCTTACTTTACTTCTATTATTATTCTTCTGTTACTTATTTAATCATATAAACAGTTCCATAATCATTTAATCATTTTCATGTAGGCGCATGTTATCTTATGACACTAACATTCAACATTACTACACTTAAAATACGTACAAATATAACTACCTAATATATAAATGAAATCTCTGTTAATTTTGTGATACTATTTTTTTTTCATTACTTTTATTTTCAGGGATAAGGGATGTACAAGCACATCTACACGAACACATTTTACCAAAAGTTTAATATGATCGATTTCTTTGAGGACTAAGATAATTATGTAGTAAAAGAATATGATCTGCCATACACATACAATGAAAATAAAAAAAGGAATCAATAGTTACTTTTTAGATGGTCCGAAGCTGTTGAAGTGGTATCTGCCTACAAGAATTATCACTCTGCTCAATCGATTGTTTATCGTTCCCTCTAGTCTCTTTAGGAACCAGGCTGTTCTGTTCCTAATGTTTGAACCTAATTTGTCGTGGTAGCTAAATTCCACCTCGACTGCTTTGAGCGCTTTCGTCTTGCGGCATTTTTTTCTTTATAACGTAGAATGAAGGTACTTATCTGAGATTAGATTGGCTCTGGTTTTGCAGATTCTGGCGTTAGCCGTGGACTCAGCTTGTATGTTGGTGCCCTCACTATTTCTTGATTTTAAATTTTAATTTGGACCTTGCGCATCCCTTTAAATTTATTCTATATCCCTTTTTCTTTTTTCTTAAGCAAAATTCTGTTTAAAATTTTTTTCTCAGACATTGCGCGTCCGTGCCGTTTGGCTGTTAATCGATCAATATCCAACATTAGTTCTTTCTCTTCACCTTCGACCGAGTTCTTTAATCATCTCTTTGCCTGACCTTGACACTTTCCTATACTAAAAAAACAGGTTTTTCTGGTTTTTCTCTAACTTTTAGTAGGATCTTTTATAACCTCCCATATCCGGATACATATTTTTCCGTTATGCTACAAAAAACTTTCCGTTTTACGAAATTTAGTATTCCAGAATGTTCTAATCGGACAGACTTCTAATACTCTATTATTATTTCTCTTTCCTACACCTATTCTCTTCTTCGGTGGAACTCGGCGTTCAGCCGTAATTTTAGCTGGTTGATACCTCCATCAGTTTGCTTTACCATCATTCCACTTTATACCTGGCAATTCCTACCTCTTTTCCCCTTCAAAATTTCCCATTCTCAATTATATCAATGCACTGCACTGCATATCTGCTTTAGCCCATTTTCACCGATTTCATTAGTAACACTTATTAAGCAACATTATGTCACAAAACTTATTAAGTAATATTATATAAACTACATATATATGAAGCTAGGTATTTTCCAAAAGTCTCCTTGTGGATTTCAGCTCGTCGTCTTACTGAACTTATAATATTTGTTTGAATGCGTGCAACTTTAATGAAAAATATGCCATATGTTTTTAATTTTATAATAGCTTAGAATAGAATAGAACCCATCACTACTCTGTCTGAATTGGGGACTGAAGATATAACTGATACAACTCCCAGCTTCACTACTAATCTCCTCACATCATTGGAATGGTCCGTCGGCCGTTATTTTGTGGGTTACGGGTTAAGGGTGAAATTAAATAGACAATTTAATTGCAGTAACTGCGTAGAACATTTAATAAAATTAGAAAAATTTTCAATAGATTCTGAATCATTCATCAGTACAAAAAATTTTAGTGACAAAAAGCTTCTCTTACTAAATCCCTCAGACGACTTCTTCGAAATATGTAAGCAGCATTTTGAGGTACACAAAAATATCTTTGAAGCATATTGCCATGGGAAAAATCTGAAACAAAAAATTATAGATTGCACGTGTTTCTCATCCACATTGTTGTATATGCATGAAATTTTACATGTTCGTACATGCACTAATTCTATTCTTCGTAAACTTAATATGATTTAATTTTCGAAGGAAAGCTGTTAGAAAATACTTTTTATTGTACGTTATAAGAATAAAAATGTTGCATAAATGTAAATTGGATTGTTGATCAGTAAACATGCTTAAAGTGAATATCTCCGCTTTTTTGAAACACGTTGATGAGTTTCTGGTAACTCAGAAGGAATCTTTGCTTGATGAGAATTTTAATGAAATTCTAAAAGGATAGGAAGGACACAATAAAATTAGTCATTGTGAGCATGAAATCATGGACATCACTACAAATCTTGTTGTGTAATGGGTGAATTCGATAGTGAAGGTAATAGATAGAGTAATTGGTAAACTCGCCATTGGTAATAGAGTAGACAAGGAATGGACGAGATTGAAGAGGGATACAGAAAATGTAAGTGAGGAGTTCTAATGAGATGAGAAGTCAGCTCTGGTTCTGATCAAGACGGAGCGCAGTGCGTTGGTGTTTTCGCATCGAAAAGATCGCTGTTAGGTTGCACCTACAGTTACTCACAAAATTGAGCGTACATCTTAGTTCAAATAGCAAAATGGTGAATAAGTCACCAAGTCACAAGTGACTTATTCACAAGTCACAAGTCTTGCTCCTGGGATGGACATTGTGCAATTTTGACTTGATTTCACCCCACAGATGCTCAATAGGGTTCATGTCGGACACTGTGGTGGCGTTTTGAGTTGCTTTGGTGCATTATATAGCAGCCATTCTCGTACTATATGCGCCGTGTGTTTGAGATCGTTGTTTTGTTGGAACCAATACACAGGCGAGAGTTGGAGTTTTCCGACGCTTTGACGTAAATTACGCCGTAAAATGTCCAAATAACTTTCTTTGGTCATGATTGTGTCGATGGACTCCGTCGTACCGGCTGCCATAAAACCCCATAACATTTCTGAGCCACCGCCATGTTTCACAGTGGCTTTCCATCTGAGCCCCAGAGGTTTATTTTACTCTCATCTGTGAACATTACGTTCTCAATGTTCCCAATCATTTCTTTTTGTTTGCAGGAGATATGAATGGCTTCTGGCGTGCGATACCTTCATTGAAATTGTTTTTTCGTAGCACACAACGAATTGTTTCAGTGGATACAGACTTATTTATGGTTTTGGATACTTCTATTGGTAATTTAGGAACGCCAATCTTGGGATGTATTTGCACTTTCCGTCAATATTGTGCTCATCAACTACTGTTAGTAATTTTTTTTCGACCTCTTCCTGCGGAATTTCGTATTGTTCCTTCATACCGATACTTAATAATGATTTTTTGGACGGTACTATGAAATCTATCAATGGTTTCATCAATTTGCCGATACGATTTTCCTTGGCAACAGAGTTTTATTACCAGTTCTCTAATTCCAAGAGTTGTTTGTTTTCTTGTGGGCGCAATTACGAACACAACACAAAATATAAAACACTGAGTTTACCCAAATTAGTTAAAAAACGTGCATACATTAGCTGTGTAAACTTTAAAATGTTTTTCAGCGCCTTCTTGATTAAAAAGAGGACAAATTTTTAGCGCAATTTCCAAGTGTATGCTCAATTTTGTGACCTGAATTTAGCAGCAGTTTCCACATTTTGAATTGTTGTGGGATGTTCTTTGTAAAAACAAAAAAATAATTTATGTTGGTTACTATTTAGTAGGACCCTCATCTGTTAATATGAATTTGAAAAAAATTTTTCCATTGCCTTATGTATTCACCTTTTTCCTATTTGAACTAGGGTGTACGCTCAATTTTGTGAGTAACCGTATATTTTAACTGGTTAAGCAAATTTGGTTGAGTAACAATTGCGCGATTAAAAGTTTGGCTGTTTCAACTTTTGTATATAGTTAAGTCAAAATATTAATAAACGTGGAACCAAACTACTAACCCGGTTTCCATGTGGAATTCTTTCTTACACCTTTTCTGAAAGTCAAATTACTTATCTTTTTCTTTATTTTTATCTTTTATCTTATGGTTTTCTCTTGACCCCGAGTTCTTGTAACGGTATCCTGGTACAGTTTCGTAGGCAAATCTAAGTTTCTGCTTTCAGAAAAGCTTCCTTTTTTCTTTGCTTCTTTATGCGGAATATAATTGGGTGTATACAATTTATTTATAACTTTTGCGGATTCTATGTAATTTTTGTCTGCTTTCTACATATACAGGGTGTTTCACATAAGAGGGGACAATAGACTAGGGCGTGTAGGTCGTCGGGTCGAGACTAGAAAAAAATCGTATGGGAGAGGGGGAAAATTTCCCCGCCCCCCGTTTAGACGGGAGGGGACATTTTATAAAAATCCTACTTAACATCGAAAAAAATAAAATTAATATCCTTTTCAAATTAGGTTCCTATGTCAAACAGTTTTTGAGAAAATCAAAGTATAATAAATAAATCAAAGTTAAAATGTGGATTAAAAATTTCAAAAAAATATGTTTGTTCGCCATTTTTTTTTTTGAAATTACGGTATTAGGTATAAATATTTTTCCGACCATAAAATTCTCTAATCAATTCTAGATAGAATGCTTCAAACCGGAAGGATCTATGTCTTGTGTTATAGTTTTCGAGAGAAGTGAAAATTACGAAGCATACTTTCCTTTCAAATTCCAATTTTTTTGCTACTTGTGTTTTATTACTAGTGCAAACATATGGAAAAGGTCGCTCTGCGAAAGGAGTTTAGTTCTTAATTTTCACTTTTCTCGGAAACTAAATAAGATTAAGACGCTCCCACGAGCGTCGTCTCATCACTTCGCCATGTTCCCTCCTCCCCTCTATCCAATTTCAAACAATTCAGCACATCGTTTTAAGTCCTACTGACATATTTATTGTTCCCACCTCGGGTAATAAGTACATATAAATACAATGCTTAATATTAGTTTAATATAGGTATGTATATACACTTTGGTATTGATACGCTTCTTTTTCTAATGGTACGTAATAAATTTATATTTTACTTTGAAGGGGAATTTAATTTTTCTTGGGTTGGGAATCGGCTACACAGTTTTCTTTTTCTAAAATTCCAAAAGATTATATTTTTTGTTTTCTTCTATCATCTTTACTTTTAGGCGTGTAGACACTCAATACTTTACTGGGCGACTTTCGAGTCGCGGACCCTCCCGGAAGACCTCTTCAGAGACAGGACCTACGCGCTAATGACACTGCTCCCCGTTTCGGACCGTCACGATGCTAATTTTTCCTCCCACTATCAAGTCACCCTTTTTCTTTTGGCTTTTCTTCTTTCTACGTACTTCTTATTTGAATTTAACGTCTTTGACGTAGACTTTTTCTTATGCTTACTTTACTTCTATTATTATTCTTCTGTTACTTATTTAATCATATAAACAGTTCCATAATCATTTAATCATTTTCATGTAGGCGCATGTTATCTTATGACACTAACATTCAACATTACTACACTTAAAATACGTACAAATATAACTACCTAATATATAAATGAAATCTCTGTTAATTTTGTGATACTATTTTTTTTTTCATTACTTTTATTTTCAGGGATACGGGATGTACAAGCACATCTACACGAACACATTTTACCAAATGTTTAATATGATCGATTTCTTTGAGGACTAAGATAATTATGTAGTAAAAGAATATGGTCTGCCATACACATACAATGAAAATAAAAAAAGGAATCAATAGTTTCTTTTTAGATGGTCCGAAGCTGTTGAAGTGGTATCTGCCTACAAGAATTATCACTCTGCTCAATCGATGGTTTATCGTTCCCTCTAGTCTCTTTAGGAACCAGGCTGTTCTGTTCCTAATGTTTGAACCTAATTTGTCGTGGTAGCTAAATTCCACCTCGACTGCTTTGAGCGCTTTCGTCTTGCGGCATTTTTTTCTTTATAACGTAGAATGAAGGTACTTATCTGAGATTGGATTGGCTCTGGTTTTGCAGATTCTGGCGTTAGCCGTGGACTGGGCTTGTATGTTGGTGCCCTCACTATTTCTTGATTTTAAATTTTAATTTGGACCTTGCGCATCCCTTTAAATTTATTCTGTATCACTTTTTCTTTTTTCTTAAGCAAAATTCTGTTTAAAATTTTTTTCTCAGACATTGCGCGTCCGTGCAGTTTGGCTGTTAATCGATCAATATCCAACATTAGTTCTTTTTCTTCACCTTCGACCGAGTTCTTTAATCATCTCTTTGCCTGACCTTGACACTTTCCTATACTAAAAAAACAGGTTTTTCTGGTTTTTCTCTAACTTTTAGTAGGATCTTTTATTACCTCCCATATCCGGATACATATTTTTCCGTTATGCTACAAAAAACTTTCGGTCTTACGAAATTTAGTATTCCAGAATGTTCTAATCGGACAGACTTCTAATACTCTATTATAATTTCTCTTTCCTACACCTATTCTCTTCTTCGGTGGAACTCGGCGTTCAGCCGTAATTTTAGCTGGTTGATACCTCCATCAGTTTGCTTTACCATCATTCCACTTTATACCTGGCAATTCCTACCTCTTTTCCCCTTCAAAATTTCCCATTCTCAATTGTTCTCATAAGAAAACATATAAATTCCCAATGGTCGACTGTGTGCATTGGTATTCACAATGAAGTAACACTTCTTTTTGGCAGTTTGGCATACGGAAGGATGTTCGGGATTAAACAATATTTACGTGGTTAGTACCAATCTTTTATTTCTAATTTTTTTTCAATCTGATGTGGTGACCACCTAGAGGGTAAGTAATTTTGGTACTCAATGCATCTTATTATTTCTTCTCGGGTTTTCTAATGATGTTCTCGACGAGGAGCTGCACGCAACATGTATCATATTTCATTTATCTGTAACGTAATCTACGATAGAAAGAACTACCATCTAAGAAGATAAAGAAAACATATCTCGGGAAAACAAAAGCAAAACAACATTTTATATTACAATATTTTATTTACATATATTATTTATATATATGTATACATAGTTATATGTACTATATATAATATTTACATAGTTATCTAAATTTCATACCGTATGCATACTAAGATTTCTTGAATTGAATGATCGAGTATTTTGTTTATTATTAGAAAGGGAAAGGAAGTTTGAATTTTCATTCCATCCTAAGAGGTAACCGCAAACGTCAGGCCTGCCGGATTGCTGAGTAGGAAATTGTAACTCCGTAAAACTCTAAGGTAAATTAAAGTTCCTTTTCTATTATTTGTTGTTGATATTATTTTGTAAAGAACAAAGAAATTAAATTTTTACATGTAATATATTATGTACCATATAGCAAACATATATGTAATTCCCAAATGAAATTAAGATTATGTTACCAAATTATTTCAAATCTAAAGTGTTAACAACAAGCAATTTCGGAATTTGTACTATAAACCATAATTCTATGTGATTTCTGTAATAAACTACTTAAAAGAAAAACAAATATGATAGAGTGAATCTGCTTCTAGGCATCGCGGTGGAAATAAAGTAAGGGATTTCCGAGAAATTGTATTTCTGGAGTCAGAAGTAAAGGACGGGTGGGCTAAAGCAGGGCATAACATACAGCCCTGTAGATGCACCGGAAACCCCAATCTATTAGTTTCTGTTTGTTTTCGTCCAAATAAAAACAAATTTATTTAAAATTTATGAACTATTTATAATACATATATTTTATTTATTTATACATATTTCTACATCTAGTAACGGCAGCTGGGCAACAACTTCAGCTCCACGCTGGGCGTAACTTTTTCTGTAACGACCGTTGGGCACCGGGCAATAAATTTCAAATGGCGGAATTCACAAAACAAGTATAAAATCAACTTTTTTAACTGAAAGTTCCACAACAGAGTTGACGCACTGTTCAGGGCGGTTCGCTTGACTCGGCCAGACCGTGCTCAGGGAAAATGGGGGGTTTGAGAACCTTCGAACAGTGTAATACGACCGCGTTACGAGAAGAAACATAAAAGGAGTCAAGACTTGATGAAAAGGGGGTGGTTACGAATCGGGGTGGTTACAAAAAAGTGGGATGACCATACCTAGCGAGTCCCGTGGACGAATCGGACGGACGTCCTTACCTGGGTTACGCTACGAGGAATTGGGGGCGGAGCGAAGGTGATGCTTGCCCCGCCTATTCCATGTCCTCCCAAACCTTGCTGGCAGGCGTTGACTTGTTAATTTCCAGCCCGTTGTACTGAAGCCGCTTTGGGGTCCGGGTCCGGCAACGCTTACTTACCTATTGCTGCTTACGCCATGTTTGACAACATCATTAAAGTCAACTTAAAAATTATTTTTACATTCAATGTAGTTGGTACAATTATAAATGTAATATAATTAATGAGAATTAAAAAAAAAAACAAGATACTGTATATAAACACTGTGTGAAGTGGATAGTTACTACAAAGATGTATTCTTACTTTCAATATGCATGGTTCATGAATATTTTAACCAGTTCTTGTGTTTAACCTAAATCAAACCGAACATATAAAAATTATTTCTTAGATTTACTGATAAAAACGGGTTAACTTCTCGTAATTTACTGTATTTTAAATTACTCTATTTTATTGACTTCTAGTTTACGGTATTTTTTTTTATTATAGTTAGATTAATTTATTTTAATTAATTTAATTTTATTTTATTGTTTATTTTAATTTTATTTATTTTTAGTATATTACATTTTAATTTTATTTATTTTTAGTATATTATATTTTAGTTTATTTTAGATTCAGTATATTGTATTTCAATTTATTTTATTTCATTTATGTTCCTTTGTTTTAATTTAGCTGATCTGATTTGATCTGATTTATTATTATTTCAAGTATTTATTTCGTCTAATTATCAGATTTAAATTGCGTAAATTTAGAAAACAAAAGAATTTGCATGGTTTTGTTAGGTTCGCTGCTGTTTTCTATACAAAAATTTCTCTTAACTTCTATTATTTGAGCATTTTGTTAAGATTCTTATGTCAAATTTAAGTTAAACTTGATTTTTCTATTACTATAAATTTAGTTTATGAAAATTTTAGAAAAACGAAAAAATTTCTCCTCGTATTTTTCATTCTAACAGCTCATTAGTTGCTAATTTATTTATGTGTACAAAATATATGTTTGGTTAGCTTTTCTGTGACTGAGAGCAAAAGTTTGCTTGAAAAATACTCACATTAACATTTCAATTGATTGCCTGTTAAAAATACCATTTTTCACTAATATTATTGTTCACTATTAAAATTTCTTAGGTGTGTGTGAGCTTTGATATTTGTTGTCAATTTAATTACACATTTTAAAAACAAAGCTGCCAAAATTGGTAAATATAATCAGTTAATCAGTTTATTACGCTTGAAGACGGTAGCTTCTATAAATTAGTACAAGGAAATCAAGTTGACTTTGTAGTATACAATAAGCAATTAAAATCAAAACTTCCGACGTAAAAACAACGGTTGAGAGCAAAAAAAACTGCTTAAAAATTGCTTGCGGAGTTTCATGTACGAGTACGTATATAATGGATTATGTAAATAATTAAAAAAAATAATGACTATTAATAAATTCATACGATTAAAATCTCAACCATCTAAATAAAGTGTTTCTTGTTGGGTTTTCTAACTAAATCTGAGAGTGTGTAGATTAACAGCCTTATCGTGTATCTTTTCGCGTTGCGTTTATTTCGCGTTTTGTTTTGTGCTTTTCGTATTTTTCGAAGAATTGAGAGAGAAAAATTTGTAAATCTCTCAAACGCAATCGAAATGCGAAACCAAACGCAAACGCAGTTTTGTTGATAATTTACATGCTTAGCAGACTTCACTACGTATTTGTGGCATGATGGATGAGCTATTTCGTGGAAAAAGTCTCTCAAACCAGACGATCGCAAAATGCTCGCGTTTGGTGTGATTCTGAACAGTGGCTCAGTGAACAATTTTTTTTATGCACGGCGCTACCTTCTCTAAAAGATCCAGAAAAACTTCTTTTTTCATGCGTAGTTCATCATAAACCTGTTCATTATATAAAATAAAATAATGCACAATCATAACAAATAATATTAGAGTTACTGAAGCTCCGACATATGTAAAAGATCCGAATTGTCCCTCTTCTGAGTATCCCCGTATTTTGTTCCACGCTATGACGCTGCGCTCTAGTAGTCGCACGAGGAATATTGCTGCTATATTCACTCTCTTATAAAGAGCACACGATAATAAGCACAATATCAATATGTAAACATTGTGTGCGAATTATCAGATTTGCTTTTGTTGTACAAATTGTTGCCATACATCAATTATAGCACTAATTCATTGGGATTCCTAAAAAATACTTGTAAAAATGCTAAAAATGCCTCATACATGGTAACTCTTTGTGCTCTGCAGGCAGGGGAAGTCTGCAAGACTACGTAAAGTTTGTTTACCTTTGCGTTTCTCCTCAAAACTGAAACGCAGTCTACTCGAAAAAGTTTGATCATACCATTTGGAACGCATTGCGTTTGAGTCGCGTTTGAGTTTGCGTTTGCATTTAAAAATACGCGATAAGGCTGTAAAGTACAATACTTAGTTTGCTGGTTGCCGACGCGTTTGGAATTCTAACGCGTCTACAATTCTGCTACTTCTCGCTTAAGTTTGGCTTCCACTTCGACTCAAAGCTGATGCTTCACAACCACTTCACTGTTGATGAGCATCAATGTTGATGAGCATAAATGTTGATGAACTTCAATGTTGATGAGCTCCCATGCTGCTGGTCTGGTGTTGCTGAGCGATGACGATGATTTAGTTTTTGCTTTGCTTTTCATTCCATTTTTCTTTTCGTAAAAACGCGACTATTTACTATTAATTTGTTTTGTCTTTACTTTTGTTTTCAAATTCATACAATAATGTTGCGTATTATTTCGTGTTTTAATGACACTTTTTATGATTTTACTCCGTAAATATAAAGAAACTAATATATTTGTACTGATGGTAAAGAATATTATGTGTCTATGTGGTTGGTTTCATCGTGTGAGATTTTTACCACTTTTAACTTAATTCTAACTTGAACATTTTCGCGTTGGTATCCACTTTTCATTAAGCATAACTGTTCGTGCGTTGATTTGTTTTTGTTGCGTTTGTGTTCTTCTTGCTTGTTGTAAATGGTTGACGGCGAAGCACGTTGGTCTTATTTTAATTATGGCATACAAAAAAAAAATTCACATTTGCTGGTTCTGTTTCATGTGGTTATTGTACATTTAAATCCTTTCGAAAGGTTATTAAATCCTTTCGAGATTCATTATTTTATCTTTTTTTCTTTTCTGTTCTTTTTCTTTTAATTATGTTTTGTTGTTGCGTTTCTGGTGATAAAACTAATCACTCTTAAATTCTTGCATTAAAATGAGAAACTTTGTCTGTCGTCAAAACTGATAATTAATTCGGGTATACGTTCAATAACTTAGAATTACTTTCACCCAATTATCGAAATTAAATCTTTTCAGACTTTCAATTTAATCAATTTAATAAACTACGATTTCATCCCGGCACGTGCACACTCGTCAACGATCCCACACAAAAAGAAGGCAGATTCGGCTTGTCGCCGACCTATCTCAACCGCAGCGCACACGTCACGCGGTCCCGTCGCTATCGACGTCTCGCTTTCCCCCACAACAAACGCTAAGCGAAGCGGGTTCCGTAATATGGCATGATCCAAACTGCATAGAAAAAAAAAGCTTCTAGAAGGTTCGGATCACGCCACATTAAGGAATCCGCTCTCACTATCAGTTTCCTACTCTGCGAATCGACTCGCTCTCACGACGAATTCAAAACCATTTACCTCGTGGTGGTGGTGTTCAGTAAGTCGTCGATCCCGGTGAATCCGGCCTCACAATCTTAAAAGTACATGACAGTTTCCGCTAAAGGAAAGTCCACCATCACCTCCAGGCGAAAATGATCCTTATTTTCCGTCATTAGTTTCACTAATTAGTACGATCCGTTGCAGAATTCTCTAATCGTCTCATCACTTATATTGCTGTATCTTGGTGGCAGGAAAACTATGCTGTCGTCCACCTCCATTAAAATTCGTTTGCCATATTTACTTTTTGTTTTGCGTACTGTTTTTATAGCATAGCTCCTATTTGGCTCCATATCTTTGATGCGTAATATTGTCTTCAATGTGTAATTTCTTTCGTTGAAATCCTCCAAGGCGTTTAAAGAAAATGTTGATTTCTGATTTTGAGACATTCTTTCTCTTTGTGCCTTTTGATGGTTCCAAATATGTGTAACGACTAAATAGACATCGTCGAAGAACGTATTATTTATACATTTTTAAATTTGATAGAAAAACAATGAAAACAGAACTGAGAATTGAGTTACAATCATCATACACCACCAAAACAAAATGTATGGAGAAGCAAGATAAACAGTGAAAAAACAACTCAATTGAGACGAATAAGGAGAGAAACAAGCCTTCGTAATTAGTTTTACCAAAGAATATGTAGTAATATAGAAGACGCATGACTCAAATTTTGAAATTTTTAAAAGAATCGATTAATTTGTTGAGTACAGCGGGCGATGAGAAGAACGGGAGAGATTCGTCTGGGTTTGTTTTAAATTTTGCATTTTAGGGTTTTTGAAAGAAATTTTGCTTTTCATAGCTTTGTTCTGCTTCTTATTCGATGTCCAAGCTATGTAAAGCGCTGGCACGATCTACGTTCCGAGCATAGCGTGCTCTTGAAGAATTCGTACAGGCAGTACATTTAAGAAGAAGAATACTTTAGTCGGCATATCAATATATTTAATACCTTAACTGAAGTGCTTCTGTCTGACCGTGTATAAATTTACCATGTTATTGTCGTGTCCAAAACCATTATTAAAATTAAAAAAAATTAAAATTAATTAAATTAAAATTAAAATTAATTAAAAAGTTAAGGACCAAAATTTTTAAAATTTATGATTTTAGTTCTATTAAGTTCTATTAGTTTCAATAACACATATTGGTACAACAATTATATTATAATTTTATACATATAAAATAACAATTAACAATAACCTATAATAATTTAATAATAAACCTAATTTAAAATACTAAACAGTTTATTAAGCCGGCAAAATGTTACAAAAAACAAAATTTCTTTACTTAATAACTTAACTTCCCGTACTTAAGCTAAAAAAAATCCAAATCAAAAGACCTACAGACGTAAGCACCTGAATTGTTATTGCAAAGGAACCAAAAAGAAATCAAATTCCGTTCTTCCCTCACCCGCTGCTTTTATCCACAATTTCGTCGTTCCATTCTCACCTCCTTTGACATACAAGATTCCATCGATCAACTCTTCTTACGCATAATCATTTATGAAGGAATACAAGCGAACCCGATTTGTATTTATACAAAAACAAAGCAATGGCAATGAGAAGCAAATAACACGAAATCGCCACGAAGTTATCAAACAATTTCATTTCATTTTCATTTCATTTCATTTATTTTTCCAAAAACGGCTGTACAATAAGAAATGTATTTCTTTTATAGTACAAAATTCTTATTGATAATTATTAACATTAACAATAGATATATATTCGTATCTTAAAACTAATATCTTAAGCCTAGTGCAGAAGAAAGACATAGCAGAGAGAGGAAGGTAGCGAAGATAGTAGACAGGAATAGAAAGAGAATGTATATGTAGAATAGGAAGAGAATGAATGATAGTAGAAGATTATGAGAGGCAGTGTCAGGAGAATCGATATTACGAGAAGAATTCAATTGTGGCATGCTTCAAGGATCTTGCCCCTGCAATGAGCTTGAGGCTCGTGGGCAATGAATTCCACAGTTTTACGGCGTCGATAAAAAACAATCTTGAAGAGTTCAGGCAACTATATTCGGGGATAATTAACAAAAGACCTCTACGCGATTGACCGAACCGTAACTTCTGAAAAAAGTAGTCAGGAGTACGGGAATGAATAATTTTATGTAGAATGATACAAGTTCTAGCTTTAATGTAATCCTTAATGTCACAGCCTAGTACGCCATATCTAAATGCACCTAAGTGCTCAATGTTGCGAAGGCCGTACACGTACCTGGTCGCAAGATTAAAAGCAACGGAGAGCTTGAGAGAGGAGCGTGCGTCAAGTTTATTATAAATTGCAATCGAATAAATAATTAGTGGTAGAACTAGCTGCATAACAAGTTTGCGTCTAATTACAACTGGAGTAAAAGGTGCAGAAGGCCGAAGATTCCTGAGAACGAAATAAATATTTCTTACAACATTGTTAATGTGGTCCGAACAACTCAGAGACGTATTTATACGATAGCCTAAGCTGACCGCCACATTTACAAGTTTTAGCTTATTTCTTCCAATAAATATGTCAGGAATGTCACAATAGCATAATTTGAGTCTTGAGATGGGCAGAACAGTTGACTTCAATGGATTGAGTTGCAGGCAGTTCTTTACTGACCAGCTTTAAATGATATCCAAATCCTCATTTATTTTAGCTACCAAATCCTCTCTAAGATTATCCTTACTTGACAGATACATTTGAATTGAGGTGTGCTTGCAAATACGAAAAATATCATTTAAAAACATTGAGAACAGCAGAGATCATAAAACTGAACCTTGCGGTACTCCGCTGCTAATTCTTTTTAATTTACAACAGAGTAAACAGTGATTAACTGTATCAAAAGCCTTGGAGAAGTCAAGCAGACATAATAAGGTCAGCATCCCACTATCGTAGAATGGTCTGATGTCGTCTAAGACCTTAAGGACTGCGGTAGTGCAGCTATGTCCAGCACGGAACCCAGACTGATTGACATCCAAGAGCTTACATTCAGTCAAATACTTAGAAATTTTATTAGCTATGATCATTTCGAGTACTTTTGATAGAGGAGACAAAATGCTTATTGGCCTAAAATCAACGGGTTCAACTGCATTCGATTTTTTAGGTAAGGGTATGACAATTGCATTTTTCCACAAACTGGGGAAAGTTGAAGTTGTAAAACAGTGGTTTATAATATGGGTAAAGGGACCAATGATATACGCCAGGATTATTTTATCAAATTTAAGATATACCCCATCTACACTAACTGCATGAGACTTGACCATTAGCAGCTCCATAGAAACTTCAGACTCACATACAGTAGTAAATTCAAATCTACGAGTAGATGTATTGATAGGTTCAACGGCAAGAGCAGATATATTGTCGTTAGTATTCTCTGTATAATGAGAGAGAAAGTGATCATTTAAGATGTTAGGGTCAAGTGTACCAGGGGCAGCACCGTTGCTATTGTTGTTATGAACACCTAACTTATTTAGATTGTTCCAAAGAACTTTGGGCGGCAACAAAACATTAAGCTTGGTTCTAAAATAAGCAGCTTTCGACCGCCTGATAAGACGAACCGAGTTATTTCGTGCACGCTTGTAGCTCTCCCATCTCTCCGATGTAGAGTTTCTTTTCCAGAGATAACGCAGCTTGTTACGCTTGCGTATGGCTTTCAATACCGTCTCAGTGAACCATGGACAAGTGGCCTTAATCGACCTTACAGTCCTAACAGGAACACACTTAACAAACAGTTCGTTAACTAACTTCGTTAGCAGTGATGTTTTTTCGTCCACAGTGGAGCAGAGCAAAGCAATATTATTCCACTGAACCATACTCGACTCATAAAATAATTTCCGAATGTCTATCGACTTGAAGTCATAGTAGGAAAAAGTCATTTCATTTGAGTTACGACTCAGGGGTATACCCAAAGTGCAGAATAACAAGTCATGATCAGATAAAAAGTAAATTTGGTCAAAAAGGTAAACAAGGGATAAATCCGAGACAATGAAATAATCGAGTAGGCTAGGACAATCATTAGCTGAAAAACGAGAGGAGAAAAATGAGAGGAGAATAGAGAGAATGCGTAGCAACACAAAAAACTACTCAATGTTGCGCAACATGGACGTACGGCTACGTCCACAGCACAAATTTTGCTGTTCAAAAATTCGTATGAGATGCGCCTTCTATATATTGTATATTCTTTGGTTTTACCCTTATAGTATTTAGTTCTCCTGAATTCTAACTCAAAATAAATAAAACTCTATTTGATTTTCTGCTCAAAGATAATAAAACAATCTTTCTTGAGTATTTTTAGTGATATTATAAAGGAATTCTAGACATAAATGACCACAGTTATATGAATTGTAATTTTGGTGTTGAATATGTTGATATGAATATTGTTGATATGTTGATAAAGTTGTAGGGTATGTTCTCTCCCATATCAAAGAATATACAATATATAGAAGGCGCATCTCATACGAATTTTTTAACAGCAAAATTTGCTCCGTGGACGTAGGCGTACGTCCATGTTGCGCAACATTGAGTAGTTTTTTGTGTTGCTACGCATTCTATCTATTCTCCTCTCATTATTTGATAACTTCGCGGCAATTTCGTGCTATTTGCTTCTCATTGCCATTGCTTTGTTTTTGTATAAATACAAATCGGGTTCGCTTGTATTCCTTCATAAATGATTATGCGTAAGAAGAGTTGAGCGATGGAATCTTGTAAAGGGTTTTCCAATAAGAGGTGTAATTTTGAATAGCCCGCTATTTCGGTAGCTGTCAATTTTGAAGCTGTTATTTTTGACATTTGACAAGTAGAAACTACGCCATTACTAAAAATGGAACGATACACGCTGCAACAACGCATTGAAATTATTAAAATTCACTACAAAAATTGTGAAAATTTTGCAGTCACAGTTCGCAAAACTAAAGCATTTTTGGGTCGTCGTGAAGCACCTTGTCGGACCGCAATACAGAAATTGGTGGAAAAATTCGAGCTGTTGGGACAAGTTAGTGATGTGAAGAATAAAACACGTGCACGTCGCTCAAGAACAACTCAAAATATTGCTGCTGTAGCCCAAAGTATTGAGGATAACCCAGGTTTGTCCATTCCTCGTCGTTCTTTGGAATTGGAATTGATTAATGAGTTTTTATGGCCGGAGTTAGATGGTATTGATCTGGACAACGTTTACTTTCAACAAGACGGCGCTACGTGCCACACAAGAAACGAAACCATTGATCTTTTACGGGAAAAGTTTCCTGACCGTGTTATCTCTCGAAGAGGTGATCACAATTGGCCAACGAGATCTTGTGATTTAACACGTTGCGACTTCTTCCTTTGGGGCCACGTGAAAGGTCTACGCCAACAGCCCAGCGTCGATTCAAGACCTCAAAGATGGAATTCGTGAGGCTATCGAGGACATAGGGCAGCCACTTTGCGATTTGGTTATGGAAAATTTCCTGAGAAGGATATGCTCCTGTAAGCGTGGTCGTGGTGGCCATTTGGCTGATGTTGTTTTTCATTATTAACGGCATACCTTCCTCTTTATTACGAAATAAACATGCGATAATTTATCTCAAAAATGGCATTTTTCTTTGAATATCAAAATTACACCTCTTATTGGAAAACCCTTTATGTCAAAGGAGGTGAGAATGAAACGATGAAATTGTGGATAAAAGCAGGAGTTGAGGGAACAAGGAAATTTGACTTCCTTTTGCTTCCTTTACAATAAAGCATTAGGTGTTTACGTCTGTCGGTTTTTTAGCTTGGATTTTTTTTCGCTTAAGTAAGGAAAGTTAAGTTATTAAGTAAAGGAATTTTGTTTTTTGGAACATTTTGCCGAAATAATAAACTGTGTAGCAGTTTAAATTAGGTTTATTATTAAATTAGGTTATTGTTAATTGTTATTTTATATGTATAAAATTATAATATAATTGTTGTACCAATGTGTTATTGGTAATTCGATACATTGAGCTCAATGCAGGGTTGATTTCGTGTTATTGCCAGCCCATAGGCAATGCTTCCTTAATAGAACTAAAATCATGAATTTTAAAAATTCGAGTCTTTAATTTAATTTTAATAATGGTTTTGGACACTACAATAACAAGGTAAATTCATAGACGGTCAGACAGAAGCACTTTGTTAGTACAAAATAACAAATACAAAGTCGATCTTGTGATTCCTTCGTATAACGTGTTCAAAGTGTTTATATGCCGACTAAAGTATTTTTTTGCTTATACGAATTCTTCAACAGCACGCTATGCTCGGAACGTAGATCGTGCCAGCGCTTTACAAAGCTTGGACATCGAACAAGAAGCAGAACAAAGCTAGGAAAAGCAAAATTTCTTCCAAAAACCTTAAAATGCAAAATTTAAAACAAATCCAGATGAATCGCACTGCTGTACTCCAGAAATTGATCGTTTCTTTCTTTCACACTTTACTTGGCATACGAGTGTTGGATCCATCTCTTCTTACGCATATTAGCTTGCATTGTTAGTGCCAAATAACAGAAGCAAAGTCGATCTTCCGCTCCCTTCATACTCGTTAAAAAGATCTTCCGAACCCCTCACTCATTAGGAGATTATTCAATTTTGCTTTGTTATCAGCGCTGAGAAAACGAAGCATGGCAAAGAGAGTAACTTCGCGAGTAGTGAAGCTGTTTTCACTCACTTGTTTACACCCGCTGTCTGCGACCGACCGCATCTGTTTTGAAAAATTCAAAATTTTGAGTCATGCGTCTTCTATATTATTACATATTCTTTGCCCATATACTTTATAATTTCTTGTGGTGGTTGTAAATTTCCGAAGCTATTAAAATATTCCATAATTTTTCCGTTCTTATAAAAGCTTTGTCCACAGTTATTTCCCCCATCACTTTATTATGGCGATTTGCTTCATTCAGTAATTCTCCACGAATAATATAATATCGAATAATATAATAATAATAATATCGAGCACTTTGCACGCAGCATTCAATGAATTAATTCCTTTATCGCCTCTTGCTAAAAGTTTTTCTAATTTATTTCCGGGGCCGCAGAATTGATAACCAGGTAAATGAAGTTCAATTGGTAGTGCATCTATTAAAGTTTTTATTAAACTTTTTTCAACTGCAGATGATTTTCGACTAAAACTCTTTTTATAACATACAACCATTTTATATCTTTTCAATTAAACAGTTTCGATAGAAATTAATATAAAGGACTGATTTTCTTATTTATATATCACATGCTAAAATGCGTTTCGTTAAACAAGACAAGAATATCATTTTTAAAAATTTAGATTTGTCGACTAATAAATCACATGTAAGATTGTGGAAAGACCAACGTCATGTTGAGTTTAATAAAGAGTCCGAATGGACTAAAGTTTGCGAATATACATATATTTGTACTCAAAGTCATTATATCAACCAAAGTATGAATGCTTGAAGAAATTATTAGATCCGATAAAAAACATGGGCTTCTATACATTTTCCGAAAACGAAGATGGGTTAGAACCAAATGAAGCTAAAAGCAACTCTATTATGATATTATTTATGATATTCGATGATGTTGCATGTGAAAAACAAAATAATATTCGAGCATATTTTGTATGGGTCAACATAAAAATATTGATAGTTTTTACTTATGCCAAACATATACACGAATCCCTAAACATCTGATACGTGATAATGCAAATATAATAATTATGTTCAAACTAGACGAAATGAATATGAAACATATTTACGATGATCATGTGGGTACAGATATGTGTTGTAATTTCTTTTGTTGGGTGGTCTTCCTCCGGATTCCGTCGTCCTCAGGACAACGAGTGAAACTCTTTATTTTTGGTTTTGGATTCAATCTTCCTTTTAATTTTTAGGTTTCTTTATTTCTACACTGACGACTTATACATTATTGTCTTAGTTACAAAAACCGCGACTTTTTGCACGCTATGTTTTCTGCACCTTCACTACGACCGCGTCGCTTGGATATAATTTTAAGACTCTCGTTCGAATCTTTTTCTTGGTTCCACTCTGGCTTGGTCGACGCACCCGTCGACCGCACCAAAGTGGGTCGGTGTTAGCGCGTGTCGCAATTTCCATTCTTTCGCAATTTTTGTATTGCGAAATATCAATATCGGCAGAATTAAATCGTTCCCAATTTAATTCTTCCCCGTTTGGTTTTGGATTATTTTTATTATTTCTTTAAACCAAGCGTTTTATGGTCACTGCAAAGAGCTATGATTTTTATGGTTTGGAAGCTCCCTACTAGCTAGCTTCCACGATCAATACCAATGCTAAACGCTATGGTTGTTGGCTTGGTTTTCCAAAGCTTGACTAAAGCTTCTGGCTACCAAACAAAGCGCTGCGGTTGCAGACTTGGCTTTCAGGTTTACTTTAATGAAAGCTTGGATGGAAATTGCGATCGCAACATACAACATCCCTCCACCCTAGGGGAAGAAAAATTTAGTAATGTATAAAACGATATTAAATTTTTCTTGTACATTTATGATTGGTTTGGGTGGCTTATGTGTGTTATGGGTTTACTGTTCTTTCTAAATTATGAAATCGTACTTATTGTAATGCATGTATGTAATAATATGTGTTTGGTGTTTATGCAAATTTATAATATATTATATAAATGTATAAAATAAAATAAAATAATAAGATGAAATAACATTTTGTTGTTGACGTCGATGTTCATCTTGCCGTTGCTGTGTTGACCATATTGACGCTGTTGTCGGCGTTGACGTTGTTGCGAATGTACATATTGACGATGGTGTCGACGCTGACGTCGATGTCGAGCTTGACTTT
The DNA here is from genome assembly GCA_949629155.1 of Myopa testacea. NCBI lineage: Eukaryota > Metazoa > Arthropoda > Insecta > Diptera > Conopidae > Myopa > Myopa testacea. The sequence goes on along the minus strand of OX451346.1, from coordinate 31,181,261 downwards.
GCTGCTGGTGAGCGTGTTGACGGTCGTCTCGACGTTGGCGTTGCTGTGGATGTACACCCCGTTGTAACAATATATTCTTCTCTAGTGTTATGTAGGAATGCTGCTGCTGGGTAGCTGACTTGAATGTAGTCGTGTTGTATTTGAAACGTGCGGCGGCCGAACCGCCTGTTTTCTTCCTATTTTGGTTGGTATTGATGTTACTCAGTTGTTGTCTTTGGTAGTATGGTGTTGATGGTTGACCCCATCCTTGCCAGAATTCTTATTTGTAAGTAATGTAAGGGTTGGTATTCTTGGCTTCATCTGTAGTTGCGTCACGTTTTTTATTGGCGCCCTTTTCTGTTTTTATATTAAACTGCTCCTTGCCCGTAATTCGGTCCTGGTTACTGCTGATGTTACAACTAAAAAATTTTACTTTTGTAACTGTTGATGCTGTAATAGCTATTACTGTATTACAGATGAATAGGTTGCAGTAGATTTAACCGGCGAACCTTTGACTGCTATTCATTTACGTGGTGGTTTATCACCGTCGCCGCCACTCGATGATGCGATAACTTATGTTGTCTCGTAATCGCGGCAGCATGCAATCCACTCGCAGGACTTAAAGCTGTCATGGGTTCATGTTCACGATGATTTCGCTGTTCAGCGACAACTGAGTCGTAACCCCTGATAAACTTTCTTCCCGAGACTACCATCTCGTTATGTTGTTGTTGTTGCCAAAATGTTGTAAAAATGTTGTAGTTCTTTCAAATCTGCTCTTTCAGATTTCAGGTTTTTGCTGGTTGTCATTGTTAACCTGATCAGCTGTTTGGTACAGCTACCCTTCCCTCTTCGAGTTGTTTGGGCGTTTTTTCGAAGCCCTGTTGTGGTGTGTCGTTGCACTATGAGTGTGTGGTTGGTGCTGCTGTAATGGGTGTACATTTGGATGGCTGTCCGGTTCTCTGCATGCTGGATTCTGCTTTTATATTTTACATTTTATTCTGGTCCTTAATTATTCAATTTTAACATATTTTGGTTACCAATTTAAAATAACTTGAATTTTGATTAAAATTTAATTAGTGTATTTTAATGCTGATAAGATAACGTTGTTTTGATGCAACTATATTATAATATTTCTGTACTTTCTATCTTATTTTAATGTATGAATTTATTTTTCTTTTCAATCAATATCTAATTATGTTATTTTGTAAAAGTGCATTTCTCTTTGTTAGTTTCTAATATATTTTAATGCTATTTTATAATTTGTATGCAATTAAGAATTTATATTATTAATATTGTGAATTGTACTTATTTTTATTCAATTCATACTTTATCTCCATTTTCATTTAACATAAAATTCCATTGCGTGATTCCTAAACAGTTCAATAATTTTAGTTCTTACAATAAATATCTACATACATATTTTATTCCTATCTTACAATCAGATTAAGGGCCTTATGCTCGAACTGCGAACGGTACCGCTTCTCAGCGTTACTCTTTGTTATATTCGTTAAACAGCTGCTCAAAATGTGTTTTTAGTATACACACAACTTCGGCTTCTGATAGAAGCGGTACCGCTGAAATTTCTCCTCTTTACAACAACAGTTTACACTCTTCTTACGTATTTACGTTAGAAAAGCTTATTTTGCAAACAACAGTAGCGGAAGTGGTGTGCCGTTGCGAAGCGGTTGCTTATTAGCAATATCTGCTGAAATAATCAAATATATAGCGTGGAAACAAACAAAAGTAAAAAAAATTCATTCTTTGTGTTTCAGCGCATATATTTTTCTTAGTGATAAGTGAAAAAAATTTCAAATACACACTCAACAGAGACCAAAACAGGTACAAATTCACATTGAATACATATAATCACAAGAAAGAAAGAGACGTCTGATTGTAAAATTTGTGTACACCAGATACACAACTTTTACATACCAGTTGACATGTAGGGGAAATACGTAAAGCGCAGTTCTCTCAACGGGGCTCATCGTAAGAGTTAGCACATGCTGTTTTAAGAGCAACGGCAGCGGAGGTACCGCTACTGTTGCGCAGTTCGAGCATAAGGTCCTAATTTTGAAAGTACTTTTGGTGTACATTTTTATTTGTAAATGTACTATAATTATTATATATATATATACATATGTAACAATGTTTTTATTATTTTTGTAATTTATTTTTTCTTTTTTCTAGGTTATTTTAAAGTTATTCGCCTTTGGTGTTTTATTTTTCTCTTTTTTTTTTCATTCGCTGTTTTTAAACTGCATTTTGCTCGGTTGTTCAACTTTGTTTCTGCATTATTGCAGTGCTTGCGTTTTTCGCTCAATTCTTAGCTTCTGTTTTGTTTGTTATTACCTTGATTTCGTTAATATTTTATATTATACTAGCTACTTTTCATATACCGTATATTACCAATTAAAATTAATACAAACTACGAATTTACTTTATTATGAGATTTTGCTTAAATAAACAAGTTGTTGCATATTGAAACGTTATTCTAATTTTGTATTTACTTTCTTGTTGAATTTGTCTTGATTTCCTGTCCTAAGTCTGAAATTAAAATTTTAAATTTCGCTAATACTTTTGATTTTACGTTTCCTGCAAGTGCTTTTATATCTGTAATATATCCTGCTATATTAAGACTAATGCTCCCTGCTTTGTATCGTGTAAAATTGAGGCACAATCTTTTTATAATCGAAGTGCATGCTAACTGTGTAATTAGCAAGGTGATTAGTAGAACTCTGCTCCTATTTCTATTGTCCCCTTTGCTTTATTGGTTAATTTATTCACGGTTTTATTCACTTTATCGTTTTGTTCTCTTGTTGTTTTTATTTTTTTTTTCTTTTGTTCTTAGTGTACCTAATATTTTTGTCTCTATCTTATTTATAGTTTATAACTCATTCATATCTATGTATTCTATCCTATTATATTAATTGATTTTGGCCTACACCTAATAACGTGATTATTGTAAATAACTTAATTTAATGTCTCCTAACCCTATTTTCCTAGTTCAGTGATTCTGATGGATTCCTATGTAATTGTCTAATTAATCCTATACTCCTATTTAATCGCTAATATATAACTTAAGTAAGTTATTGTGGAATGGCTTTTCCCTTCCCTTAATATTTAAAACTGTAGTAATTGGACTTTTAATCTTTACTACTTTATATGGTCCTATCCATATTGGAGAAAACTTATTTTTCCTAGTTTGGTTTTTAATTAATACACTATCTCCTATTTTAAATTCTACTAAATTTAATTTATTATGATACTGTATCTTAGCTCCCTGTTTCGCTAAATCCTGATTCTTTCTCACTATTTCGTGAGCCCTTGTTGCGTGCAGCTCCTCGTCGAGAACATGATTAATAAACCTGAGAAGAAATAATAAGATGCATTATAAAGGGTTTTCCAATAAAAGGTGTAATTTTGAATAGCCCGCTATTTCGGTAGCTGTCACTTTTGAAGCTGTTATTTTTGACATTTGACAAGTAGAAACTACGCCATTACGAAAAATGGAACGATACACGCTGCAACAACGCATTGAAATTATTAAAATTCACTACAAAAATCGTGAACATTTTCGCAAAGCTAAAGCATTTTTGGGTCGTCGTGAAGCACCTTGTCGGACCGCAATACAGAAATTGGTGGAAAAATTCGAGCTGTTGGGACAAGTTAGTGATGTGAAGAATAAAACCCGTGCACGTCGCTCAAGAACAACTGAGAATATTGCTGCTGTAGCCCAAAGTGTTGAGGATCACCCAAGTTTGTCGATTCCTCGTCGTTCTTTGGAATTGGGCATTCCACAAACGTCATTACACCGTATTTTGCTGCCGTATGATCCCGACAACGTTTACTTTCAACAAGACGGCGCTACGTGCCACACAAGCAACGAAACCATTGATGTTTTACGGGAAAAGTTTCCTGACCATGTTATCTCTCGAAGAGGTGATCACAATTGGCCACCGAGATCTTGTGATTTAACACCTTGCGACTTCTTCCTTTGGACCACGTGAAAGATAAGGTCTACGCCAACAGCGCAGCATCGATTCAAGACCTCTAAGATGGAATTCGTGAGGCTATCGAGGACATAGGGCAGCCACTTTACGATTTGGTTATGGAAAATTTCCTGAAAAGGATATGGTCCTGTAAGCGTGGTCGTGGTGGCCATTTGGCTGATGTTGCTTTTCATTATTAACGGCATACCTTCCTCTTTATTACGAAATAAACATGCGATAATTTATCTCAAAAATGGCATTTTTCTTTGAATATCAAAATTACACCTCTTATTGGAAAACCCTTTATACCAAAATTACTTACCCAGTAGATAGTCGCCACATCAGATCTAAAAAAAATAAGAAATTAAAGATTGGTACTAAGAAATCTTTAGAAGAAAACTGAAGGAGGTATCAACCAGCTAAAATTATGGGCCCCTGGTAGTACGGCTGAACGCCGAGGCCAACCGAAGAAGAGAACAGGTGTAGGAATGAAAAAAAAATAATAGAGTATTAGAAGTCTGTCCGATTAGAACATTCTGGAATACTAAATTTCGTAAAACCGAAAGTTTTTTGTAGCCTTAACGGAAAAGTAGGTATCCTAATATGGGAGTTAAGAAAAAGATCCTACTAAAAATTAGAGAGAAAACCAGAAAAACCTGTTTATTTAGTATAAGAAAATTTCAAGGTCAGCTAGGAGATTAAGGAATTGGGTCGAAGGAGAAAGAAAAGAAAGAAGATTTGGGATTGATCGATGAACAGCTAAACTATACGGACGAGCAATGTCCGGATAAAATAAAAATAGTTTCTTTGTGGTATCAGTAAAAATAAGAAAGTAGATTTCTTTGCTAAAACTTTAAACTAACGTAAAGTAAATTCAAGAACATATTTTAAAAGGGATCTTTAAAGAAAAGGTGAACGACTCCACCGGACAAAAAGCTAAGCTGGAAGACTGCGAGCGAGTCCACCGACCACAAAATTGAGTCGACCATCAGCAGCGAGTCCACCAACCGCCAAGAAAAGTGCAGATCACAGATAAGTCTTTTACTATACAAAACCCAAAACTATCCAAACGAGCCCCTTGAAAATGGAACCTGAATTACTCTGTGCTCGAAACAGAAATCAAATCGTCTGATAAGAAGGCTGGTGCCGAAGAGGTGTGACGCGGAAAACGAATATATTCATCAGTTAATAAAGAAACATAAATTTTTTATTGTATGAAAACACAGAATATAGAACCCAAACGAGGGTGAATAAAAGTTGTAGCCAAAAGAATTGCCTATGGTTAACGGTGAAAAACTGAAACGGTGGTTAGGTACAGAGAAAAAAAATTATCACGGTTAGCGAAGCTTCCGTGCAAAATAAATTGCGCGATAGAAAATTAGAGAGAAAACGATATGTATGGCAATGAATAAATTTGTGAAATCTGTCTCTATAAAAAAAAAATTGCCTTTAAACAAGAAATTAAAAGCCGTTGATCATCTAAATGTTCTATGTTGTGTTTGTTATATTTAAGTAGGTGATTGTATATATGTAGGTGGTAAAATAAATTACAATAATAAGAATATTAGAAATAATATTGTCGAACATATGTACATATATGTATTGCGGGGTGAAGCGAACAATTGTAGCAAAAGAGAAAGTCATTAGCGCGTAGGTCCTGTCTATGAAGAGCTCTTCCGGGAGGGTCCGCGACTCGAAAGTCGCCCAGTAAAGTGTTGAGTGTCTACGCATCTGAAAGTAAAGATGGTAAAAGAAAACAGAAAAATATAGTCTTTTGAAAATTTGAGAAAAAGAAAACTGTGTAGCCGATTACCAACCCAAGAAAATTTTAAATTCCCCTTCAATGGCGAAGCAAGGAAACGATGATATCGAAAATATATGCTTTGCTATTGTAAATATTGTAAATAAATGATATGCTAAAAATATAAGTTTATTGCGTACTGAGAGGAAAAGAAGAGCATTAATACGAAAGCGTATATAAACATAGTAAACTAATAATTAAATTAATGTCAACATTTATATTTATACATGGGAACAATAAACATGTCAGTAGAACTTTAAACGATGTGCTAAATTATTTGAAATTGGATAGAGGGGAGGAGGGAACATTGCGAAGTGATGAGTCGACGCTAATAGGAGCGTCGAAAGACGTCAAAGGGTGGATGAGTGTGTGAATATGTGAAATAAGTTTTTTCTTTTTAATAAAGGTTCGCGACTTTGTGGAGGCATGGAGGGTTGAGAACCGCGACCAGTAGGAGATGATGAGCTAGCTAGAGGAATCATGCCTGTTCCGAAATAACGGAACCAAAGTCGCGTAACAAATGGCGCCCAACTTAAATGAGGCTCGGCGATTCCTTTTTGCCCGGGTTTCCAAAAAAATGTTGGCTTGGATGGGCTGAACAAAGCAGAATCCAATTGCACAAAGAGACTTGGTCAACAAGGAATCGCAGACAAAAGCTTGTTTATATATGCGCTAAAATTATACCAGAGTGTAAAAATCCAACTAAAGAGATGTCGCCTATGCGAGGGATTCCAATTAAGCAGCCTGGAAAAAAGTAAAACAATAAAGTACTAAGGCAAAAAGTAGGATCCTCCGCAGATGAGCAGACGCAAAACAAAGCAATATAAACAAGCAATAGTATTAATAAGTAGTAGGTTATAAAATTAAGTTGCGTTTTATCCTCCGCAGCTCAACCACGAACTTGATGTCTTGGGATGGCGTTATGAGTCAATTCCAATTGCACAAACTAGGGAAACACTGCGGATGAGCAACCGCAAGTTAAAGACATTTTAGTAAAGTATTAGTATTAGTAAAGCGTTCGCACAGTTCAATTGCGTATGCAGGTTTAATTTCATAGAAATTTCTGATTTGATGACTTGGATTGGCGGATTTAGAAGCCAAATCTAACTGCATCAAGATTAGAGCATGGGTTTTGTAGGAGTAAGGTATCCTGATGGCCAATTCCAGATGTACTAGAACTGCAAAATCTTCATGAAAAGAGCAGTTGAACAAGTGCGAAAAGCTTTTAGTTTTTTTTAGAAATCTTCGCAAGACAGTGGCTTGGGCTGGCAATAGCTGTGCCCAAATGAACTGAAAAGGAGAAAATAAGCAAGAAGTTTTTTTTTGTTAGTAATCAAGTAAATTATAGGGAATATTTAAATGTGAGACTGGAGCGTGAATGAATGGAATTGACGTAAGAATCAGAACGAAGATCAATCGTACACAAGCATGTTTAACCTCCTTCCCTATCCAAACGTTTATCAAATACATACTCATATCAAATTTCGATACATTAGAGGCAAAGAAAAAATTGGTGTCATAGTATAAACTACTTATTCCTAAATCATATTACACATATTATAATATATCATTTCTAATCTTATATCAATTCTAAACATAAGTGTATTATTCGTAAGATACGCCTACCAATCTTTTTCTTTTGAAATCCTTGAAGTTTTCGTATACTGGAGACAGTTTATTGCGTGGCATAATATTTTTTTCGCCTTGTACATTGAAAGTTTTGTTGTAATAATCCGGTATAGGGAAATGTCCGCAGCAAGTCAATTGCGTGAAAACCTGAAAAAGAAAAGAGATCAATAATTTGACTTAAACAGATCTTCGCCTCATGTTAAAGAGGTTAGATTTAATACACCCTTACAGTATTTGAACAGGAATAATAGAAACATGGCAGAATCGGAAACTAGTAGATTTCGCGGTGTCTCGTTTACCGACTTATCGGACACTATTATTAGGGCCCCGACAACGAAGTCGTCACAAGAAGAAACCGCGATGTCTTTAGAGGCCAGAGATCAGTCTATAGGTAAAACGCAGGGTGCGAAACCAAAGCGAACCGGACACAACCACGTAGGTTGGTGCATCGATCAGGGTTGGAGACCGGAGGGTGCGCAGCGAACAGATTTCGGGGGAAATGAAGGCTTTAGGGACTCCGACATAGAGCCGATGAGGCATATCAATCCACGAGAAGACCCAGGGGTCGATAAATTAGTAGGTAATGCGTGCGCCTCGATGAAAAATTCTATGGAAGCTTCGATTAGGGCACAAATTTTTGCCGGCCTGAAAGTAGGAATGGAAGAAATATTGAACAAATTAGAAAAGTCATTACACTTACCAAAGGGAAGCGAGAATCAGCATATGATGAATACGCAGAACAGATATGGTCAATACCAACGCAACAATAAATCGGCAATGACAGGTTATAGGATAGGTGCAGAGGTAGCAAAGCAAGACGCGTATCGATCACAAATTCCGAATAAGAACAATGCAAGAACTTACGGTCAGCCAGTTCAATCAGAAAGCTTTCAAAGTACGCACGGACCAGAAAGAACCTATTTTGACTCGACTAGTGGTCGGCCAAGCGGCAATGGGGCCGATTTTCAAAGGAATACGCCGTTTAGTGGTAGTATAAATGTCGGGAAATGGGGTTTAAATTTTGATGGCAGTCCAAATAGCGTAGCAGTTGAAGATTTTATTTTTCGGATAGAATATTTGCAAACACAATACAGCTGCACACGGGTAGAAATAATGAGAAACTTTCATCAACTATTGTCGGGTGAAGCGAGGGATTGGTATTGGTTGTTGTCGAAAACAAATGTAGTGTCTGATTGGTCAACTTTGCGTCACGCGTTAATTCGGCGTTACCGAACAAATCGTACGGATTTTGAACTAATGCGCGAACTGGTAGAAAGGCGACAGTTGCCCGGTGAATCGATTGACGTTTTTTTCAAGCCATATGGAAATTGCGCTCTCGCTTAACATATCAAATGCCGTAATATGAAGTCACCGACACAATTAAAGGATATCTCAAAGACTCTTTAGCCCGCATAGTATACGCGTTGCCGGTATACTCCGTAGAATAGTTGAGGGATGAGTGCATACAAATTGAACGAACTTTTCAACGGCGTGATGTACGCAATATTCATCCATCGATTCCTCGCTATCAACGTCCAATAAGTGAGATGGTACTAGATGAAGATGAACATTTGGAATGCGAACCACGTCTAGAAAGAATACAAGAAGTATCAATGGCATTAGTACCAAAAGATAATAAACAACAAAGTCAACCGAATCCAAGATGCTGGAACTGTCATAAACAAGGGCACACATTCAGAGAGTGCATGCCATTACAACAGATGTGGAAGACCAAACGTGATAACGCCGAAATGTCCAAAATGTGGTCTGGGAAACATCAACAGGAACATGGTAGCTGCGGGGGAACCGTGCTCCGATCAGAATCCCGCGAAGTCGGAAAAATAGATATAGATGTGAACGCGGATCAATGTAGCAGAGATGTCGAAGTCGGGAGTCATCAAAACGAACCTGAAAAAAGAGAGATGTCAGTATATTGAAAAATGTGATAAACTATAATAACGAAACGGGTCATCAGAAACAGAGTAAATCGTATCAACAAAAGTTCGTAGATTATTATAAAGCTCGCGAACGGATCTTTAAAGATGATCAGCTAGTCAGAAAGCGCAAAGTGACTCGAAAGATTCAAAAGACTCGAGAACGATGGAAACAACAACAACAAGACGTTGCGCAAACTAGTTATAGAATCCATGAACAAAATCAATCACAAGGATCCACGTCCGTATGCAGAAATCTTCATAGCAGATAAAGCGATGATAGGATTGTTGGACACTGGAGCATCCGTGAGTGTGCTAGGAAAAGCATGTCATGAGCTTCATGAAGAAATGAATATTCCTATTGTACCATATTTTTGTATAGTTAAAAGCGCTTCGGGTAACAACAGCAATGTAATAGGAAAAGTAGATCTAGAAATAAAGTATAAAAATGATAAAAATTATATAACGTTTTATTTATGGCCTTATCTTGCACAAGAAATATATTTAGGTATAGATTTTTGGAGAAAATTCGATCTTGCACCAGAAGTAATCGGAGTAGCGGAAGTTAAAGAGGAAAATGAGTCCACACTGAGCAAAGATGGAAGCATAGTTCAAAACATGCATAAACTAACACCTGAGCAAAATGAAAACCTAGAAATGGTGAAGAAGCAATTCACATCGTTTGAAGAAAATGGACTTGGTCGTACTCATTTGGAAAGACATGATATACAATTGATAGAAGGAGCTACGCCGGTAAAAGATCGTCATTACCCTATATCACCTGCAGTGCAGAAGATTGTATACGAAGAGGTCGACAAAATGCTTCAATTAGGCGTGATAGAAGAAAGCCAGAGTCCGTGGAGCAACCGTATCACAGTCGTGCGCAAACCAGGGAAGAATCGTTTTTGTCTCGATGCAAGGAAGCTGAATGAAAGAACTATTAAAGATGCATACCCTCTGCAAAACATTGATGGTATACTGAGTCGCATTGATTATACTCACTATATCAGCAGCGTGGATTTAAAATACGCCTTCTGGCAGATAGAGCTAGAAGAAGAGAGCAAACCATATACGGCGTTCACCATACCAGGACGTCCATTATATCAATTTTCCGTAATGCCGTTTGCTTATGCAACGCAGCACAACGTTTATGCAGGCTGATGGATAAGGTAATACCCCAGGTATTAAAGTCACATGTGTTTGTATACCTAGACGACCTCCTGGTCATAGTACCTGACTTCCAGGCGCATGTTAAAGTACTTGGTGAAGTTGCAGAATGGCTAAAGAAAGCTAATTTAGCAATAGGTTTAGGAAAGTCGAAATTTTGTTATAAAGAATTGCGCTATTTGGGTTTCATAGTTGGCAACGGATCGTTACGCACCGACCCATAAAAGGTATCAGCGATACATAAAATCCCAATTCCGCGCTCAGTTAGAGAGGTTCGTAGCTTCTTAGGCGCTGCAGGGTGGTATAGGAGATTCATTAAAGATTTCGCATCACTGTCAGCACCATTAAGCGATACTCTAAAGAAAAGCAAAAAGTTTGAAATGACCCCCGAGGCAATTACAGCGTTCAGTCAGCTAAAGCACGTGTTAACAACTGCACCCGTGTTGAAACATGCGGATTTTAGCCGCAGATTTTTCATTCAATGCGACGCTTCGAACGTAGGAATAGGAGCAGTACTTTTTCAAGTCGACAATGAAGGTGCGGAAAATCCAATAGCATTCTTCTCACACAAAATGAATGGCCATCAACGCAATTATAGCGTGACAGAAAAGGAATGCCTTGCGGCAGTGCTTGCGGTAAATAAATTCAGGCCATTTGTAGATATGCAACCATTTACGGTAATAACTGACCACGCAAGTCTGAAGTAGTTGATGTCTCTCAAAGATTTGACGGGAAGGTTGGCAAGGTGGTCACTGCAGCTGCAATCGTTTGACTTCCAGATCGAACACAGAAAAGTTCAGAGAACGTGGTTGCGGATACGCCCTCGCGAGCGGTAGAAGAGGCGGAGCTAATAAGTGGAGGAATCCTTGACTTTGAAACTACGGAATTTCAATCGCCCGAATATCAGGAATTAGTAGAAATGGTAAAAGAAAATGCCGACCGAATACCTGACTTAAAAACAAAAGACGGACTTGTGATCAAACGAACAGCGAACAAACAAAGGTAGGTGAAGGAGCCGAATGGAGATTATGGATTCCGGAGGCGCTCACGTCAACGTTAATCTCGAGGGCACACGAGCCGAAAACTACAGCCCATGGAGGCATAGCAAAAACTCTGCATAGACTGAGGCAGCAATATAATTGGCCAGGGATGACTATTCAAGTCAGAAATTATGTGAATAGTTGCAGAATCTGTAAAGAGTCTAAATCAACGAATCGCGAGCTTTCTCCAGAAATAGGTCGAGAAGTGGTAACAGAGCGACCATTCCAAAAAATATACATCGACTTTTTAGGTCCATATCCCCGTTCTAGGAAAGGCAATGCCTAAGTATTTATTGTACTTGATCACTTCAGTAAGTTTGTAGTCCTATGTGCAATGAGGAAGGCCACGGCCACCAATGTAGTCAGATTCCTTACAAATGAAATATTTTATAAGTTCGGCGTGCCAGAAATCATACATTCCGATAACGGCAAACAGTTCATAGCTAAACAATTCCAGAACGTTATTAATAGATTTCAGATAACCCACATGAAAACAGCATGGTACTCGCCTCAATCAAATGCTTCCGAAAGGGTCAACCAGTCGTTGCTCACGGCGATGAGAGCATATCTCGAAGAAGATCATCGAGACTGGGATGTGTATCTGCCGGAAATAGAATGCGCCTTAAGGAGTTTGGTTCATTCAGCAACTGGAATTACACCATTTTTCGCACTATTCGGGTACTACATGTTTACGAGCGGTGCAGACTATAAGCTAGTCAGAAATTTGGGATCACTGAATGAAAGTGAAATATCGACGCGGAATCGAGTGAACCAATTGCTGTTGATACGCGAACAGACAAAGAAAAATTCACATGCTGCATACGAAACGAGTGCACGCAGATACCACAAAAATAAACGCGTTGTTCACTTCATTCCGGGGCAAGAAGTCTTCAGAAGAAATTTCGTGCAAAGCGATTTCAAAAACAGTAGAAATGCAAAACTCTGCAAGAAATTCCTTAAATGCCGAGTATTGAATTCCGTAGGTAATAATATGTACCAGTTAGAAACGCTTAATATGAAACCACTCGTGAGTGAGTGATTAGAATGTGTAGAGGATAGACGTGTTTTTGAACTGTCCATCAAGTCGTTGTGATCTCGTCGAATTAGTACATGTTTTCTGATCCGTTTTGCTTTGTGTGGTTTAATTGTTTGATCGTGCTCTAAAAACACCATTAAAAGGTTTATTCGGTGTTGGATATTTATTTCCGCATACATTTTTCTACTTGCTATTTTTTAAAAAATGAATAAAATGAGCACAAGGTCGAAATCTGATGTCAAAGCTGGACTCACCACGCCAAAGCACTCAGCTTCGCCTAACGGTGGTGGCCTGAGCATTCTTTCTGTTCAAGCTATTGAAGATCGTCTCACAAAACACTGCTCTCTTTTATTGGACAACATAAGAAGTGAATTGTCTGCTCTCAGAGGTGAATTTCAAACACAAATGGAAACCGTTACGAAAGAATGGGGAGAAAAACTGGATAGCTTCAGTAGTATGCTTTTAAATACAATTGAGAACTACCGCTCAGTGGAGAAAGAAACTGCCGAGTGTAAGTCAAAACTGGTTTTAATGGAATGCGAGCACAAGGAACTGAAAGAGCAGTGTATTTCTTTAAATAATTCTGTAAATGATAGGACTAATGCTCTTTCTCTCAACTCTGAATACTTGGAAGAGATGGAAAGTAGATTGTCTACTCTTGAAAATGGTGAAATTTGTTCTGATGCAGTATTAAGACGTGTTCCTAGGCGAGGGGGTGAAAATCTCTCCAATATTTTTAACCAATTATGTTTTACAATTGGATGTAAGCCTCCTGCAATTAAAAGTATTTTTCGTCCTAATATGGCGTCAGCAAGTAATAACTCTGATTCTGCCCCTATAATAATGAAATTCGGTTGCCGGCAAGATAGAAATTCTGTTTTAAGAGCTGCAGCTATTTATAGGAGAGAGAAGCAATGTGAAATTAAACTAAATGACATTGGTGTGGATGGCGATGGCAGCTGTTATGTTAATGAAAGCCTTACAAGGAAAACAAGGGTTCTTCTTCGAGCTGCGGTCACATTAAAGAGAAGAAAACTGATCGTTGCTGCATTTTCTAGTCGAGGTTGCGTTTATGTCAGAAAGCAGGATGGTGAAGCTAATATCGCAGTTAAACATCTTCAAGATCTTCAACTATTTGATGGAACTTCGATGTAGCAGTTTTCCTTTTATTTTGGTTTTTGCTTTGTGCATCAATTGATTTGTATCGCATGTATATTTTAAAGATTATATTTAACATACTTTCATCTCTTTCAGATATGCTTACCTTTCTATTCTTCCCTTTTAACTTACTTCGTTATCTTGTTTACTTAATCTTCTTAGTATCTTTTTTCTTATCAATAGTTCTGTACGAAGATTTCCTTGTTATTGTGCATGGGTAGCGCTCACCGTTCTGACGGTATTGACGAAAACCATAAAGCATTACTGAATGTGTTTTGTAAGCAGCATTATGGATTAAATGTTGTTCAATTCAATGCAAGGAGTTTAAATGTGGACAAATTGGACTACATACGCGTTATTTTTGAGAAGTCTTTGGTTGACATAATATGTGTCACGGAGACCTGGTGGGATGAGTATTTGTGTGATTCAGTGTGCAATATTTACAATTATAATATTTTTAGGAATGACAGATTAGGGAGAAGAGGGGGTGGAGTCGCAATTTACTGTAAGAAACATTTGCATGTGAATATATTGTGTAAATCTTCTGGAATGTCTGTGGAGTTTTTAAATTTGTGTGTGAGCTACAACAAGAATAAATTACTTTTATGTTGTGTTTATAATCCTGATAAAACGATTTCAATTAGTCCATTAATGTCTACTTTGTCAGATTGTATTTTAGAGTATGATTGTGTGATGCTCTGTGGTGATTTCAATGTTAATATCTTATCAAATGACTGTTATAAGCAAAACCTGTATGACAACCTTGCAACATTAGGCCTATCCGTTGTTAATGAAACCAACCCTACTCGTTTTTCTCCGGGCCATTGCCCCAGTCTGTTGGATTATTTCATTGTGTCTGATGTTAATCTTATATCTCTATTTGATCAAATAGATTTTATATCTGACCATGATTTAATTTTCTGCTCCATAAATATAAATATGTCCTCCAGGGCTGATGGGGAGACATTTTCGTATCGTGATTTTCGGTCAATAGATTTTCCCTCTCTATATAGCGACCTTTCTTTAATAAATTTTGAGAGCTGTTATTTTTATAGTTCTGTTAACGATAAGTTAAGCTCTTTTTTAACTCCTATTGCCTTGATTTTTGATTATCACGTACCTTTGCGTACCATTGTGATTAAGGATAAGACAAGTCCCTGGTTCTCGAATCGTGTTCTCAATGTTATTCGGAAAAGGAATAGGTTGCATAAGATATGGAAGAAACACCAGTCTATGCTCAATTGGGATAACTATAGACGTGCTAGAAATGCTGCTGTGTTGACAGTCAGGCAAGCGAAAATCAAATATTACGCTTCTAAATTAAACCCTGACCTACCTACTAAAGATCTCTGGAACAATATTAAGAAGTTAGGAGTAAAGTCTAAGTACGAGGTTGACTGTAAGTTTGATCCTGATGCTCTTAATAGTTATTATGCTCAATCACTTGACAATTCGCCGGTTGGTCTCTGCTCTCATACGTCTCCATCTACCTGCATACCACAATCCTTTCACTTCATGACTGTTAGTGAATATGAAGTCTGCAATTGTGTCATGAAAATTAAATCCAATTCAATTGGTGAAGATGGTATTCCTGTAAGATTCATAAAACTTATTTTGCCATTCATAATAAAACCATTGACACACATAATAAATTTCTGTTTTACTTCCTCATCATTCCCTGATCTGTGGAAAATCTCTATTATTCAACCAATCCCAAAATCAAATAGTCCATCTGAAATCAGTGATTTTAGACCAATTAGCATCTTGTCGGCTTTATCTAAAGTATGTGAAAAATTAATGTTTATTCAAATATCCACTTATTTAGATAAGAACAATCTTCTGTCGCCTCTTCAATCGGGTTTCCGCTCAGGCCACAGTTGCACTACTGCTATTGTCAAGATTCTTGATGACTTAAGACCTGCCTATGATTCGGGAGCAATATCCTTACTCGGAATGCTTGATTTTTCCAAAGCTTTCGATAAGGTAAACCACGTGTTATTGTGCTCAAAGTTAGCGAGATTCTTTGGTTTTGGTGATAATGCTCAAAGGCTTTTAATGTCCTACTTATCCAACAGGTATCAGAGAGTTAAGGCTTGCGGTAGGTTTTCTCAGCTAACACCTGTTTCTAGTGGAGTTCCTCAGGGTTCCATCCTCGGTCCCCTGCTGTTCTCAATATTCCTAAATGATATATTTAGTGTATGCAAAAATGTATCATTACATGCGTATGCTGACGACATCCAAATATATATGTCTAGCCACAAGGACCATGTCGTTCAACTGTGTAATGCAATGAATGAGGATTTGAGTAATATTTACCAGTGGGCTATTGCTAATAGACTTCAACTGAATGCTGCCAAATCTTACATCTTACCAATTACTAAAGTTAAAACCAGAAACCTCAATCTCCCGCAAGTCCTTATTGGCAATAGTCAGTTAAAGGTTGTTACCAACATCAAGAATCTTGGCTATGTAATTAATTCAACACTAACATGCGCAGATCATATTAACATGATAGTTAGGAAAATTTATTACATTTTACGCAACCTTAGGGTATCAGCTTATTGCACACCAGTCAGTGTTAGACGCATGTTGATTCTGCAGCTTATATTGCCCATAATAACATACGCGGATGTGGTGTACAGTAGATTGGACTCTTCTTCCCAATTAAAACTACTACTAGCTTATAACTATGCTACTCGATATGTATATGGCTTGAATAAATTTGACCATATATCTAGTTTTAGGAGGTCCCTGTTAGGTTGTGATCTTATTAGTTATCTAAATGCTCGCAACTGCATTTTCCTTCATAAGTTAATCCTGACTAAAACTCCTCGATATTTATTCACAAAATTACAATTCGCACAGTCGCAACGTAGTCGCATTTTAATTGTACCTCGATCTGGCTCCTTGCATACATCAAATCTTTTTTTTGTCAATGCTGTTAGATTATGGAATTCGCTGCCACGATGTATTAAAGATGTGACTAGCCGGGAGATCTTCAGAAGAACTGTTATTTCTCATTTCTCTACTCTTTAACTTCTAAAACTAAAACTTTTTCTATCTTCTAACTTCCCTGATACTTTTTCTCCTTACTCTTCTAGTTTTAAGCTAGTTTCATAATTTATAATATTTTGTAATTAATGCTAAATATTTTTATACTTAGTGCTGTAAAAGAATTAAATTCTTATTGTACTGTGAGCTTTCTCAATAAACAATAAACAATAAACAATAAACAATAAACAATAAACAATAAACAATATACCACGCGAAAGACAAAACAATAAATGGGTAGATCGACAGAATGTTTAAACACACTTAATACCGATTCCGATATCCGGAGTGCTTGAGATCATCAGAATGTTGTTAGGTAGTTACCAGGAATTAGGTTAGCTAATAGCATCAGTCCAACATGAACGGCAAATAAATTCCAATAGATTAAACAATGATTTATCACAGCCACCTAAGAAATAGAACATATTATTTTTTTGTAAATTGGCAAATGTAGAGTTACTGTCCAGATGGTGATCGAATGCCATTCGAGTAAGATGCCCGGCTAGTTCAGTAAAGAGCAGGAGACCGAATGCATGATCAGGGTGTGGGCGTGACCCTACGATGAGCGTCGGAAGAGATGAATCATCAAAATGCAGAGCTCCGATGAGTGTTCGCACACGACCTTCGCAACAGCAGTTTGCTTCACGAATGTCGAGTTTTGTTGCGTGCAGCTCCTCGTCGAGAACATGATTAATAAACCTGAGAAGAAATAATAATATGCATTATATACCAAAATTACTTACCCAGTAGATAGTCGCCACATCAGATCTAAAAAAAAATAAGAAATTAAAGATTGGTACTAACCATGTAAATATTGTTTAATTCTTCAGTACGTCAAACTGCCAAAAGTAGTGTCACTCCATTGTGAATGCAATGCAGACAGTCAAACATTGGGAATTTATAGAGAGGTAGGAATTGCCAGGTATATAGTGGAATGATTGTAAAGAAAACTGAAGGAGGTATCAACCAGCTAAAATTATGGGCCCCTGGTAGTACGCCGAGGTCAACCGAAGAAGAGAACAGGTGTAGGAATGCAAAAAAAAAAATAATAGAGTATTAGAAGTCTGTCCGATTAGAACATTCTGGAATACTAAATTTCGTAAAACCGAAAGTTTTTTGTAGCCTTAACGGAAAAGTAGGTATCCTAATATGGGAGTTAAGAAAAAGATCCTACTAAAAATTAGAGAGAAAACCAGAAAAACCTGTTTATTTAGTATAAGAAAATTTCAAGGTCAGCTAGGAGATTAAGGAATTGGGTCGAAGGCGAAAGAAAAGAAAGAAGATTTGGGATTGATCGATGAACAGCTAAACTATACGGACGAGCAATGTCCGGATAAAATAAAAATAGTTTCTTTGTGGTATCAGTAAAAATAAGAAAGTAGATTTCTTTGCTAAAACTTTAAACTAACGTAAAGTAAATTCAAGAACAAAATTTAAAAGGGATCTTTAAAGAAAAGGTGAACGACTCCACCGGACAAAAAGCTAAGCTGGAAGACTGCGAGCGAGTCCATCGACCACAAAATTGAGTCGACCATCAGCAGCGAGTCCACCAACCGCCAAGAAAAGTGCAGATCACAGATAAGTCTTTTACTATACAAAACCCAAAACTATCCAAACGAGCCCCTTGAAAATGGAACCTGAATTACTCTGTGCTCGAAACAGAAATCAAATCGTCTGATAAGAAGGCTGGTGCCGAAGAGGTGTGACGCGGAAAACGAATATATTCATCAGTTAATAAAGAAACATAAATTTTTTATTGTATGAAAACACAGAATATAGAACCCAAACGAGGGTGAATAAAAGTTGTAGCCAAAAGAATTGCCTATGGTTAACGGTGAAAAACTGAAACGGTGGTTAGGTACAGAGAAAAAACATTATCACGGTTAGCGAAGCTTCCGTGCAAAATAAATTGCGCGATAGAAAATTAGAGAGAAAACGATATGTATGGCAATGAATAAATTTGTGAAATCTGTCTCTATAAAAAAAAAATTGCCTTTAAACAAGAAATTAAAAGCCGTTGATCATCTAAATGTTCTATGTTGTGTTTGTTATATTTAAGTAGGTGATTGTATATATGTAGGTGGTAAAATAAATTACAATAATAAGAATATTAGAAATAATATTGTCGAACATATGTACATATATGTATTGCGGGGTGAAGCGAACAATTGTAGCAAAAGAGAAAGTCATTAGCGCGTAGGTCCTGTCTATGAAGAGCTCTTCCGGGAGGGTCCGCGACTCGAAAGTCGCCCAGTAAAGTGTTGAGTGTCTACGCATCTGAAAGTAAAGATGGTAAAAGAAAACAGAAAAATATAGTCTTTTGAAAATTTGAGAAAAAGAAAACTGTGTAGCCGATTACCAACCCAAGAAAAATTTAAATTCCCCTTCAATGGCGAAGCAAGGAAACGATGATATCGAAAATATATGCTTTGCTATTGTAAATATTGTAAATAAATGATATGCTAAAAATATAAGTTTATTGCGTACTGAGAGGAAAAGAAGAGCATTAATACGAAAGCGTATATAAACATAGTAAACTAATAATTAAATTAATGTCAACATTTATATTTATACATGGGAACAATAAACATGTCAGTAGAACTTTAAACGATGTGCTAAATTATTTGAAATTGGATAGAGGGGAGGAGGGAACATTGCGAAGTGATGAGTCGACGCTAATAGGAGCGTCGAAAGACGTCAAAGGGTGGATGAGTGTGTGAATATGTGAAATAAGTTTTTTCTTTTTAATAAAGGTTCGCGACTTTGTGGAGGCATAGAGGGTTGAGAACCGCGACCAGTAGGAGATGATGAGCTAGCTGGAGGAATCATGGCTGTTCCGAAAGAACGGAACCAAAGTCGCGTAACAGCCTCTGTATTGGGAATTTTAATACCTTGTTCGGATCTTCGGCATTATATACCGGACTACACTTTCTTTTTAACCCTAAACGACCCAGAAAGACTTTGTAACGTAACAGACCAGTTGTGTACATCGGACACATCATCATAGCAAAACTTGTTTGGATCTTGATTGCATAAGAAATTTGGCATTTTGCTTAAAAAATATAAGTTTGAAAAACACAACACGACTCTTCAAAGTAAAACTTCGACTGATGTAAAAAAGAAAAAACTGCGAAAAAGTAAAAAAACGTAAGGTGGAAGTACCTGCAGCTGAACTAATAGCGGTAAAAGGATGCATCGGGAGTAAGATACAGGTAAAGCCGATTTTAATGGGTTTCTAGGAAATGATAATCGCGGAAAGTCCAAAAACATTGTTCACAAACAAATGCACATACTCAAGTACAAACTCACATGCATCGGGAATAGGATCCAGGTAAAGCCGGTTTTAATGGGTTTCTAGGAAAGGATAATCGTTTGACTAGGGAAACACCAACCCACTTATATAAGCGAAGAAGCACAAATAAAAATTATTTTTAATTTAAAAAGTATTTATTTATCTTTGTTTTCAAAATTGAGTATTTTTTGCGAAAAGCACTAAATTTACTTAAACGCGCACCAAGAAACCATTTCTTTGCAGACTTTTTTGATATTAGGCTTAAAATTCGCGCAAATGTCCAATCTATCGATATAAAAAATAAAAAGGGTAAAAAAGTTTCGGGAACATATTCTTACATACAGATATATAGCAGTTTTTTGTCTTTTTTCTTAAAAAATTCCTCTTTTGAAGTTACGATTTCAGCAAAAGCTTTCAAACTATTTTTCGGATTTCAAAGTAATGTTAGCAAAAAATATGCGTGCATCCTTCCTGTTTAATTTAATCTTAGTTATAATCGAATCGGTTACATATGTCAATTGTAGTGGCTCTTCAAGTGGATGGACCTTAACGTAAAGTGTCCAAAAATTTAAAAAACGATTATCTCGAAAACGACTCGTTTCATTTTTTTTATTTTATCATTTTTGGAATCAGCGGACCAAAATCCTTTAGAATATGTTGTCAAACAGCCCGTTACAAAAAAAAAAGTTTTAATTTGTAGGCTAGTGTAGTTGATGAGGTTATTGAGGTTGATGAAAGAGAAGTGGAAATAAAAGAAAAGAGAAGAAAAAGAGTATGGATCAAAGAATGGGAAAAAGAAAGAAACATTTTTACACACACTCACTTGGCAAAAAAATTGAGTTAACTTGCCCAAATGATTTCAAAAATTTTTTTATTTATTTTTATTATTTCTTGATTTTTTTTAGTTCTCGCCTATAGCATGTTCTAAAGTTGTTAATTTTTTTAGAACGTCTCTATATTTTCTTTATATATATGTACGTTTCTATATATTTCATAAAAAGACATTCATAAGCTTTGTTTTTCAAATGTTTCTTTTTATATTCATCGTTCTTCACATTCAATAGTTCTGGGAAATCTTTGTAGAGGTTTAAAAATTCCTTCCAAAGATCCGTATTCATATCGAATACTTCGAGCACATTTTTCAAATGGCGTTTGCACCGTTTTGCACGCGTTCATACGATCAAGCAAGTCATCAAGCAGAGCAAGTTGAATGTAAAAAATCAAAATCGTTTGATTTTCATACGCCTTGACCTTCAACTTGTAGTATGAAGCGTTCACACATACTACAAGTCGTCAAGCATCACCAAGTTGTACAACAAATCGTACTGTGTGAAAGCCGCTTAACCTGTCTTTTACCGATACAAGAATCCATGCCCCGATGTAGAAAATTTTTACAGAGTAGGCTATTGGACAACAAATTAGAAGTTCTGCATACTCAGAAAAATTTTAAAAAAATATTTGTAGTGTGTTGCTTTAAAGCAACGTTGGTAAGTAGATAGTACTGATTTTATTGAAACTACTTTATAAATACTGAATAAAGACTGATAACGATGCACACACAACTCAAAAAAGCTTCTGTTTTTATAACTACAGAATAACGGTAAACCTTATCGCCTTCTCTACTCATATTTGAAAATGTTTACAACTGCCAAAATAACTGAAGTTCTAGTTATTGACCGATGTTGCTTTAAAGCAACAGCTTTCTTTATGCAATAAAAAAACTGATAAACACCTGAAAAACCTAATACTTATAGTTAATTTTGTATAATTTCAAACATATACATACTGTACATACATGTACATATTTTAAGATTTAATATCAATAATATGGATACCTATTTTATTTGTATTTAGAAAAAATAGTTTTAAAAAGGGCTAAAAAAGATGTAACTGGTTAACTCATTGCTAAACCAAGTAAAACCGTAAAATTTAAAAAAAATTGATGCAGTTTAATAATAAACAAACAAATGTATCAAAAAGCGCTAATACTTTATTATAAAAATGGAACAGTGAATTTAAGGATTTTTTTAAAGTTAGTGTTTCTTTAAAGAAATTTTGCAGAAACATTGTTTCTTGTGGTGTGCAGGTTGGTATTGAAAATGGGAAAAATCGGTCCATGACCACGCCTATTTTTTATTAGAAATATCAGCGTTCGTTTTTAAGTTATGACAACAAAATTTCATTCCTGGGTATAGAGTACCATTATCCGTTAATATGCCAAATATGGGCGTGATCCGCCTACTTTTAGGTTACAAAGGCAAAAGAGGGTCTTAAATGGTTATATATATAACAACTTCAAAAAGGGGTGGCTACTTCCGGTTCCGGTTTTATAGCTGTTTGAAATTTGAAATTTAACTGCCAATATCTCCAAAACTATAACAGATATCCGGTTGCTATGGGTGGGTAAGAGTATTCGGCCTGGCCGTGTCTTAGATTGACCCTACACCTAAAAGATTTGAAGAATTATCGGCATGAATCGGGGGCTCTCTTTCTGGTTTTTACATAATTTGGTAGCGCAGCTCTAGCCGTTTAAAGCGCCTTTCACACAATACGATTTGTTGTACAACTTGGTGATGCTTGACGACTTGTAGTATGTGTGAACGCTTCATACTACAAGTTGAAGGTCAAGTCCTATGAAAATCAAACAATTTTGATTTTTGACGTCCAACTTGCTCTGCTTGGTGAGTTGCTTGATCGTATGAACGCAGGCAAAAGGACTCGGTGCAAACACCATTTGAAAAATCTACTCGAAGTATTCGGACCAGATGAGTACGGATTTTTGGAAGGAGTTTTTAACCTCTACAAAGATTCCAAAGAGAACTATGGAAAGTGAAGAGTGATTAATATAAAAAGAAACATTTGAAAGACAAAGCTTATGAATGTCTGTACGATTTCTGAGAGAAGCAAGTTGTTCAGCAAAACGTATGCCTTATATAGGGTTCACACGGAGGCCGAAAAGTCGAATTTTCAAAATTTCTTATTTGCCATTCGCACGATAAAACTGAATTTTCGTTGACAGCTGAAACAAAAACGTAAATAAGCAAGTTTTCGACAATTTGAAATTAAGCACATATATTTGTGGCGTTTTGTTAAAAAATTTAACTATAAATTAAAAAATGTCGTTTACCGATTGTGTTGTGCTGCCGAAAACTTATCTCGCAAGTAGAGACAGTGATCTCATTTTAGAGCAGAGTTTAGACAGCGAAGTAGCTGCATACAGAAGAAAAATTAGCCTCAGAGTGGGGCAAATAGTTGGATTGTTTAAGGAGCTACAAACAATACTAATGGTTTGGAATGAACTTCGTGATTCGAGTAGACGTCTGAACTGGGCAAGAGTACGGACAATTAAATACTATTGAATAATAATTGCAGACATTAAGGGCCTTATGCTCGAACAGCGAACGGTACCGCTTCTCAGCGTTAGTGTTTTTAGTATACACACAACTTCGGCTTCTGGTAGAAGTGGTACCGCTGAAATTTCTCCTCTTTACAACAACAGTTTACATATTTCTTACGTATTTACATACGTTAGAAAAGCTTATTTTGCAAACAACAGTAGCGGAAGGGGTATGCCGTTGAGAAGCGGTTGCTTATTAGCAACCGCTTCTTTCAGTTCGCCCGTAGATCTGGCATTTGTGTATTATTTTTTGTGGTGTTATTTTTTCATTTATTTTTATTTAATTTGAAAAAAATTAATTTTATTATAAAAAATGGAAATTTCAAAGAAAAGGTGAGTTATTTCCTTTTGATTGATTGCATATATTATGCGATTTATTAATCTTGCAGAGTTACTACAAACAAACAATTTAAAAAAATGCTGGATGAAATGAGAGAAAACAAATTATTGGCCAGAGGAACTCCAGTTTTCGGTGGTGATAAATGCACTTCCGACAAGGAATGGAAAAGGATAGCAGGGGCGTTGAATAGTCTTGGCATTATGAACTATTTTACGGCCACTATTCCAAGTGGGCGCACGTTTGGCCTTCAAGAGCAACAACCAATTGAACCACCGCCATGTAAGTATTTGCATACATATAAAATTTTAGAGTTTGAAGTATTTGCTTATTGAAATTACAGCGATTCCTACACTCCAAGCTTCGCCAGAAACTCCAAAAGAAGATGATCCTCCTCAGATGGATGAAGACGACGACATTGTAGCAATCATTCAGACAAATTCAGAGAGAGCAGATGTGATCAACTCGCATCAAACTGGGACAAGGCCAATACGCCGCCGAGGAAAAAGGGAGGAAATCATGTCCCTACTACGCGAACTAAACTCCACGCAGGTTGATATAGCTACCAAAATGCAAGAACAAACCAATTTTTTAAAATCGATGCAGGAGCAAACCAACGCTCTCGCGGAAAGCGCAAGGGCTTTGCAACGAATTGCAGATGTGGTTTCAGTGGCACTGCAGTGTAGGCAAGCAGGGGATGCGCTTCTGAATTTATAGTACGTATATTATACATTATATGTATGTATGTATATGTGATAATGACCTCAATGTGATACATTTGTTTGCATTTGTTTACCATAGCTTTAAGACAGACTGAACTGCTTTTAATTTTTTTACCTTACCTTTGAGATGCATTGAATTTGTTTTAAGTTTGTTACCTTAGCTTTAAGACACTGAATTATCACATTCAAATGAGATAAATAAATTGCCACAAGTCGGGCACAGTATCAGAACTCCGATTGTTTCTTGTTTTTCTTGTTGCTTGTTGTTGAAACTCCAACAACTGATGTTGTCTCGTCTGGTTTCGGAGTTATGGACCTTCAAAATTTGAAAACTGCAGACATATCTCATGAACTGCAGAAGATACCTTCATGTAATTGGTATGGTATTGGTATTGGAATGGTATTCAAACGATTATTCATTTATGTAAGATAAAATTTTAATGAAAGTGCTTGCTTTGCTTTTGGAGAAAAACAAAATTTTAGATTTTTAGTAATTTCTTTTAAATTCATGAATTTCTTTTTTATTATTTTTTTTTAAATTAAAATGTATAATTAACCTATGAATTCATAGGTTAATTATACGGTATCACAATATTGAGAAAGTTGAGTCCCTTTCCCTTTTATGAACTCATACATCATCGGAATCGAAATATCCTAAACTTTACACATTATGTCAACGCAGCATACTCCTTGCCAGTTGGTCCCGAACTGCGGTGGCTGCTCTTGTCGGCATCTCTTCAGCAACGTCGTGCTGGTCGGTCTCGTTGTGGACTTCCTCCTCCAATTCCCATTCATTTTTGTAAAATATGCACATGTTGTGCAATGCACAACATGCGTTTATGATTTTAGTGGCCATCGATGGGGAATAGTGAAGGCCTTTTTCTCCAAGTAAGCAACGGAATCTGTTTTTTAGAACTCCGAAGCTACGTTCTATAACATTAAGTGCTTTGCAGTGTTTGCTGTTATAATGCACATCGTGTATCTGTGACGGCTCTCGATAAGGAGTCATCAAATATGGCAACAAGCGGTAACCAGAATCTCCTAAAATAATCTCGTTTTAATCGCCGATTTCTAAAAAAAAATATAAAAGGTTCTCACCCAATAACCACGTATTCCTTCTCCCAGCTTCATACTTCGATGCCATATTTGCTTCGACACCGCTCACCCTCCACACAAAGGAATCGTGGTTTGCGCCTGGATGCCTTGCATCGACGCACAGTGGACTAGAATTGCAGTTTTCGACTTAGTCGCGGTCAAAATTCTGTAACTTTTGATCAGATTAAGGTATTTGAATGCGGTTTTTTGCAAATGAAAGAATAAACATGTATCTTTACGCTAATCTAAGTACGAAATGTCTAGGTATTTTTTTTATATTTTTAAACAATTTCGACACGTCAGTCGCGTTCAATCAAAGTCGCGTCAAAAAAATAACCTTTTTATCTTATTTGTTTTTTTTTTATTATTAAGTATTATTCATGCAATATTTAAAGCTAATTGTTTCAGTATAACAATTAAATTTTTGGTATACTCAATTTCGACGAAAAAATATCACAATACTTAAAATTGCGTGCTTTTAGTATGAAAAAGAAACATAGTCGTATGTAAACATTGCTAAAATAAGAGCACCAGGTATTTTTTCATTTTTTGATCATTTATTTATTTAAAAAATTTAAATATAGGAACAGTTTTACATAAATTATTACATACTCTAATACATACATACATACACTACCGGCCAAAAGTTTCGAAGCACCACTCCTGTTCATAGAAAATCGTGTGGCATTTCTATATTACTGTATAAATTTTGATTTTTTCTTTTTTAATAGGATGGTTGGAAAGTGATAACTGTAATATCGAACCCAAAACGGGTTTACGACATTCATTGTTTAATTGCATGCTCAAGCAATGCACTAAGTCAAGAAATTGGGTTTTTTTGTTTATTGCACTTGCCATACAAAATCGAGAAAAAGGGTTATAAAAAACCTTTTTCAGGTACTCAGGGTAATTTTTTTTTTATAGGCTAATTACTAAAGGTAATTATGAATAATTATTACCATCCATTTTTTACCCAGCGTCAAGTATAAAAGGCTGACCTAGAATATTGACACCATTCTTTGTTTCTCTAGATTCGAACTGACCAAACGTTAAAAAAACCGAAGCCATGCCAAAAAAAAAAAATTGATATAAGATCTGCAGTGATTACTCTTTATAAGGAAGGCAATTCCGAGCGGATAATAAAAGCAAAAATTAAAAATTTCGACTAGTTCTGTGCATCGCACCATACAAATGTACAAGGATTATCGAACTCTGGAGGTCCTTCCGAGGTCCGGAAGGCCAAGATCGACAAGAAATCATGAGGATAGAGCAATGACAATATCAAGCAGACGGAACAGGAGAAAAACGGCTCCAGAAATATAAGCTGAGATCAATAACAGTCTATCAAACCCGGTGTCACTAACAACTGTAATAAGGCGGCTAGAGATGCTGGTCTTTGTGAAAGGATTGCTAAAGAAAAACCCTTACTTCGACCACGAAATAAAAAGAGAAGACTTCAATGGACTCTAACCTATAAGAAATGAACCGAAGAAGACTTCAAAAATGTTCTTTGGAACGACGAATCAAAGTTCGAGTTGTTTGGGTAAAATCAAAGAATTTTCGCCAAACGTAGTGCCCAAGAGAACATGCTGCCGGAGTGTGTAATCCCAACAGTGAAGCACGGCGGCGGTTCCGTTATGGTCTGGGGATGCTTCTCAAGCAATGGAGTAGGCGATTTAATTCGAATCGATGGAATTATGCGAAAGGAGGAGTATAGAAAGATATTGCAGCACAATGCCATACCATCAGACCTACGATTGATCGGCAAAGGTTTCGTGATGAAACAAGATAACGATCCCAAACACAGCTCCAAATTGTGCAGAGGCTATTTAGAGAACATGCAAACATCTGGAATATTAACAAATATGATTTGGCCTGCCCAGTCACCCGATATGAATCCAATAGTGCTTCTATAAGATGAGCTGGACGGAAAGGTGCGAGAAAAAGCGACTACGTCGAAAGAGGAAATGTAAAATGCATTGTTGGAATCATGGAACAATATACAACAGGAAACCATAAAGAAATTAATCGCCAGAATGCCAAGAATTGTAGCAAAAGTAATTCAGTGCAAAGGGGGCTTTTTTGATGAAATATCAGATTTGATATTTTTGTAAAAATTTTTGATAATAAAAATGTTTCTAAAATTTAATTTTAATGTGATTTGAAAGCAAATACAATAAACTTTAAAATGTATAATGAAACTTTTTATTTTTAAAAGCTTTGGATAACTATTAGTAAGATTTGTAGAAATTTCAAGGGTGCTTCGAAACTTTTGGCCGGTAGTGTACATACACAAATACAATTTACAATAATACATACTTATTTATTTTCAAAAAAATATTCGTCTGTAGGTTTCATTAGAAGTTCTCCAGCTTCTCTATCTAGGTATTGAGGTATTGTTGTCTTAATAAACTTTTTTCTCAAAGAGGAAATGTAAGGA
The DNA here is from genome assembly GCA_949629155.1 of Myopa testacea. Classification (NCBI taxonomy): domain Eukaryota; kingdom Metazoa; phylum Arthropoda; class Insecta; order Diptera; family Conopidae; genus Myopa; species Myopa testacea. Next base: position 31,153,194 of record OX451346.1, on the reverse strand, counting down.
TCAGAAGAAATGAAGAGCATTCTAAATAAATCCTCATTGGTACCCTGACGTGAACACTTTCTTGTGTTGTGCTCTCTATAGTATCTATAGTCTTTGTTTCGTTTTTCTTGTGCTTCTTCTGATAAATCTCCAATGGGTCTCTCTATAAGTAATTGTTTTCAACAATGATTCATGGAGACAAAACATACCTTTTATAAAACTTTGAGTCGATGAGATGATATTATTTGGCTACCGGAATTTTATTTGTCCTCATACTTGAATGATGAATTCCTTGAAGTGATGATTTATTTAATAGGTAAATAATAAACCAGAAAGACTGTTAACTTCGGCCTGGTCGAAGTTCATATACCCGACACACGTTTACTTAAAAATTAGGCGTGGCAATAATCTAATTTTTTTCCTTTTCAATCTTAAATAGCCTGTGATGACAGAGAATATTCGGGCCAAATTTGTTGAAAATATCTCTAATCGTTCTTCTGTAATCGAGTTTTATTTAATTAGTGGGCGGACCACGTTCATTTGTGGTAGTCTGTTTTGGTCAGAGACAGTGAACTTCTGGATAAAATTTCAACCGAAAATTCGTTCTGCAATTTGAGAAAATGTTCTATAAGCATGGATGAATTTATACCCACTATAAAAAGTAGGCGTGACAATGGTCCGATTTTATCCATTTTCAATACCAATGAGTTTCTAATGATAGACATTATTTTTGTCAAGTTTGATAAAGATATCTCTATTCGTTCTCCTATATCTCTATTCTCGTCTCTCCTGTCACGCCTCCTTTAAGGCGTTACGGAAGCACTAAGTGAATATACCTTCATCACTTCGTGTGTAGGGAATAGAAACTTCACTATAATAAAATTAAATAATTAAGATAAGGAAATAAACCCTATTCTGTGAAAAAATCGATCAAACAGGTACGAAAATACACCCCTTCCTAAAATCACAGGTACTCAGGAATATACACAATACAGGTAGGTAAAATTTTCAAACGAAAAAGAAACGGTTCCGGCGGGTCCGGGAGGGTCATGTATGTTTGGGGCATTTGTTTACAACACTTCATAGTTTTAAAAACAATAAACTCCAGAATAAGCATTTATAAGCGCTTTGACTTATAATCTCCCAAAGATAAAATATATATAAAAACTAACCTTTTTTCAAAAATTACCGAAAAATACTTTGATTCAAGGCACAAAGTTGTTGTTATGTTTTTCCTATAGACAATTAAATGACCTTTCAGAAACTACTTAATTCATTTAGTTATGTTGACTACTTTTTTAGATAAAGTCATTTGCATAAAAAAAAAAAAAACAGAAATAATACAATTTTTTAGAGAATGGAAAAAAGGTTCACATTTGATCGCCCACCAAAAGTATTCACGAAGGTTTCCGGCCGAGATATTTTGGTTCATTAGGTATTGAATTATAAACAAAATTACATACCAAATTTTTCAAAAACTCGGCGCGACTTTTTGGACTTTTGGCCGCGGCTTCGAAGCGATAGTCCACTGTGCGACGTATCGAATCACCATATCGTTGTCACAAATCTGCAAAGGAAAAAAATTAATATATAAATACCTATGCATACATTATGTTATGTTTTAATTTATTACCAGAAGTGCATTAATGCTATGAAAGCCCTTCCTATTAAAATATAAATGTTTATCTTCTTGAGGAGGGGTCTGCTGACATTTCGAACCGGATCCACTTAGCGCAAATGTGTTCCTCGAAAATATTTAACGTCTCTGATATTGTTCGAGATGCTCTACTCTGAGACATTGACACTGCATTCTCATTTCCAACCACCTTCTCCTTGACACCGTTGTCCTTGACACTGTAGCATACTTGGGACCAACTTGACTTAAGATTTGCATAAAGCAATCTTTATTCATGCGGAAATTGCAACGAAACCTGAAATTTTATCAATAATTAATTAGAAGCTGAAATTAATAAACGAAGTATATTGGATACAAAAACTATCTTCGGAGTATACAGCAATTACCATAAGCCGATATATAGTATTGTGTATTATATTTTTGTATAAACCATTAAAAGTTTTTCAGCAATCCAAATAATCCGTAACTTAAGCAAAGATTACTTACTCCTTATCCGGCATATCTAAAATGCATGCATTGCTTCTCAATGTTGGGTTGCGTACCCTGGCTGGAACGTTGGTAGACTCATTCTCCTCGTCTGAGCTACTCATTAATAAGTCGAAAAACATTATGGAAAACTCACTGTATTAAAATTTAGCACAAACTAAAAATTGGAAACCGGGAAACACACACAGGAAACAACACAAACCACGAAAAATATTTTGAATCGATTTGTTTCACGAGTATAAACACAATGCCTGCCGGCTGACAGGTGTAGGAACAGGTGTAAGAACAAATTCACATTGAATACACATATTCACAAGAAAGAAAGAGACGTCTGATTGTAAAATTCGTGTACACCAGATACACAACTTTTACATACCATTTGACATGTGGGTGAAATACGTAAAGCGTAGTTCTCTCAACGGGGCTCATCGTAAGAGTTAGCACATGCTGTTTTAAGAGCAGCGGTTTTTAAGACGATGAGCGATTCAAAAGAAACTTTCGCATCAACCGCGGAAATTTCATCACTTTGTGCACATTACTGAACTCCATGCAAAAGTCGGCCATCAGTTTAGAAAAGCGAGTTGCTGTAGCGTTATATGCTTTGGGTTCTCCCGCAGAATATCAAAGCATTTCTAATTTATTTGGAATTGGAAAAAGTACGGTGTGTGAAATTGTATCTGTGTTTTGCGATGTCGTTTGGGAAGTTTTGAAGCCGCATTACATGAACGCTTTTCCGTTAACCGAGGAAAAACTTCATAGCTGCATAAAGGGTTTTGAAGCGCTGGGATTTCCCCAGTGTTTTGGTGCAATTGGTAAGCTGTGACTAGTATCCAATACCGCCTAGTAAAAAATAGATCTGTAGATGGTTGCCATATAGCTATACGTCCCCGTAAGGAAGATGCCGTGGATTATCATAACTACAAGGGGTGGTATTCCTGTGTACTTCTGGCCTTAGTGGATGCTAGGTAAGTTCGTTATTTAAAATCAGTAGTGATGCATTGAAAGTATTTTTTAGATACCGATTCATGTATATGAATGTGGGCTCTCCTGGACGTTGCAACGATTCCATGATTTTCGAGCGATCAAAACTAAAAACTGAACTCGCGCACTGCACTGCAATACAACGGAGAAAAAAATTATTTCTGGGGTCGAGGTTGCATCATTCATTCTTGGAGATTCTGCCTTTAGGTTTGCAATAAATCTTATGAAACCTTACTCGTTCTCTACAGCCAATACCACCCACCAAAAACTCTTTAATTATAAACTTTCTAAGTGCAGAAGGGTGGTAGAAAACTCCTTCGGACATTTAAAAGCTCGCTTCCGCAGAATTGGTAAAGGGATAGACAACGACATAAAGAATGCACCAAAAATAATAAAAGCGTGTTTCCGATTATCGAAGAGACGCCGAAGCAATCAGACAAGCGCTGACTACTTATTTGGGTGAGTGATTTAATTACTTTTCTGTTTCATTTTGGTTAATTTGCATATATAAAAGTTTTATAATTTCATTTTGAAGACAGCTTCGTTTTCGACATGTTTTTTGAGCACTGCAAGTTTTTCTGCCTCGATCTCGGTCAACTTCTTGCCTCAGCACATAATTCTTGCATATGCATATCTAATTTTTCATTATTTGCCTCGTATAACTGCAGTAACTTTTTGTCTGTGTTCTTTCTTCCCTTTCTAGTCGACGAAAATCTCGCCGAATCGAAGCATAATTATCTTCTACTAAATTGTTCAGTTGTTACTAATAAATTAATAAATGGCAAATTGAAAATAAAACATATATACCTTCTTCCAAGCTGTCAAGTGTCATCGCTTCGGCATTTATAAACTTGCTCCTTCCTAATATTTCTTGGATAGCTGGAAAATGTGGCCAAGAAGAGGGGCTACCACCTGTGGTTCCAACTAATTCTTTTTCTTTTCTGCAATACAGATATCGCCATTTGATACACATTTATGTATATTCATTGATGGATATACTTCGTCACTTACCTATATTTCGTGGTCAAATTGGTTAATTAGGATTTCACATCTTGAGGCGAAACTTCGACTCCACGCATTTGTAGCTCCTGGGCCATGTCCGCGTAAATATGATTTTTTTTTTCTTGGTCCGCGCAATTGAATTTCTCGGACACACAGCTCAATAAATAATTTATCTGAGCTGCAACTCCAATTAAATCTCGTTTTGTAAGCTTTCTCCATCGTGGATTATGACAAATGAATAAAATAATTTCGAGAGATCAGCTGCGGGAACGGATTGAATACGAACGAAATTGAGGAGAAATCAGGGTTGCAAGCGAAATTTTGCTGGCTTTTCAACAAAAAGCAGCTTTTCGATGACTTTTCGTTTGACAGTATTTGTATGGACGAAAAGTTGCTTTTCAAGGAATTTTCAACGAATTTTGAAAATTCGACTTTTCGGACTCCGATGCAGATTCAAGTTAGGGACACAAGAAATGGCTCGCATTTAAACCAAATAGCAGAGAAGCATTTGCGGGAAGCAGAAGTATGAAATGTCAAAAATTTGACAGTAGAGAACAATAGATTCATTCTAACCGAAATTTTCGAAGTTTATTTATTTCTATCTATTTTAAAATATATTTGAAATACATTTAAATAATTTATTATACAGAATAATAAAAAAAAGCAGCAGAAAAACACTCAGATAATTTTACAGCAGCTGAAATAGAAAAAAGAATGAAATGTAAACAAACACAAACAAATAAGAAGAACAAGAACCCTTTTGCTTCCCTCAAAATTAGAATTAGCTCGAATGCGGGACGCAAAATGCGGCAGCAAATTAGGCCGTGTTTACACGTGCGACACGTGTCCCCTGGGGACACCATTTGTTGTTGTTTTCACAGCCAATGCCGTGTTTACACGGGGGACACGTGTCGCACGTTTGGAACTAATCATCGGCCGTGTCCCCGACAGCGTTTACACGGGAAACAGATTGGATTGTGGTTCGTCGTGACATGGATGATTTTATTGCATGATTTTTTAATACTTTTTGCTACTATTTGTATAGCTTTAGATACTATTTAAGAATTTATAATACTTTTTGACTATAAACTTTGCAAACCTTGTTTTACACTCAACTTCGTGATACCGCCGTGATTATAAGCGAAAACTAATGGAAAGTTTAGAGGAAATAGAAATTGAACTAATTTCAATGACAAGTGAATTTGTAGACGCGTTATTTACAATTCAGCAAGAAGATGCTGAAATTATAGACGATGTAATACAAACTATACAAGCTCAAAGTTTGTAATACAAACTATACAAAGCTCAAATGGAGCATTTGCCATACTATACAAGGAAATAAAAGCTTGCGACAGATTTTCCTATAGAAATTACCTCAGAATGACTGAGGATAAATTTAATTTGTTACTGAACTTTGAGAAAAGAGATTTGAGAAGGCCGAAACGACTATGCGGAAATCTGTACCACCTGAGGAAGAAGGAATAGCAGTTGCTGTAAACTGAAATTTTATTGTTGTTTTTGTTGTTGTTTCTAATGCTAACTCCAAAAACCACAACACTTTTTGTCGCTCTCGTCTCGTTTCTGAGTTATAACACCTTGAAGTTTAAAGATTTACGAGCTGTATCTCTTAAACTATAGGAGATACCTACATGACATTCATGCCATCAGAAAGGTATTTCAATTGTCTTTCATTTATATAAAACAACATTTTGTTGAAAATCGCTCAGGAGAGCGACAAAAAGTGTTGTGGTTTTTGGAGTTAGCATTAGAAGCAACAAAAACACAAAAAAAACAAATAAATTTCAGTTTACAGCAACTGCTATTCCTTCTTGCTAAATTGACATCAAATACAACAGCAGCACCAATTATTGCAAAACTATTCGTGGTTTCAACGAACCAATTTAGTATAATTTAGTAATTTCTATAGGAAAATCTTTCGGAGACTTTTATTTCCTTGTATAGTATGGCAAATGCTCTATTTGAGCTTTTGCGTTTCCTCCAATTCTTCACCCAACAACTTCTTCTTCGAGTGGGTTCAGCACTCCGCACTTCTTCCAATATTTGTATAGTTTGTATTACATAGGCTATAATTTCAGCATCTTCTTGCTGAATTGTAAAAAACGCGTCTATATATTCACTTGTCATCGAAATTAGTTAAATTTCTATTTCCTCTAAACTTTCCATTATTTTTTCGCTTATAATCACAGCGGTATCACGAAGTTGAGTGTAAAACAAGGTTTGCAAAGTTTATAGTCAAAAAGTATTATAAATTCTTAAATAGTATCTAAAGTTTTGGTACCATTTTTGGAAATGGTACCAAAAATTATTAAAAAATCATGCAATAAAATCATGCATGTCGCGTCCATGTCACACCGTTCCACAATCCAATCTGTCCCACGTGTAAATGCTGTCGGCATTAGGGAAGCAAAATGGAAAGCAAACTTTTTTCTCGATCTCCATAAGAGCCCGTGTAATTTTGACAGTTAAAAAATGAATCTGCGTCTTGCGTCCCTGATTGTGTTTAATGCAGTATTGTGTCATAGCTGCTTAGGCCCATATTACATTGCAAACAGTTGTTCGATCAAACAGACCAAAGAAATGAACTATTTCACTCTCCCGTCAAATCTGTTTGCTTGCTATGTTAGTGGTATGTTACTTTGCAATTTTTTGATTGCTGCAAATTGGAATATTTTACTCTCTCAACAAATTTTATTTGCTGGTATGTTACATTGCAATCAGTTTGATAGCAATCTGTCAAAAATAGTATTAGAACTATGCGTAGTATTTCATACTGATTTGCGATTTTTGCAGGCATTTCAAATATCTAAAGTGATAAACAATGCAAACAATTAAAGAATTAGTGGAAATTGTACTTAAATTATTAACAAACGCTAGACGTTTTGTTCAAAGCACAAACCTCAGGTTAAGCAAATTGAATTTAATGGACAACAAATAAGCAATCACAGCCAACGAAGTATGTTTTTACTTGAATGAAATTGGTTGCAGAAATAAAGAGTTGCTTTGCGCAATTATTTTCACCCAAAACTACATTTTCTGATAAAAGTGGATCTTTTTTATTCCAAAATGTGCATACTTTTTTATTACGCCACACAAAAACACCGTTTTGATTGAAATTTGGAGTCGTCGACGGCGAATTTTTTGATTGCGGGTTCCGTAGTTCATCGGCTCTCTTTCTCTCACGGATGAACTCGGCATTGACAGTTTTGTACAGAAAACAAAAACAAAGAACAAATTGAAACAATCAAAAAATTGCAACGTAACATGGCACTTACATTGCAAACACAACAGTCAAACACTTCCCGTAGTATATATACATATTTGGAGTTGCTTTGTGCAATATTATCACGCAATCCTCCTTTTTCCGATATAAGTGCAGCTTTTTCACTACAAAACATGCATACTTCTTTATTACACCACACAACAACCCTGTTCTGTTTGTAGTTTGCACTCATCGCCTGCAAACAGAGCAGAGATTAATGAGATTGGAAACTCTTTTATCTTCAGATAAAGATGAAAAAAAGATCGATTTTTTATGAACTGGTGAATTTGGCTACATTTCTTTTGCAGCCAGAAAGAGATAGCAAGTGACGCTTTATCTTTTGACTATATTATTCACCAATATTTTTTGCAAGAGGTTGCCACCATAAGTAGACGAAGTGAAAAATGTGGGCATAAATTTATTTCTGTGGGTCATTTTATGTGATTGTAAAAATTTGATTAAAATATTATTTAATTTAGTTCAAATATTATATTATTTATATAGTTTTCTATATTTGTAAAATTTATATTGAAAAAAAGATATAAAGGTTTTTTTTACTTCTTTATTAGATGACAATTCTAAAAGTTATAGAGTTCATGCTGTTTCCACACCACCATTGAGGTAAGCGTCAAGGCGTGTTACCGATTTTTTAGGGTCTTCGGTTCCTTAGTACGAGGCCTATATCACCCGTACACATGCAACTACAACTACAAAACACACTAAATTTATTAATACTAATTACTAATATTAACTACTAGTTAATACTAAAATAAAAAATAATTAAATAAGTTATGTAATACATGCAAACCTTGCTTCAGGCAGACTACCGGGTAATGATTTTATAGAAATAGATGAAGGGAAAGAATACAAGTCGCAAGTGGAAGAAAATGACAAAATATTTACAACAAACTCGTTTTATTTATTTATGTGTTATGCGCAAAATTTTATTTCTGAAATCAGGTAAGAAAATACTTCTATTAAAAAAACCTTATAGGAAATCAAATTTTACTATATATTCAAAAACACAAAAATGTTCATTTGCTTTATATCCACAGGTACAAGTATTGTAATACGACGTGTTAAAACAATATTAATAAATATCTGTACAAATTTTGCGAGTACTTATCTTTAGCGCCCCAATACCAATCAATTTGTGAATGACAGCTTAAAAAGCGGGAAACAGAGATTATAAACACTTTTCTACTAGCAACGATATGGCACAATTTTACATTTTTGACATGCAACCGTTCAATTAAATTTGTTTTTGTAACATTTGTATTGAAACTCACCGTTTTCAGTCGAGTCTTCGAAACTCACCCGCCAAAAGCATAAACAAACCTTTGTTTATGCTTTTGGCGGGTGAGTTTGCATAGAAAATTTATAGAAACAACACGCGGCTGTTTTTTTGAACAGCTGTTTTGTTCTAAGTTTCCAATCTCGTTATCTCTGAAACAGAGTATTTGCTGTGCCAACAGTTTGTTGTATGTCGCGATCGCAATTTCCAGTTTGGGGAGATAAGAAATTTCTAGGCCAGTATTATCGTTTTATAATACTACTCCGCGAGTGAGTCAAGGCCAAGTTCACATTAATGCAACCACAGCACTTTGCTTGGTAAGCACGAAGCTTTGCTTTACTTTGGTTTAGTCAAGCTTTGGTTTTATTAACTGCTAAAGCCAAGTCAGCAACCGGAGCTTGGCAATTGGAATGGATCGTGGAGGCTAGCATTTAGTAGCGAGCTTCCAAACCAAGAAACGCTTGGTTTAAAATAACCTACGATCAGAATCCACACGCGGAAGAATTAAATTGAGAACGATTTTCTTTCGCGTATTGATTCTGCGAATATTACAATTTTAATATTGTGAAATAATGGAAATGGCGAAACACGACATACTGACCCACTTTGGTTTCTTCGACGGGTGTGTCAACCGAGCCAAGGTAGAAAATAGAAAAGATTCCAACGGACGTCTTGTAGTAAAATCCAAACGAAGAAGTTGTTGATAGTCGCGTTAAAGTCGCGTGGTAGTAATTATTTAATAAGTGTAAATAACACTTAGTGTAATTCAACCATAGTGAATAAGGACCAAAGGTGTCAAAATTTATATATATTTAGAAGTGTATTAAATAAAGAAGAAACAAAACCCTAAAAGGATCGTTGTCATTGGAGCCCAGAAGAGCGGCCCGAACTTTAGAAGACCTCCCTACAGTAACATATAACAAATTGGCGCAGCCGGATTTTTCGAGCCGAGGATCGGTCGAATTAAGGAAAAAGTAATTAGAATAAAGTACCTAAAAGTGAAATAAGAAAGTTTACTAGGAAATACAAAAGTGAAATAATAATAAAAATAATAATAATAAAAATAAAGCGCCAAAGTGAAATAACAACTTTGTAGCAGTTAATTGAAAAACTGCAGTTAGCAAGTTATAGATGAAAGGAAAGTTATAAATTAAAAGTTAATTAAAGTTAAAAGTAAGAGCGAAGAACAAGTTTTAAAGAGAAAAAGGAAGATTCGTAAAAAAGTGAAACAATAATTTCAGGGAAAATTAAAACAGTGAAATTAAAGAAGTGAAAAATAGAATTAGAAAAAAACATTAGGAAAAGTTGAAAAGGAAAAAAGTGAAAAGGATACTAATAGAATTAAAAAAGTTTAATTCTTTTAATATATTAAAATATATTATATTATTATATTATATGAATCATAAAATAAGTTTCAGGTTGAAAATCGTCGGTTTCATCAAAAGGATGCCAGCGTCAAGCACGGAAAACTTGTCCCCTTGTCCTAGGCATTAGCCGGACAAAAATCTTTACTGAGGTCGACCCTTTTCACTCGGGAAGCTATTTCATAGGTTTAAGAATTTCGCTAGTAGTAGAATCTCTACTACTCTACTACTAATCTAATCTAATCTCTACTACTAAAAGAATTGTTTTTTTTTAATATTGAGGGAAATCTAAACGATTTTAAAATAAACAAATTCAAATTTAAGCAAAGAAAGAATTGATAATTTGCTAGATTTTAAGACAAATGCAATTCAACTTAAACCAAATAATTGAAAGAAAATAAAAAACCTTATAAATCGACATAAATCGGAATTCGATTAGTGAAATTAAGGAATTTTTATTTTGTTAATTTACGTTATTGGTTACTGTGAGTAACAAATTGGCAAAGATCAGGAGTACTTAATTAACTTAAATAAATTCTATTTAATGTGATAAAGTATAATCGATAAACGCAATTAGTTAAAAACAGGAATCCATTAAAACAAAAACAAAACGCGTAGATTTAAGTTTTCGTTGTATCGTTTTCGGATATGTCTTAGACGTTTGACACCAAATTCGCAGGTTAAATAAATTTTAACATTTAATTTGGTTTCAGAGTCGCACATTTTTCTAACTAATACGTCATATAGTCGTAAATGTATGAAAAGTCGCAAGAAAGTAATAGTCGGAATTTACAAAAAATTGAAACAATAAAATAAAGCTTTTTGGGTTAGTTCAAAAACCAAAATAAAAATTTAAATATTTAAAGTAAAGCGTTAAAGACTTCATATCGCTGGAGAATCAAACCCACGTTATTAACTTCTTCAATAACAAGCAATTACAATTGCTGGCTGATAAAAACAATCAAGGATAGTAAGCAATTAACAAAGAAATAATTCAAACGAGCTCACCAAGTTAATCGTCCGAATTCGAGATTGCAAACGTTGTAATTTTTCTGGCCGCTTAAAAATAGAGGCCAGGTTCGTTCCTTTTTGTGAGGTCTTAAATTACCTCAGCGAAGTCACGAAAATTTTGACGCTTCGGCTCTGCTTGAAACAAAGCTGAACAGCGAAGTCACGAAAATATTGACGTTTCGGCTTTGCTTGAAGCAAAGCTGAACAGCGAAGTCACGAAAATTTTGACGCTTCGTCTCTGCTTGAAACAAAGCTGAACAGATGTACAGCGCATGTTTACAGCACGCTCGGTAAGAATTATAAGCCATTAAGGAAATTGAAGCTTGATATCAAAAATTTAATTGTTTTGTTAATTGTTTCGCGTTTTAAAAGTATACGAGTAGTAAAAAAAAATTAAACGTTTAATAAAACGATGAAGCGTTAATTGGCGGCACTAAGTAGCCGTTCTAAAAAATTCTGAATCCAACACTTCAAAATGAATTTAACTTTTCAATATTAAGAAAACAACATAAATAATAAAAACCCACTGAACTATATGTCGTTCTTTTAATTAATGGCCGAGTCGTTGCAGGAGCAAGCGTATATAGAATTAGAGAGAACCCATAAGGATCTAAAACGCCAGTTGGGGGAGTTTATATGTAAATATTGGGTAATTTTAAAAGGGACAGTAGGCAACAAAGAGAACTTGATAAAGTCTAAAGTAGGGGAGTTAGGAGACCTTACAAGTGTAGAAAGAGCAGACGCGATAGTAGAGGAGTTGCTTATATTCCTAAACCAGATAATAGATAATAAGACAGAAGATTCAAAATAATGGGAATCAGAATTTAACGCACTGAAGAATAGGTACGATAATTATTTAGTAGATAAAGTGTTTCAGGAAGATATTCTAAGTAGAATAGAGGGCGAGAATGAACAATTAAAGGAATTATTGAAGAAAAAGGGGATAGCCGAAGAAACGTTGAATAGAACATTAGAACAGGGATTTGTACAGAAATCAAGGGAAGACTGTAGTTCTTTAGAAGAGGCAAATAGAAGAATACAGGAGCTAAAGGAGCAGAATAGACTTCTAAGTCAGGAAATGTCGCTAGATCACAATCAGTCACTCTTTCATAAGGAACCAAATACGTCCGCAGTTAGTCCGAGGGACAGCAACGCAAAGTCTCTCCAACAAATTACGACAACAAAAGATCAAACCAGGATGGGTATATCAGAAATAGCTAAGATAATAAGCAGTATTGTGCCACTGTTGTCAGGGACGCAGTCACCAGATTTGAGAGGTGAAGTGTATAAGTTTATACAGGCGTGTGAGTTAGCTACTTTTTTTTTTTTTTTTTTTTTTTTTTTTGACGGGTGAGGTGGGGAAAAAATACCTTCGTATCATATAACGACCGTCGTCGTTACGTATGTGGTGCTTCCACTAAAAAACCACCTCTTCACTTGGGATCTCTCTCTACCCTGGGACCGCTCTCGCATTACTTCAAGGTAGAGACCCAAGAGGTCCTATACAGGACTACTCTACTCTCCTGCGTCCAGGTCCGTCATTCGGCGCGGCTGTTCTTGCCGTCGCTCTTCCTCATCCATGTCGGGTTTTTTCTGTCTGAGAATCTCTTCAGCGTACAGCGCTATCGCGTCCCACGCTGGCTCGTCTTTCAGCATCTTGGATATTAGGTTCTCCGGTGCTATGGAACCTGTTGTGGCTTCCAGTCTTCGTCGGTTTGAGCTCCAGCGTTCGCATGTAAAAAAGGTGTGTTCCACATCATCTAGTTCGGTGCAGTATAAGCAAAATGGGGTCGTCGCTTTGCCCATGGAATTCAAGTACTTTCTGAAGTACCCATGTCCAGTTAGAAGCTGCGTCAGGTAGTAGTTAACCTCGCCGTGGGATCTCTCTATCCAGGTTGCGATCTGCGGAATCAATCTTGCAGTCCATCTGCCTCTTGGGTCTGTTTCCCACCTTTGCTGCCATCTATCCAACGTACGTCTTCTGGCCTCCTTTTGGGCTAGTTCCCTGCCGAGATGTCCTTTGGTGAGCCAGGTTTCTCGTCGTTCTAAGGCGAGGAGATCAATCGGTGCTGTTGATGCTAGGACTAGCACCGCGGGTTCCGATACCGTCCTGTAGGCGCAGGTTATTCGGAGGGCGCTCCTTCTCTGGACGCTGGATATGCGTTTTCTGTATCTATCAACGCCCAATGCCTCGGCCCATATCTCCGCCCCGTACAATAAGATCGACTGCACGGTTGTCATCAGTAGCCGCCTCTTGCTTGGCTTCGGCCCGTTTATGTTCACCATCAGTTTGCTTAGCATATTTGCTTGTTTAGCTGCCTTGTCAGCTACTGCCTGTATGTGGTCCCAGTAGGTCAGTTTGCTGTCCAGTCTTACGCCCAGGTATTTTACGCTCTTCGACTCTTTGATTGTAGCGGCTCCGATTCTCCAATTGAGCGCGTTATAAGCACGCTTGCGAGTGAAGACGACGACCTCGGTTTTATGATCGGCCAGAGTTAAGCCATGGTCTGCCATCCATGCTCTTATGCGTCGTAGCGCCTGGTTTAATTTAAACTGGGCCTTTACAGCGTCCCGTGCTGCTATTACTATCGCCGCATCGTCTGCGTAGCATATTAATGTGATGTCTTCCGGCATTTCCATCCGCAGCATACTATCATACTGGATATTCCACAGATCCGGTCCTAAGATTGATCCTTGTGCTGCGCCGGCAGTCACCTTCTTCTCCCGTTTTCCCTCGTCCGTATCGTATACCAAGGTCCGTTCTCTCAGGTAACTCTCCATTATACGCAGTAGATATCGTGGCAACCGGAAGTTTTCTCTGAGTGATTTCAGGATATCGCTCCATCTGGCAGAGTTGAACGCATTCTTTACGTCCAGGGTGACAAGAAGGGTTAATTTCCTAGAGAAGTGGTTTCCCTCCTGCGATCTTTCTGCAATTTTGATCACGTCCTCTATTGCGTTTATAGTGGAGTGCCCTTTCCTGAAACCGTGCTGGTTCTCGGAGAGACCTCCTGCGGCGTTTACAGAGGAAAGGATCCGGGGTTGCAGAAGTTTCTCCAGCACTTTCCCCGCAGCATCTAACATACAGAGAGGTCTATATGAGGACGCCGTCCCTCCTCCCGTTTTTCCCTTGCCTATCAGGACTAGGCGGCACTTCTTCCAATGGGGGCTGAATTCACCTGACGCTAAACACGCATTGTACATATCCAGTATCAAGCGCGGGCTGGCCCTCACTGCCACTTTTAATGCCTCTGCTGGTATTCCATCTGGGCCGGGTGCCTTGTTGTTACTCAAGGAGTCCACAGCTTTTAACAGCTCGGTTTCTGTAAAGAGCGGGATGTCTTCCGCGTCGTCCTCCTCGTAGTGACTCCTCTCAGGATGTGTTGGGAATAGCTCGTCAACTATCCGGTCCATTGTCTGCGCATCCATGGCGGCGCTGGCAAAGGCTCCGACCTTCTTGGTGACGACTTTGTATCCTAGCCCCCACGGATTCGTGTCGACCTCATGAATCAGCGCCATGAACTTTTCACGCTTGCTCCGCTTTATTTCTTCTCGTAGTGACTTCTTCATCTGTTTGTATTCCGCAGATAACGAAGACACCTGTGCCGGGTCTCTTGCGCGTTGGGCTCTTCGTCGGCATCGGAGGCATTCTTTTCTTATGGCGGCGATTTCGGCTGTCCACCAATACGCCGGTTTCCTGCCAGTCCTTGGCGGCTTGCGCAGCATCGAAGCGTCGCATGCGCGGGTTATTAACCTAATGGTGTGCTCAACGCGCGCGTTTGCAGCCTCTTTTCCGTGTAGGCCATTGCATAGGTTCGCTACGAGAGACGCCCCGCGTTTCAGTTCATCGGCGAATCTTTCGACATCCATGCTGGCGGGATTCCATCTTGCCATTCTACGGTTTCCAGTATTTCGGTGCCGCCCATCTGGCTGTATGTAGAAAGTGATATACTGATGGTCGCTGCCCGTGTAGTCTTCGGTCACTCGCCAACCGCTTATCCTCGATGTTAGGTCTTCAGAGGCGAAGGTAATATCTGGTATCGTTTGCTGATACCCCGCCCGGCGGAAGGTGGACACGTTCCCGACGTTCTGTACTACCATCCCTAGCCTGGCAGCCATTTCTAATATGCGCCTGCCGCGCGAATCAGGTTGTGGCATGCCCCACTCTAGCGCCTTGGCGTTAAAGTCTCCTCCCACTACGAAGCCATCACCAAATTGTTGCAGCACGTCCTCCAATCTGTCTATCTTCGTTTGAAACTCCGCGATGGATTCGTTTGGGGTGAGGTAACAGCTCACATAGGTCGTCCCTGCGCTTCTTATCCAGACGAAGCCATTTCCGGAGTTGTGTTCCTCAACGTGGAGTTTGCCGGTGTTCTGGATCCATATTGCCGCAGTTCCTGAGCTATCGGAATACCAGCTGCCGTGTTCTCTGTTGCGGTACTGTTCACTAATGAGTGCGATGTCGATGTCCATTTCGAAGGATAGCTGGCTCAGTAGCGCGTCCGCGGTTCTACTTCGATTTATGTTGCACTGTAGGACTTTGGTCATTTTAGCAACGCTTTAGCCTGCGAGAGCACTCTGCGGAACACTGCGCATGCTCCTGACCCTGCTGCGTGGTGTCTGCTTTCTTCTGCAACATCGCTCTCGGAGCACAGTATGCATCGTGGGTTCGCTGTACATGTGGCAGCTTTATGACCATCTTGGCCGCATCTGTAGCATGTGTGGCTGTGATCAGTGCCCTTGCAGTCTCTCGCTTGATGCCCATATCCGAGACATCGGTAGCACCGCGTCATTACCGCTCGCCTGCGTACTGGGCAATTTATCCATCCGATTTTTATTTTGCCAGCTTTTAATAATGTGGAGGCGCTGGCTTCGTCGATGTCGAGGATGGCTATCCTTTGGCCCCTGCTGTTCTGCCTGGTGAGAGTCACTTTAAGGTCAGTCTCAGCGTGTCCTAGTTTTTTAACTGCGACTTCGACGTCTTCAGCAGTGGTTACGCAGTCTATTTCGCGGATTTCCAGGCTCGCCCTTGGAGTCAGTATCTTTACTTCGCCAGCCTGCCCTACAGCGTTTTTTAGTGCGTTACTGAATATTTCTTTCTTGCCTTTTTCCATGCCTTTAGAGAGTTCGACTAGTACGGACCCCGTCTTAGTCTGTCGTATAGTGCGGACGTTTGCTCCGCAGTCTTCTGGTTTGACTTTACTGCGAATGTCCTTCACAATGTCCGCGAAGAGCTTACCCCCTATCGGCTTGATCATGACCGCGTCTGTTGTTGCCCTGGGCCTTTTCCTACTTGCTGCCCGCGCACTTCGCTCAGTTTTCGCCGACTCTCTCTTTTTTGTTGGCGCTCGCCGTGTGATTGAGTTTGCCGCCGGGCTCGCGTTTTGGGTTTCAGGGTATGCGATCTTTCCTTGCGGGCGACCTTTCTTTCTTCCTACCTGTTGCCATCCGCGGCCATCTCCTTCCTCTTTCCTTCTTTTTTCTCCCTCTCCTTCTTTTTCCGGTGGGCTGCTTGCCATCCTCTTAGCGCTGCCAGCAGCTGGAGGGCCAGTCGGTGTTGCTACGGCGGTGGACTTATCCGAATGTTCCAGCTTGCTCTTCTTCTGAATATCAATCTCCATGGTCATCCAGTTTTGCCTGCAGCTTGATATCACCTCGAGTATCTCTTCGACTTCGCTGATTCCGTCCTTAATGTCGTTGCTCACGTTTTTCTGCCTAATTGTGGCTTTCTTCATGTTTTGCATAATCGCACGGCAGCGAGTTATGCCTTCCTCTTCGCTTTTCCTCATCCTACGGATATATTCCTGCCGAGGAGAGCTGAGAGTCTGCTCTAGTCTGGTTGGGGCAGCATTTACTCCGTGTTGCACTATTGGGGCCTCCGGTGGTCTTGGAGGTTCCTCATAGGCCTGCTCAGGTGCGGTGGGGGGGTTCGTTTCTCCTGCTTCTGCCGCGACACTTTTTGTCATTGCTGGTGGTGTTCTCTTCATTAGGTTGCTCCTGGTGAACGGCTGAGCAGCCGTGGCAGAAGTCGTCGGTGTATCCGCGAGCTCGTGGCCTTTCGGCGCCTGCAATCCTTTTCTATAGTGCTTGTTTCTCGTGCTGAGTATGCTGCTCACCAGTGTCGCCCCTATTACGCTCCGTGCCAATGGAGTCGTACTTTCTCCTTCACTTCCTTCGTTATTATTAGTTGAGGGCATTCTGTTTTCTGAGGTCCCCGCTTGAAGCCGCTATCTCCGATCGTTGCACAGTCGCCCTTCACTCGTCCCCGTGGTTATCTATGCAGGCAGGGAGGCCACGCGAGGGTTGACACTGCTCCTTATGAGAGTCAGTGTTCAGAGCCAGGACAGGCGCTAGCCAGGAGCAAGGCTCAACTGGGCCTGTGCGACCAACTCAATGGTGACGTTCTTTGAACGTACTTCAAGCCCCGCCACGGTTTTAACGGGACGGAGGCGGTTGCAGCATTAGCCTGAAAGCCATTTCCGCAAGATGTCACTCTTGCGTAGTGAGGTAACAGAATACTGCACCCGTCAGCCCTGGTTCAGTCAGGTCCAGATCGAGTGTCAAAGCATAATTCCAGTGAGAGCCAATGTCGTATCCGCCTGTTTCCAGGCCGCCGCTCGCGTCAGTTGACCTAGGAAGCGGGTGCTTGCTGGCCATCCAGGGGTCGCCACGTGGAGGTGCGAGTCGACTTGGTAGAGCCAGGGACCAGGATCGTTCTGGCCTTCGCCGAGTTGAAGGCAATCAGTAACTTTACCTGGTATGACAATACCCTCTGGACCCCCGTGAGTTAGCTACTAGTGAAGCGACTACAGCTAATAAAACAATATACATAGATTGTATAAAGCAAAGATTATACGCAGACGCTTATGATCTTGTAGGCACACAACGTTTTAACAGCCTGGAAGAATTATATCTGGTGATACGAAGAGCCTACTTACCAACAGTTTCATTAGACGTGACGTTGACTGAACTTCAGGATTGCAGTCAATTTCACAATGAGGACATCCGGCAGTTCGCAAGACGTCTAAACGCGAAAAAAGTACAAGCATTGCAGATAGTAAAAGACACCTATAAGGGAGAAGGTGACAGCGCACTTATATCCATGGTAACGACATCGGCAAATAAGGCGTTTAGAACAGGGTTAACAGATGCGACGTTACGAACTCACTTGCTAAATGTTACAGGGAAAAGTATAGAGGAAATGACTGAAATAGCAGTAAACACGCTGGTGGAAATACAAAGAAGTAACTCCATACATCAACCAACCATTACACCGGCAATGAATATGAATTGGGTAGACTCCTACACAAGACCCCCTGTACAAAATCGCGTGAAGTATAAAAGACCAGAAGAAAGGCAAAACGTCTGGAGAGCGCCACAGGAGAAAATAGTTTGTTCATTCTGCAATAAACGTGGGCATACGAGAGAAAAGTGTTTAATTAGGGAAAACACGCCGTATTGCCAAAAGTGTCTAGAATATGGACACGAGGCAAACTGGAGGTGTAGAAAAAGGAAAGCCAAGGAAGTGGGGCAAAGAAGAAATATCAAATGCCCTATAATCAGAATCAAGGACAACAAACCTGGAAAACAAACCGACCACAACAAAACTGTCCAACACAACAAGCCAAGTCCAACGTAATTGGCAACCCACCAAGACCAACAGAATTGGCAGAAACAGACGTATGGAAAGCAGAAGCCGAATCCAGTAAACGGAATACAAAAGACTCAATCTCAATGTGAATGGTGCAAAAGAGTAGGACATAATACACTCGAATGTTATGCAAAGAAAAGTTGGGAGAAGTCCCAAAGCAACAGTCCGGGAAACTGCCAAGGGCCCAGAATAGTACAATAATCTGGGGACCCAAAAATATTAGTAACTTAACCCTAGTCCTACGTTGAGAAAAAATTTGTAATTCTACGTTGAGGTGTAGATTTCTACATCCCTTTATTTTGTATGGAGAATCTTGCTCTTATACATATTAATCTATACATTTTTTAATAAACTTATTGTATATTTATTGTTTAGTAAGCAATAGAGAATAAATAATTGTTTTTATATAGCTCTCATGTACGTAGTACACACATTTCGGCAGTGATGTGCTTTGCAAATTATTTTATGGCAGAAGCATATGGATAAACTCTAAAATTATTTATATAAATTTAGTAAATTTAGTTAAAATAATTATGTTTTTTAGCTCACTGTTTATATATAATAAAGGCATTCAAAGCCGATATATCAATTATGTTGCTGAAAACTACCTCACTTTGCTAAAACTAACAACAATTATGTTGGTTTTTCTCTTGCAACTGTACTCTGTTAACATTTTATCCACTGTATCTACTCCACCCTTAGTCCGATTATAATACGAAATGATTTCAGAAAGCTTCTTTTGATCAGTTCCAATAACTGCAGAACGTACTCTGTTTGTTCTTTCTACATATGAAACAGAGACAGTGTCGATGGTAAACGCGAACGTTGATTGATAAAGTGGAGCCTTTTTACATACGAATAGTTTTGGTGGAATCGATCGCTTATTTTTGGGCATCTTTTTCAAACAATTTTTTACCCAATGCGTATGAGGGAAAAAGTTATCCATAGTGATATAACAAGCAACCAGAATTTCATATTTTTGGTTTAGATGGCATATATTTCCGGAATGAACAACGTCCATGGAAGCCACATAGCTGCTCATCTACCGTCACACATTCAGATGGATTGAAATATAGTGGCAGTAATTCGGTCCAACGATCCCAAAGATTTCGAACCGGTGCAAATTTATCCAGAGACTTTTTTGCTCGGCGGTTTTCAACATTATGGAATCAAATTATTCTTGTCACGTATTCGAAAGATTGTTTGGACATAGTGATAGTTTTTTCAACTTCATCGAAATCTCCATCATCTGTCCAACTATCTTATTCGTGACCAGTCGGCTGGTATTCATTGGTACTTGATGAAATATGTTCTTCATTTTCAGATTCTTCATTTACTACTGCTTCGATTTCTTCATCGGTTAAATATTTTGGTCTCCCCATTTTTTTGATAAAATTTAATACTCAATCAAACACAAATTAATCAAAACTCTTCTGAAATAGTAACACGGGTAGCACGAATAATGGTAAAATCTAATACAAAAATACAGCGATGTAGAAATCTACACTCGCGATTAATTGAATTTTTTAAATTTTTACATAATATTTTAATTGCGATGGAGAAAAGTACCATATTTCAGTAGTAATCCATTATAAAATAAAAGTCACCGAAAGTGGGAGTTCTAACTTAAACGGTTTAGAATATATTTGAAATAATGAAAACAGAAATGTAGTTTTCTACACCAACGTAGGACTACGGTTAAGGCCAAATGAAGGAGTAGCAGTAATTCATACATCCGAACCGATTGTGGATACGTTATCAACTTTAAGAAATAAAGTGGTAACCGTAAGTCCGACATCAGAAGCGATTGTTGAAGCGTTACCAAGTTCAAAAGACTTACAACTTAATATCAAGTTGAAGAAGACTGACAATAATAAAAACAACGTCATAAAGAGAAATCATACTTTTGGAGAAAAAATTGATTCAGAGATACCAATCAAAGCGAAAGAGAAAAAACAGAATTCAAACCCAGAAGTAGCTTGCTAAATGAATAAGTTAACAAATAATAAAAGAAATACAGAAACAGGAGCATCTAACTGGAATCAAACCCAGCTAAATGACGTATTCATCGTATTACCTTGCGAAGAGGCTATAAATGGAAAACTCATTTTACTGGTAGATACAGGAGCAGATACAAGCCTGATAAAGAGGTGTGCGATAAAAGATAGCACAATAATAGACAAGTCAAATAGAAAAGACTTAAGCGGAGCATTTGGAGGTTGTGTGACCACAGAAGGATCGACTACTATATGTCATAATGAGGTACAGTCCTTACGTTTAACGCTACACGTGGTGTCACTTAAGCAAGGAGTACCGGCAGACGGCATATTAGGAAGAGATAATTTGTGAAACAACTCCATTATAAATACAATGGAAAAGAGTTTAACACTCTTCAATGAAAGGAAAGAGGTTATTTTAGAATTACCGATAAAAACTGTCGAGCAGATAGAAGAGGAAAATAAACAACATTATATACCAGTTGATGCTAGAACAATTACGATAACACCATTAAAACTTCGTACGAAATGTAATAATGTTGTAATTCGTAAAGAAGAAATAGATCCAGGAATCAATATAGCAGACACATTAGTAAATGTGAAAGATAATACGGTTTATGTTCCCATATTAAATACAACAGAGTATGATTACGAAATAGATAGCGAATTTAAACCAAAATTCACAAACTTCGACGAGTACACAATGCAAAGTACTGAGTCAATTAATAGCATAGGCAAAATATATGCCAAAAGAAGAATAAATGAATTGCTCAATGAAATTGAGTTAGATGAAAATTTAAATATGGAAGAAAAGAATTCAACAGAAGAAATAGTAAAATCTTTTCATGACGTCTTCCTATTAGAGGAGACGAACTTTCGTTTACAAGTGTATTGAAACACGAAATTCCAACAGGCGCAGATCAACCGCCAATAAACAGAAAACAATACAGATTACCCCAAATACATAGGGAGGAAATAAATAAACAAGTAAACAAACTTTTAGATGATGGCATAATCACACATAGCACATCACCGTGGAACTCACCGTTACTTTTAGTGCCCAAGAAAAATGGCAAGGACGGCGAGAAAAAAGTGGAGACTCGTAATAGACTACAGGAAGCTAAATGAAGCTACAATCAAACAAGTTTTTCCAATTCCGCGCATTGACGAAATTTTAGAGCAATTAGGCAATAGCAGATATTTTAGGTAGTTAGGTAGGTAGATTGGGCTGTCCCGAGGGACACACTTAGACCAGTTTCGGTCCCTTGTCATACCCTATGGATCTTTATATACCCCTATTCGAACCACGAAGAGCTATTAATATATCGGCTTATGTCCTTTATATTAATGGATGCTATCTCACAGAGATTGTCGAAGAAGTACGATCCCATGTGGGTGTTACGTCTACGAGCCAGGACAACTGCACATCAGGTGCAGGACGGTCTCCTCCTCTTCCTCATCCATGCAGCTTCTACAGAAGTCGTTTAAGAACATCCCAAGTCGCCTTGCATGCGTGCCAATAAGGCAGTGTCCGGTAACCACCCCTATCACTCGACGAGTATTTTCCCTGCCTAGTGAGAGGAGAGTCTTCGTGTTCTTCAGGTGAAAGAGAGGCCAAATTTGCCTTGCAATGCTGCAGTTCGACCTCCCCTCCCATCTCTTGTTGGCTTGCTTGAGAGCTGTTTCCATGAGCCATCGTTTACAGGTAGCTATTGGCATGCCCACGATATCTCTGTCGGGTGTAATGTTCAACGTAGTGCCCTGGCGGGCGAGTTCATCCGCATAGCAATTTCCTGGAATATCCCTGTGTCCTGGTACCCAGCACAGGCTTATTGAGAGCTGCTCTGCCATCTCGTTTAGAGATTGGTGGCAACCTTTTACCACCTTGGACGTGGTGTATGTCGATTCCAGGGATTTAATGGCCGCTTGGCTGTCCGTAAAAATACAGATATCGGTTGCCGATATCCTGCTTTCTTTAAGCCACGACAATGCTTCGCGGATAGCGATTACCTCCGCCTGAAACACGCTGCAGTAGTCCGGAAGACGGACTTCTTCCGCAACCCCGCAACTTTCTGAGAAAACCCCACCTCCCACCCTGCCGTTCAGCTTTGAACCATCGATGTAAAACTGTATAGCCCTTTCAATCGGCTGTGATCCATTCTCCCAATCGCCTGTGCTTGGTACCATCGTGTTAAATTTGCGAGTTGGGAGTATAAACGGCTTGATGTAGTCTAGGTTTCCAAAAGAGGAGGGCAGGCCCTCTAATATTTTCTGGTGGCCAACGGATCTGTGGGTCCATTTTGATAGAGCGTTCAGCCTTACGGCCGAGGTCTTGGCCAGGAGTCTTCCCATAATATCCAGTGGGGGCAGATGTAATATCGTCTCAAGAGCCGCAGTGGGCGTGGACCTGAGAGCCCCCGCAATGCAAAGGCAGACCTTTGAACTTTTTCCAGTAGCCTGCAATTTGTTACCTTCTCCAGGGATGGCCACCTGAATTGCTTTATGGCTACCCCGTAAAGCAATATGGGTCTAACCACTGCTACGTATAGCCAGTGCGTAATCCATGGGGAAAGCCCCCACTTCCTACCGATGGCTTTTCTGCAGGAGTAGAGTGCAACCAAGGCTTTCTTTATCCTTTCTAGTATGTTTTGTTTCCAGCTCAGTTTCCTATCTAGTAGCAGACCAAGGAATTTCGCTTTCTCCTGAAAGTTGAGCGTCACTTCCCCCATAATTGGAGGTTCTATCTGAGGAATTCTTTGTTTCCTGGTAAAGAGGACAAGTTCTGTCTTGTTGGGATTAACCCCTAAGCCTCTGGGGTTTGCCCATCGTACTGTAGTGTTCAGAGCATTTTGTATTAAGTCTCTGATTGCTCCGAGGTATCTTCCTGACGCCACTATGGCGAGATCATCTGCATACGCAACAACTCTCATTCCCCTTCCTTCTAGAACTTTCAGCAGCCCATCGACCACTGCATTCCACAGAAGGAACCACTGCATTCCACACCCCCTTGGGGGGTCCCTCTCCAGATCGTTCTCCTAACTTTGGCATCGCCTAGATGTGCTTCGATAGTCCTACCTTTAAGCATTTGCCCAATAAAGGACACCAGCACCTCCTCGACTTGTAGATCTCTCAGAGCATTCAGTATAGCGTCAGCTTCCACATTGTTGAATGCCCCTTCAACATCAATAAAGGCCACAAGGGAGAATTCCCTCCAGGCCAGCGAATTCTCGACGATGCTTAACAGAGAGTGTAGCGCAGTTTCCACAGACTTTTCCTTCCGATAGGCATGTTGAGCGGGGGATAGATGACTCAAATATTTTCCCCTAATATGTAATTCCAAAATCCTTTCCAAGATTTTTAGTAGGAATGATGATAGAGTGATGGGTCGTAGATCTTTGGCAAAATCATGTGCAATTTTGCCAGCCTTTGGTATGAATACCACTTTGCTACTCCTCCATCTCCACGGAATGTAACCTATTCGTAAGCAGCCCTTATACATGGCTACCAACCAAGGTAGGACTACCTCCAGGTTGCGCTGCAGCTCCACCGGCATTATGCCGTCCATACCCGGGGACTTGAAGGGCTTGAAGCTGCCCACAGCCCATCTAACTGTGCTGTTTGAAGCCAGATGTTCCAGGTGATGCAAGGAGTGATTGAAGCTGCCGGCGTCGATTTCGCCAGCATCGCCAGCATCACTGTTTCCCGGAAAATGAGTATTCACTAGAATCTCCAGTGATTCTGCCCTCGATGATATCCAGGATCCGTCCTCTCTCCTTATTGCACCAATGCCAATAGGATTGGATGACAGTACCCTTCTCAATCTGCAGGCCTCCGAGGTACTCATGATGTTTCCACAGAAAACTTTCCACGAGGTTCTCTTCGCCTTTCGAATTTCCTTCTTGTAGCTGCTCAGCGCAGCTTTGTAGTCATCCCAGAGCTGGGAGCTATTTGCTCCCTTTGCTCGATTAAAAAGGCCCCTTGCCCTCTTACGCAGGTCCGTTAGGCCGGGACTCCACCATGGCGGTTTCCTTTTACCCCTAGGCCTTCTAAGAGGACATGATTTAACAAAAGCCCTATTTAACGTAGTAGAGAAGAACCCGACCATTCTGTCAAGTTCCTCCTCATTTGTAGCGACCCCCGGGGGTATATGCAGGTTTTCACTTAAAATAAAATCAAACAGCGACTCACCTCTTGTATTTGTATCGGAGCTGCCCCAGATGACGTGGTGTGCATTTGCATCGCATGCAATGACCAGGCCCGCCTTGCAGCGCTGTGCAGCAGCGACCAGGCTTCTGGTCGTGGGTGCGGGAAGTTCTACCTCTTCGGATGGCATGTAGATGGAGGCCAGCCAGTAAAGCCCGTCTCTGGATTCCATCGCCACAACCGTGCTATCATTCTCACTAAAAGTATTAAGAAGAAAACCGTTAAGACTATTCTTCAAGACTATACAGGATCTGGGCCTACCTTCACCCCTTCTGTAAAATAGCGTATATCCTGGAGCCCGTAGCCCACGAACCTGGCCTTCAACGACCCAAGGTTCTTGGATTAGGGCGGCATCGTCTTCATCCTTGGAGAGACGAAGAGTGAGAGCAGCAGTCGCTGCTTTGCAGTGGTGAAGGTTAATCTGTATCAACCGTAGGGTCACGGCACAGTTTATCAACCTCCACCACGGTTTCGTCCAATTCGGAGCCGGATGTTAGGAGATCCCCCTCATCTAATGAAGCGAAAGAGAATCTCTTCGCGAAATCGCCCTCCAACCCTTCCTCGGAGTCAGAGGGTCCTTCCAAAAGAGATTCCTCTCCAGGGAGGGAGGACGGGGTTTCAGCCGGACTTTCCGAAACAGATGCTGCAGTGTCCACTGCAGGCTCTGCCCCGGCATCCTTTTTGGCTTCACCCTGATCCTTTTTATAGACCCTTAGGATCACAGAAGTAAAACCATAGCTCGCCACCCAACCTGCCTTTTCTAGAGGTTCCAGGGACTCTTTGTTCAGCCCGAGCAACGCTGACCGGAAGTCCCCCTTCGGCTCCTCTAGCTTCAGAACTTTCCAGTTCGAGGTAGGCAAATTAGGGTTGCTGTATTGGAATATTTCCAACACAGTGGCTGGGGCGGATGGCTCCGCCGGAATCCACGCCCTTGCACGAGGCAGGGACGGGATTTCTTCGCGCGGGACAGCTGCGAGCTTTGCACCCGGCCAGACCTCTCCAAGCCTACTGATGGCCAGCTTGTAGAGATCATAGGATCTTTGATCTCCGCAGGCAATCAGCTTAGCTCGGCCATGATACCACCCAGCATCTCTGACCACGGGCACGGGACCTGGGAACTCTTTCATCATAGGGAGGAAGCTTTGGGCCAACTTGACCTCCACCTTCCCCCAATGATCGAAAGATATGGTGCCTTCAGGATCGCAGCGATCAATTACTGCCAGCACCAAGTGATCCTTAACCACCTCACTAAAAGGCAGACTTCTATCTGCCGCCCCCAGCACTTTGGCTTTTTTACCCATAGGCGGAACGAGCTCATCTGCCGACCTCTGCCGCTTGCACGACGAGCCTGCAGATGTGGTCGGTGCCACAGTGCCAATGACACCCGTCGCCCACTTAAGGGAGTCCCTCTCCTTGTCGGTCAGATCCTTTTCAGGAATCTTCCGTAGCCTGTCCCTTAGTTTTAAGGCGTGCCGTCGAGTCCTGTATCTGGCCTTGCTGTCTCGTTCGCCGACCTGCGCCGTTCTCGAGGAACCAGAGCAGGACGGTTTGTCAGTCCCCGTTACGGACGGACCCTTCTCTTGGCAGTCCCTGGCTTTGCTCTGGCTAAACACAAGTGTCTCAGCCTTTGCCGCCATTACCACTGCCAGAGACTTCCCCTCTTCATCCACACCACCACCCTTACCGCTGGTGCCAGGCCTACAGGCCACAGCGCCAGCAGTACCGGCGGCAGGACTCTCCCTCTCCCTAGCCGGCTTTTTAAGAGCGCCGGCCGACTCTTTTAGTGTTTTTGTTGTTTTGTCCACGTACTTCCCACGAGCAGCGGAGAAAGGGTGGTCCGCCTGTGCAGAGATCCGCAATACACAGGTAAGGCTGGTTAATCCGGAGGTCGCCAGGTATCCGGATACTCCGTTAGAGACTGGGCTATTTTTATACTGGGCCCCCAGCCAGGCTGATCCTCGGCACGGGTCGTATGACACCTTGATCCAGCCCAGTTGGTTCATCTCCAACCTTATGACCTTTCCCACAGGATAGTCAGCGCTCGGCATGCACCCCGTGCCCCACAGGCATGCTCACATTTGCTGTGGAAACATGCATGTAAGTGCACAGACCGCATGCAGCTCACTATACACCGCCTTGTCGGTCCAGCCAACAAGGCAGGAGACTTAAGCCCCTCCACCACGTCAAGGTCACCACCGTGGGGGGAGCAGATATTTTACAACGCTAGATTTGGCAAGTGGATATCACCAAGTTTTAGTCGATGAAAGGGACAAGGAAAAAACAGCATTCAGTACAGGACTAGGGCATTTCGAACTCAATCGAATGCCATTTGGGCTAACAGGTGCCCCAGCAACATTCCAAAGGATAGTGAATCATATCCTAACAGGTCTACAAGGGATAGACTGTTTTGTTTATTTAGACGACATAGTTATATATGGTAGAAATCTAAAACAACACGAGCAAAGGTTATGTTCAGTATTACAGAAGTTACGTGAACATAAGTTGAAAGTAAATACAGAGAAATGCAATTTTTTGAGAAAGGAAATAGTTTATTTAGGGCACAAATGCTCGGAAAATGGTGCTTTACCAGATCCCTAAAAGGTAGAATGTGTGAAAAACATAGGAATACCAAGAAAAGAAGTACAAGCATTTCGTGGACTAATAAATTACTACAGGAAATTTATTGAAAACACAGCTAAGATAGCACTACCAATTAACAAATTATTACGTAAAGACGAAAAATTTATCTGGACAGAAGAATGTCAGCAAGCATTTGAACGACTAAAAGAAGCAGTCATGTCACCACCAGTTTTGGCATATCCAGACTTTTCAAAAGAATTTCTTTTAACTACCGACGCAAGTAACGAAGCGTTAGGCGCAGTACTTTCTCAAGGAGAAGTAGGCGAAGATAGACCAATAGCGTTTGCTAGCCGAGCGCTAAGCGACACAGAAAAAAGATATTCAACAATAGAAAAGGAATTCTTGGCGATAGTTTGGGCAACAAAAAACTTCAGAGCATATCTCTTAGGGAGGCATTTCAAAATTTTTACTGACCATCAACCACTAAAGGGAATAGCCAACTTAAAGGACCAAACCTCAAAACTGGCAAGGTTTAGACACAAATTGTCAGAATACGATTTTGAAATCTTATATAAGCCAGGCAAGAAAAACTTAAACGCAGACGCACTTCCTCAGAATTCCTCAGGAAAACCGCAAAACAATAGGAGCCATACAAACACGGTCAAAAACAAAAATAGCGAACCAAGGCCAACAACAAGGAACAACCGTTGAAGTCGACAAGGATGATGAGGAACCGGGAAACGGAACAAATAACACAGCAACATTGCTGTCCGACCCGAAACAAATAGAAACAGTGATTAAAGACTTTCACAAGTCACCACTGGGAGGACATCAGGGTGCGGTGAAAACGTATTTAAGAATCCGGAAACAATTCAGATGGCCAGGAATGCAAAGACAAGTAAAAGAATTTATCAAAAACTGCCCGAAGTGCCAAGCTAATAAAAGCTCAAAATTGACGAAAATGCCCATGGTGTTAACAGATACACCAATGCGGCCATTCGACAAAGGTTTCATGGATATAGTAGGTATTCTACCAGAAACTGTATCCGTTAACAAATATATTTTAACATTCCAAGATGATTTTTCAAAATTTATGGCATGTACAGCTATCCCAGACGCGGAAGCAAGTACTGTCGCCAGAGCTTTCTACGATGAAGTAATCACGCGTTACGGAATCCCTAGAATTTTAATTACAGATAACGGAACTAATTTCATATCGAAATTGTTCTCAGATACTTGTAAATTGTTAGGTATTAAAAAATTACATAGTACGCCTTACCATCCACAAGCAAATGGTTCATTAGAGAGAAGCCACAGACCATTAGCAGAATATTTGCGCAGTTTTGCTAAAGAAGACGGGTCGAATTGGGATCAATGGTTAACTGCAGCTATGCATGTTCATAACCACACACCCCACATTACGACGAAGCAAACGCCATTCCGTACTTTATTTGGATTCGATACAGAAATGCCGGCTAACTTAAAAAGAAAGTGTAGTCCGGTATATAATGCCGAAGATCCGAATAAAGTTCTAAAATTCCAAATACAAAGGGCTCACGAAATCGTGAGAAAGAATCAGGATTTAGCAAAACAGGTAGCTAAAAGGCAGTACGATAACAAACAAAATTTAGTAGAATTTAAGGTAGGAGATAGTGTATTGATTAAGAATCAAACGAGGAAAAATAAGTTTTCTCCCATATGGATAGGGCCATATAAGGTAGTCCAATTACGACAGTGTTAAATATTAAGGGAAAGGAAAAGCCATTCCACAATAACTTACTTAAGTTATATAGTAGCAATTAAATAGGAAAATAGGATTAACTAGATAATTACATAGGAATCAGAATCACTTAAACTAAGAAAATAGGTTAATAGGTTAGGAAATTAAATTCAGTGGTCATAAATTAGGATAGAATAAATATATATAAAATAGGATTGATAGAATTTAGTATAGGATAGTAGGAAACTAACATTTTTTAATTTTAATTTTACTACTAATAATTTTAATTTAACTTCAGTCTTAAGGCTGAATAACGAATGAAATATCAAAAAATTCAACAAGAAAGTAAATAGAAGATCAGAATAGCGTTTCAGTAAGCAACAACTTGTTTATTTAAGCGTAAAAATATAAGAAAAAGAAAACTTATAGTAAAAGAAATAAAAATATAGTAAAATAAATTCGTAATTAATATCAAAGTCATTTCTTTTGTAAAATTTTGAAATTGAACCCTTCGTATTCATTTTTATTGGTAATATACGGTACATGAAAAGTAGCCGTTTCGTTTTAAACAGCCATGACTATTGCATTTGCATTTATTATAGGAATAAATGCACATAAAATCTATGCATAAAGAGTTAGTTTATGCATAACCATAATTTACACATCATAAATACATCTAGTTGCAATCGTTGCAATAGAAAATGTATAATAATATAAATAAATCTAAAATAAGAAAGATTTATGTTTCTTATAAATATTCTACAAATATATAAACAAATAATATATTACAAATATCAAACATATCATATAAAATGTAGTACATAAATATTCAATGTAAAATATTAGCGAATTCGCGGTAACAACAAACAAAACAAAAGCTAAAAATTGAACGATTAACGCAAGCATTGCAACAAAGCAGGTGTAGAAGTAGAGCAACTGAACACGAGCAGAATGCAGCAATTAATGAAAAGAAAAAAAGCAAAAAGAAAAGTAAATCACTTTTAACAAAAGCCAAAAATAAAACAAAGAAATAATGAAAGCGTTGTTATACACGTACATATATGCATTTAAAGATTTAGATTTAAAGTTCATTTACAAATAATAATGTACACAATATAAAAATAATTTAAAAATTAATTAAATTGTAATTTAGAATAAAATATGGACATTCAATAAGAAATTAAGAAAATTAACAGGAAATACGAATGAACATATAATTATTAGAGAAAAAAAAAGAAATGCACTTTTTACAAACTTTTACAAAATAACATAACTAGATATTGATTGAAAAGAAAAATAAAAGCATACATTAAAATAATATATAAAAAGAAAAGGAATATTGTAATATAATTGCACCAAAATAACGTTATCATATCAGCATTAAAATACATTAATTAAATTTTAATTGAAATTCAAATCATTTTAAATTTGTAATAAAAAAATTACATAAAACAAAATATACATTGTAAAAATATAAATAAAGAAATAAAATATGTAAAATTTGAATGCGTAAGCATCAGTACAAAATGTAAGATACATAATAAGAACCCATCATGCAGAGAACCCAACAGCCATCCAGATGTACACCCATCACAACAACAGAAGTGCAACAACACACCACAACAGTTACGAACATTTACAACAGGGCGACGATTAGCGCCCAACCAACTCGAAGGGGGAAGGGTAGCTGGAACAGCTGATCAGCGTAGCGACAACAACCATCGCAACCAAAGATGGAATAGTTGCAACAATCAAACGCATCAATGCAACGATGCAACAACATTCGACAAAAACACGAAACTACCTTCAAAGAGATTCGACAACAGCAACAGTTGAATATCAATATTATCGAGTGATAGTGGTGACAAATACACAGTACCTTGAGGTCACGTGGAGACCAAAATCACCGCAATGAGACACGCAACAAAAGAGAGACCTAACCCATCTGCAGCAGCTAACTACAACCCAGTGGCTGCGCAAAAGCGAAATCCTCATGAATCATGATGGCAGCCTAGCAGCTTAACTTCAAGCGAAAGTTACGTCAAGCGTAAAGGATAGCATCACAACGTCGCGGCGATGAAGCAGCTAGTAGACAACTACTAATGCAGTCACAGTTAAATTTACGCCAGTCATGCACAGTTGCCAGTTAAATTTACGGTACATTATTCCGTGGCACAAATCACACTCTACAACATTACCTCAAGAGATAACTATTTAAAACGTATCACCACTATCGACAAGAAAAATGTTGAAGATGTTTAGCAAGATGTTACAAATGATGACCTTGGCAACATCTCAACCATCAACTACCGTGAAGCGAAAAACAATTGATCCCAATTGCGGGACAACGATACTACCGACAACGAACATGTGCATCTGATCATCAAGCATAGCACCTACCACGTCAGCTACCCCGCAGCAACATTCCCATAGCACTTCGAGAAAAAGACATCGGGACAACGGGATGTTCATCAACAGCAAAACCATCATCAACAACAACAGGAACATCAACGTCAAGATCAACATCAAAATCATTTTCAACCTACACACAGATGACACCGAAGAAATTCAGTTACCGGTTGTATTATTGAATTATTATTGTAAATTTATAAATTATAAATTTTATTGTCATCATGGATAACTAATTGTAATTATTGTATTATTTCTAATAATTAATTGTATTATTATGTTAACTAATATTACCTCAATTACACTATAGACATAACACATACGATATTCATAAAAAGAGAGAAAAAGAAAAACACAACCATACATAAGTAGACAATAAGCAAAATCAACATAAACGTGGGTGGCTTACCCACAATTCAACAAACCACAAATGTATAAGAAAAATTTAATATCGTTTTGGACGATACTAAATTTTTCTTCCCCGAGGGTGGAGGGATGTTGTATGTCGCGATCGCAATTTCCAGTTTGGGGAGATAAGAAATTTCAAGGCCAGTATTATCGTTTTATAATACTACTCCGCGAGTGAGTCAAGGCCAAGTTTACATTAATGCAACCACAGCACTTTGCTTGGTAAGCACGAAGCTTTACTTTACTTTGGTTTAGTCAAGCTTTGGTTTTATTAACTGCTAAAGCCAAATCAGCAACCGGAGCTTGGCAATTGGAATGGATCGTAGAGGCTAGCATTTAGTAGCGAGCTTCCAAACCATGAAACGCTTGGTTTAAAATAACCAACGATCAGAATCCACACGCGGAAGAATTAAATTGAGAACGATTTTCTTCCGCGTATTGATTCTGCGAATATTACAATTTTAATATTGTGAAATAATGGAAATGGCGAAACACGACATACTGACGCACTTTGGTTCGGTCGACGGGTGTGTCAACCGAGCCAAGGTAGAAAATAGAAAAGATTCCAACGGGAGTCTTGTAGTAAAATCCAAACGAAGAAGTCGTTGATAGTCGCGTTAAAGTCGCGTGGTAGTAATTATTTAGTAAGTGTAAATAAAACTTAGTGTAATTCATCCATAGTGAATAAGGACCAAAGGTATCAAAAATTTATATATATTTAGAAGTGTATTAAATAAAGAAGAAACAAAACCCTAAAAGGATCGTTGTCATTGGAGCCCAGAAGAGCGGCCCGAACTTTAGAAGACCTCCCTACAGTAACATACAACAAGTTCATCCGTTTTCATTCTCTCACGGATGAACTGAGAGTTGACAGCTTTATATAGAAAACAAAAACAATGTGACTGTTTGATCGAACAACTGTTTGCAATGTAATGCCTTGAACACATAGAAAATCGCACGACGAATATTTCGGTGCGAACTGTCAGAATCTTCTGCCGCAGCGAAGTTTTTGCTTGTCAAAGTCCATGAAAACATACACAAATAAGAAGAACAAGAGCGACGACTGCGAACAAATCGCATCCAGATCGATCGCAGCTGCGATTTATTCGCAGCCGCAAGCAGAGGCAGCGACGTAATTTTATTTTTTTCTCGTTTGCCATAAGGGACCGTGTAATTTTGACAGTTCGCACCGAAATATTCGTCGTGCGATTTTCTATGTGTTTTAAGGCATACTGCTGTAAACACATAGAATGTAGCTCAGCTACATCAGTCTCAGCAAGTTGTCAAAAATCTTCGTTGCTGAGACGCCGCAGAGAACATCTGGTTTAATTTTTACAAAATCAAATCTGCAAAATCCATTCTAAAATAAAAAGTAATAGATAAATAAAGCTTAATTTAATATAATTATTATATAAAAACTCACACAGTACGATTTTGCCTCAAAATATTAACTCAAAAGTTAAATACCATGTAAACAATCATAAAGAGAAGGAGAACAAGAGCAGCGACAGCGACAAAATTGGAAAATTTTCCAAAATTGTCGCCGTCATTGGCAGAGGCAGCGGCTACCTTTTATTTTTTTCTCGTTTTCCATGTAAACACATAGAATGTAGCTCAGCGACATTGTAGCTGCATCTTGTCAAAATTACACAGGCTCTTATGGAAAACGAGAAAAAAATAAAAGGTAGCCGCTGCCTCTGCCAATGACGGCGACAATTTTGGAAAATTTTCCAATTTTGTCGCTGTCGCTGCTCTTGTTCTCCTTCTCTTTATGATTGTTTACATGGTATTTAACTTTTGAGTTGATATTTTGAGGCAAAATCGTACTGTGTGAGTTTTTAAATGATAATTATATTAAATTAAGCTTTATTTATCTATTAGTTTTTATTTTAGAATGGATTTTGCAGATTTGATTTTGTATAAATTAAACCTTCTGTTCTCTGCGGCGTCTCAGCAGCGCAGATTTTTGACAATTTGCTGAGACGAATGTAGCTGAGCTACATTCTATGTGTTTACAGCATAAGAGCCTGTGTAATTTTGACAAAATGCAGCTACATTGTCGCTGCTTATGTGCTTACAGCATAATATGGGCCTTAGCCCGACGAATAATACCGTGCAGCGGATCTCGCACAAATTTGCTTGCGACGGCTAAACATCGGTTTAAATTTATCGGCGCAGGTCTGTGATAGCACACAGTTAAAATAATTAAGATCAGCAAATTTGATATGGCTGGGAATGAAGAATCTAATAACAGTCAGCAACAGAAATTTAATAAAATTTCCGGACAAGATACTAAATATTCCGAAAATGATTACGAGCTTGATATTGGGAGTACGCACTTCAACCCCTTGCGTGCACTTTATGAAGCGAATAGTGCAGTAATGAGAACATCTAATGTTATATATCAAAATGTTGCTGCATTTGAAAGCGCGTTCAAAAAATTCGGCATTTTTAACTTTAACCTTAGAAATAAAAAAATTCAATCTATTAATAATGATAAACAAGCTAACATTGACATTCGAAATTCAAACGAAAGCAAATTTCAAACGAAAAAGTTAAATTACGGATATAAAGTATTCAAATATAGGTTTTTACCCCATCAAATGCCAATGCAAGGAACACGTAACTTAAAGCAGCGACGTGAACGCAATATATTTAAGCAAATATCCATGAGTGAGGGACCACAAGCACGGATGTGTCAATGGGTACATCAGCAGTTACGCATACGAGTAATCATTCGTAAAGAGAATGGTATTCGAGGAACGATAGAAGGCAAATTAATTATTTTTGACAAACATTGGAATTTAGTTTTAAGCGAAGTAACAGAAACTTGGATGCGTAGAAAACATAAGTTTGGTGATAACAAAATGTATGGCTGTGTTAAAAATTGCGAAAATCAACTGGCAAATCTTGGGCTTTTATTTCCAGCATTAATTGTGAAAATCTTAAATAGAAAAAATGTTATTATAACACGTAAGCTACCCCAGATAATGGTGAGAGGTGAACAACTAGTGTTGATTGCTGCACAAGAAAAAGAAGAATACAATAAATAAAACAATCGGGTTGTAAGATGTTTCCACAATATGAAGATTGGAATATATTATTGAATTAGAATAGGAAATAAAAGTAGGCATCTATATGAATGCATAAATTATTGCAGAACTTAATTATATATAGTATCTGACCAAGCTGTGTTTTCATGAAATGAATTTTCTCTCGTTCGATAAACCCGTCACCCCATAGAGTCCGTTAGACTTCGTATTTCTAAAGGCTCAACCATGCAATGCATATGCATGTTAAGTTTTGTGAGAGAAGTCCACGAAAAGCAAGCTATTCATTCCATGCATCAGTAGAACGACCAAGCATTGCAATTCAATCAATTCAACTTTATTGAGACGATGACAACTTACTTATACAATAAATATATACAACTTAAACTATGCATGTTTACAAGTTTGGCAACAGCCCAGGGCTGTAAAGTTTTGCCTTGTGCATGATATTTCGTAGTATTTTAACCAATAGTACAATTTCACGAGTTTGTTTATTAATTAAGATATGAGATCTTCTCGTTAAGGTTTATATAAAGCTCTTGCTCCCGGAGCTTTGCAAGTGTTCTTATAATTATTGGAAGCTTAATAGCTATTTGACTTAGAATAATAATAAGGTACATCAGGTAATATACTTGAAATAAGACTATTACAGAGATATATGAGTTTTAATATTAGATTAAGTTATTTTGTTTTTGATAAGGCACTTAAAGTCTACAACATTTAATATTTTATTATGAATTATTTTATATGAAATCACATTACATTACAGTGAAAGGAAAATTATCCTCTATTTTGGCAAGATGAACAATTCTGGTAAAACAGAGGAACTAAAGCAGATTAGTCATTACCTGCTAATATAGAATCTAAGTCAATTGAGTCTATACACAAAGGAGATAAATAATTTGCAGAATTCCAAGGCTCTCTGGATAGAGAAAAAAACGTACTACTTATAAGATCATTATCTATATAGCGTAAATTTGTTACGGATTTCTTCATAGCTCTTAAGGAGTATCTCATTAGGGGTTCAACTCCGGACTTATCGTAGATGTAGCTGCTCGCATATTTCTTGTTAAAAGATTGAAAATGTTTGTTAATACTTAAGCGCAGAATTTGTCTTTCAAACACTTCAAGTTCTCTTGCCACCGTCGGTGAGAACGAAAACCAGCACGGGAAGGCATAGGTCACAACTGGTCTTATTAGGGTTTTGTAGAACAACAGCTTGGTTTCTCTTGATAGACCGCTATTGGATCTAACATACGGCGCTAGCAATCCTGCAACACGCTTGGCTTTAGTCAATGTAGACCTTGCATGATTATTAAATTTGAAAAGGTTATTGAAATTTATACCTAAGTATTTAATGTGTGTTTTGAATGGGATCTTAGCGCCATCGACGGCAAGAAAAAGATTTTTACTGTCCCTCACCACTCTTGGAGGTCCTTTCCCTGATGCATTCCGGAAGCAAGTACATTCAGTTTTACCGATGTTAAGGTTTAAACCCCATTTTTATAGAATTCGTTAATTACCTGAATATGAGCAGAGACGGCTGCCAAAGCATCGTTGGGATATCTCGCGTGAGCATATACCATGGTATCGTCAGCATACAAAAGTGCAACTGAGCTTGATGGAAAGTCTGGCACACACAGGAAGTGAGGAAAATCATATAAAAATATGTTAAAGATAAGAGGGACCATTGCTTGATTTGTGTAAAAAAGAATCGATCAGTAAGAAAACTGTCTAGGAGTTTAAAGATCGTTGGAGAAAGGTTGATTTGTATTAGTTTAAAGAGAAGACCATCCCACCAAACACTATCAAACGCCTTTTCAACGTCCAGAGAACAGCTGACAGTACATTTCTTGTTTCTAAGATTTTGAGTTATGTCACTGTGCATTTTCAATAGGGCGTGCACCGTGGAGTGTCCTTTTTTAAATCCAAACTGGTAATCTGAAATAGGATCAATGCCATTGTTTAAAGATCTTTCAATTTTGTTGTAAATGACTCTTTCAAGAATTTTGCCAGCGTTGGAGAGTAAAGCAATAGGGCGGAAGTTTGAAATGTCGATATTAATAGGTTTTTTCGTAATCGGAATTAATTTCGCGATTTTCCAACTTTTAGGAAAGTAACCATTATTCAAACAGTTATTTAAGATAATGGCTAAAAACTCGATAGCAGATTTGGAAAGTTTCTTTAGGAGAAAGTTTGAGAGAACGTCAGGACCAAATGACTTCTTGGAATTATTGTGGCTCAGGATATCTTTGATTTCTCCGGTGGAGGTGAAGAATTCAGGGTACGACGGAGATAGAGCAGAGTTGGAAATGTCGAAATTAAAAGTTCGAGGCGGTAAAATGTTTCTAAATTTATCCACTGTAGTTTCCACTTGTAGCACCAAGTTTTGATCGGAAGTAGGACGACTTTTACGAAAGATTCTCTCAAAGTAGTTTCCGAAAGTCGATACAATAACTGGTTCAGTGGAATAAATGGTATTATTGATTTTTAACGACTCACAAGAGGAGCTCTTTTCCCAATGAGATTGTTAATTTCCTTGAAGGCGGAAGGACCTGGTTTAATTTTAGAGAGTCGTTGAAGTTGTTGATCTAGCCAAATTTTAACTTTCTCTTTAATTATTATTTTTAGGAGTGAAATTCTGGCTGAAAGCTCTTTATAAGATTGGTTTATCCTATTATAAGTAGCATGGAAAATTCGTTTTAATTTTTTTTTGCCACTTATGTTTAATTTTGAAGAGGTTAGTAATATCCTGATGAAGGTTTTTATATTTATTAAATGATGGACTGATTAGTTCAGAGTTATTTCGAGCAACATTCTGTATAGTTGAGTTGAGACTAAGAATATAGGAGTCAATCTCTTCATTAGAAAGGTTTGAAAACTCCGGAGGGAGGCGATTAGCTAACTGAACGTCTAGGTCATCTTGGAATTTCTTCCAGTTGGTTTTTTGATATGATATAAAGATTTCTGGTTGCTTAAGAATGTACACAATTTCACTCATGTTTAAGTTTAAAAGAATTGCGTAATGGTCAGAGAATGATGGCAGCGTAGATATATTAAAGTTTGGGTTCAATTGGTCAATCGGACAGTTTGAGACAATAAAGTGATCCAAAAAGGAGGAGCCATTTGGATACGAGGGACTATTAGGCGAAAGAAGAGAAAATATATGGCAGGATTGTGACAACCACGCTTCTAAGGCAATACCATTCATGTTCCTAAGAGCATCACCCCAGGAAGGACTTTTAGCGTTCAAGTCTCCGCCTATTATTGCTCCGTCATAGTTAGCTGCTATTACGCTGATTTTGTCTAACTCGGTAGTGATTGCCGCACGGGTTAAATTAGTTGGAAGATATATTGATCCCAGCAGAAGCGCTTTCACCGAATCATTCTTTTTAAAAGAAATCGACAGTAAGATACAAGGGAAATCGAAGTTTGTTGTGTCAATTAAATTAAAGAGAAAATCTTTTTTTAAGGCTATTGCAACTCCCTGATTAGAATCGTTACGGAAAAGGTTATAGGAATCTAAATGAACTTTATGATTACTTTTCAGGTGCGTTTCCTGAAGAAACGCAACGAAAACATTGTGTCATTTTAATAGTTTTTAATAGTTTAAATAGATCGAGGCGTCTACTATTGTCCACCAAGGAACCGGTGTTTAAGGAGATGAAATGTTTACCCATCAAAGTTATTATTGGAATTGAGGATTACTTGGTCTAACAATTCCAAGTATGCCATTCTCTTCATTTCGATAGAAATATCGTTGTTAATGTTCTTCATGAACTTTTTGACTCTTGCCACCAAGGAAGTTATATCCGAACCAAAAATTGTAGTGGAAAGATCGAAAAAAATCGGAAAACAATCCCTTAGACAATCCCTCCCTTGCAACAGAGGAGGGAGTTACGTCAATACGAGAAACGGATTGCTTATTCTTGACAATGTCTGCATATGATACTCGAGTGTGTCCTACACCACTATTATTGAAAATTTGGCATTCTTGGTTTATCTGACTTATTTTCTCTTTATTTTTATTTATTAACTCCCTCCTTCTCAGCAGGTACATTTTGTATTGTGGACAGCAACGGAAATTTGCGGGGTGCCCAAAATCTTTACAATTGATGCAATAGGCAAGGGAACCCTCTTTTTTTATATTTTGGCATTCACCCGGATTGTGTCTCACGCTGCACTTGACACAGTTATACTTTCTGGCACAATTTTTGGCCAAGTGACTGAAGCTTTGGCAACGCTTGCACTGCATAGGGTTGTTATTCTTTTTTGGTTTTTCCCAAGTGATGCGGGAGTAAAAAAGGTATCTGAGTTTAAGAATTTCATCAGGGAACTTACTAGGGAGAAGTTGAACCAGAAAGAGATCAGAACTCTCGTTGATTTTTTTTTTGTCTTTCAGTTAGGAATGGAGAAACCTTGGAGACCAGATCTGGAACAATTACGTTGAGCTCCCGCCTGATCTCGTCCCCACTATAATCTGATGTGAGACCTCGAAGAATTAACGAGTGTGATTTATCCTCACTAGCTGTGAAAGTATGAGCTTCAATGTCATCACTTGCTTTTAACATTTCGATAAGTTCGGAGTGAGACTTGTGATTATTAACAAAAAGTTTGCACTTATATTTATTAATATACTTAACCTTAAAAAATAATTCTGGAGCTTTTTCCTTTAAACCTTCCGTGAGTAGTTTGATATTCGTCTTGTAAAGAATAATAGGCGGGCAGAATTTTATACCCGAGAAGTTATGCCTTGATTGCTGCTGATCCGTTTGGTTGATGCCTTTCTGGTGAGAGTCCGTGGTGGCAGAGACTGTAGCGCTGCTGGATATCAGGTTCTGTTTGCCGGTAGCCATGCCCTTATCTGTCAGGCTGACCAAGCATTGCATGGAATTGAAAGCAATTAAAACAGCTGTTTCATGGTACAGAAAAACATAACATATGTTTTCTTTTGCTTTTAAGGGGGAGTTCGAATCATAGCTTCGTTGTGAACAGACGTATTTTCTGTGTTCGCTAATTTGTAATAATTTTTCTATTTCGAGTTTTCCGCCATCTTTTTTTTGGTTTTTTGGAAAATCTTAATTTATTTGCTGTGCATCGTCGGGACTTAGCAGATCAGAGCACGAGCATTATTCCTGCGAAATCAAGATTACAAGCACTATCAAACTACTGCAATTTGTTCACAATTTCTTCGTAAAAGTTCATCAGTTAGTTTAATCTACTTTTTCGATAACTAACTCGCTCGTATTCGATGGAGGTTGACGTCCAAGTAGCCGGAAATGGCTTAAAGCCTAGGATAAAACGAACTCGCACTAACAGTAACAGTTCAGCTGATATCGCTGATTCGCTAGGAGATAATAGATTTAAGCTCCTTTCTATCCAACCGAGCTACAGATTGAAACCAAGCCTGACAGAGAAGGGCATGGCCACCGGCAAACAGAACCTGATATCCAGCAGCGCTACAGTCTCTGCCACCACGGACTCTCGCCAGAAAGACATCAACCAAACGGAACAGCAGCAATCAAGGCATAACTTCTCGGGTATAAAATTCTGCCCGCCTATTATTCTCTACAAGACGAATATCAAACTACTCACGGAAGGCTTAAAGGAAAAAGCTCCAGAATTAGTTTTTAAAGTTAAGTATATTAATAAATATAAGTGCAAACTTTTTGTTAATAATCACAAGTCTCACTCCGAACTTATCGAAATGTTAAAAGCAAGTGATGACATTGAAGCTCATAGTTTCACAGCTAATGAGGATAAATCACACTCGTTAATTCTTTCGAGGTCTCACATCAGACTATAGTGGGGACGAGATCAAGCGGGAGCTCAACGTAATTATTCCAGATCTGGTCTCCAAGGTTTCTCCATTCCTAACTGAAAGACAAAAAAAAATCAACGAGAGTTCTGATCTCTTTCTGGTTCAACTTCTCCCTGGTATGATCCCAGATGAAATTCTTAAACTCAGATACCTTTTTTACTCCCGTATCACTTGGGAAAAACCCAAAAAGAATAACAACCCTATGCAGTGCAAGCGCTGCCAAAGCTTCGGTCACTTGGCCAAAAATTGTGCCAGAAAGTATAACTGTGTCAAGTGCAGTGTGAGACACAATCCAGATGAGTGCCAAAATATAAAAAAAGAGGGTTCCCTTGCTTATTGCATCAATTGTAAAGATTTTGGGCACCCCGCAAATTTCCGTGGCTGTCCACAATACAAAATGTACCTGCTGAGAAGGAGGGAGTTAATAAATAAAAATAAAGAGAAAATAAGTCAGATAAACCAAGAATGCAAAATTTTCAATAATAGTGATGTAGGACACACTCGAGTATCCTACGCAGACATTGTCAGGAATAAGGCCGTGGTTATGCTATCGAGTTTTGCTTGGCAAGTAGGACTTTTTTTTGTTGTTTTGTGTGTAAAAGAGAGAACGGGATATTTTTCTGTTCTCAACATCATTCTCTCACACCGAGCACGAAAACTCGGTCTAGCGTACACCGAGGACACCGAGTAAACCGGTGTTGCTTAGTCTCAATATTCACAAAAGTATTGAAAAATGAGTGGAGTGAAAAAATGGAATGAAATGATAAATATATCAATTCCATTCCTCTGATTATCCTTCCAAAATATTACGCCTTTATATAGGTTAAGCATATTTCCAATAATATAAACATTTGGTCTTCCATTACGTCGAAAACTACACCGCAAATAATACGTTTTCTCATTTGTGTAGTAGACGGGTTGCTGTTGAAGGTGAGACAAAATATATATTTTTGAAGAAAGCAAGCGTGGGTCAAGCACAAGCGTAACCACTCTTTTTGCACGGACTCCGATCACAAAAATGAGAGTAATTTCCCACCGAGTTTTGCTCGATAGCATAACCACGGCCTAAGCAACCCGCTTCTCGTATTGACCTAACTCCCTCCTCTGTTGCAGGTGCATCTAAGGGATTGTTCTCCGATTTTTTCGATCTTTCCACTACACTTTTTGGTTCGGATATAACTTCCTTGGTGGCAAGGGTCAAAAAGTTCATGAAGAACATTAACAGCGATATTTCTATCGAAATGAAGAGACTGGCATACTTGGAATTGTTAGACCAAGTAATCCTCAATTCCAATAATAACTTTGATGGGTAAGCATTTCATCTCCTTAAACATCGGTTCCTTGGTGGACAATAGTAGACGCCTCGATCTATTTAAACTATTAAAAAGACACAATGTTTTCGTTGCGTTTCTTCAGGAAACGCACCTGAAAAGCAATCATAAAGTTCATTTAGATTCCTATAACTTTTTCCGTAACGATTCTAATCAGGGAGTTGCAATAGCCTTAAAAAAAGATCTTCTCTTTAATTTAATTGACACAACAAACTTCGATTTCCCTTGTATCTTACTGTCGATTTCGTTTAAAAAGAATGATTCGGTGAAAGCGCTTCTGCTGGGATCAATATATCTTCCGACTAATTTAACCCGTGCAGCAATCACTTCCGAGTTAGACAAAATCAGCGTAATAGCAGCTAACTATGACGGAGCAATAATAGGCGGAGACTTGAACGCTAAAAGTCCTTCCTGGGGTGATGCTCTTAGGAACATGAATGGTATTGCCTTAGAAGCGTGGTTGTCACAATCCTGCCATATATTTTCTCTTCTTTCGCC
Organism: Myopa testacea; assembly: GCA_949629155.1. Lineage (NCBI taxonomy): Eukaryota > Metazoa > Arthropoda > Insecta > Diptera > Conopidae > Myopa > Myopa testacea. The sequence goes on along the minus strand of OX451346.1, from coordinate 31,110,493 downwards.
CAATAGTCCCTCGTATCCAAATGGCTCCTCCTTTTTGGATCACTTTATTGTCTCAAACTGTCTTATTGACCAATTGAACCCAAACTTTAATATATCTACGCTGCCATCATTCTCTGACCATTACGCAATTCTTTTAAACTTAAACATGAGTGAAATTGTGTACATTCTTAAGCAACCAGAAATCTTTATATCATATCAAAAAACCAACTGGAAGAAATTCCAAGATGACCTAGACGTTCAGTTAGCTAATCGCCTCCCTCCGGAGTTTTCAAACCATTCTAATGAAGAGATTGACTCCTATATTCTTAGTCTCAACTCAACTATACAGAATGTTGCTCGAAATAACTCTGAACTAATCAGTCCATCATTTAATAAATATAAAAACCTTCCTCAGGATATTACTAACCTCTTCAAAATTAAACATAAGTGGAAAAAAAAATTAAAACGAATTTTCCATGCTACTTATAATAGTATAAACCAATCTTATAAAGAGCTTTCAGCCAGAATTTCACTCCTAAAAATAATAATTAAAGAGAAAGTTAAAATTTGGCTAGATCAACAACTTCAACGACTCTCTAAAATTAAACCAGGTCCTTCCGCCTTCAAGGAAATTAACAATCTCATTGGGAAAAGAGCTCCTCTTGTGAGTCGTTAAAAATCAATAATACCATTTATTCCACTGAACCAGTTATTGTATCGACTTTCGGAAACTACTTTGAGAGAATCTTTCGTAAAAGTCGGCCTACTTCCGATCAAAACTTGGTGCTACAAGTGGAAACTACAGTGGATCAATTTAGAAACATTTTACCGCCTCGAATTTTTAATTTCGACATTTCCAACTCTGCTCTATCTCCGTCGTACCCTGAATTCTTCACCTCCACCGGAGAAATCAAAGATATCCTCAGCCACAATAATTCCAAGAAGTCATTTGGTCCTGACGTTCTCTCAAACTTTCTCCTAAAGAAACTTTCCAAATCTGCTATCGAGTTTTTAGCCATTATCTTAAATAACTGTTTGAATAATGGTTACTTTCCTAAAAGTTGGAAAATCGCGAAATTAATTCCGATTAGGAAAAAACCTAATAATATTGACATTTCAAACTTCCGCCCTATTGCTTTACTCTCCAACGCTGGCAAAATTCTTGAAAGAGTAATTTACAACAAAATTGAAAATACTTTAAACAATGGCATTGATCCTATTTCAGATTACCAGTTTGGGTTTAAAAAAGGACACTCCACGGTGCACGCCCTATTGAAAATGCACAGTGACATAACTCAAAATCTTAGAAACAAAAAATGTACTGTCAGCTGTTCTCTGGACGTTGAAAAGGCGTTTGATAGTGTTTGGTGGGATGGTCTTCTCTTTAAACTAATACAAATCAACCTTTCTCCAACGATCTTTAAACTCCTAGACAGTTTTCTTACTGATCGATTCTTTTTTACACAAATCAAATAATCAAAATCCACATTAAAGAAAGTTGAGCGCGGAGTTCCTCAAGGCTCAATCTTGGGCCCTCTTATCTTTAACATATTTTTATATGATTTTCCTCATTTCCTGCGTGTGCCAGACTTTCCATCAAGCTCAGTTGCACTTTTGTATGCTGACGATACCATGGTATATGCTCACGCGAGATATCCCAACGATGCTTTGGCAGCCGTCTCTGCTCATATTCAGGTAATTAACGAATTCTATAAAAAATGGGGTTTAAACCTTAACATCGGTAAAACTGAATGTATTTGCTTCCGGAATGCATCAGGGAAAGGACCTCCAGGAGTGGTGAGGGACAGTAAAAATCTTTATCTTGCCGTCGATGGCGCTAGGATCCCATTCAAAACACACATTAAATACTTAGGTATAAATTTCAATAACCTTTTCAAATTTAATAATCATGCAAGGTCTACATTGACTAAAGCCAAGCGTGTTGCAGGATTGCTAGCGCAAAACCCTAATAAGACCAGTTGTGACCTATGCCTTCCCGTGCTGGTTTTCGTTCTCACCGTCGGTGGCGAGAGAGCTTGAAGTGTTTGAAAGACAAATTCTGCGCTTAAGTATTAACAAACATTTCCAATCTTTTAACAAAAAATATGCGAACAGCTACATCTACGATAAGTCCGGAGTTGAACCCCTAATGAGATACTCCTTAAGAGCTATGAAAAAATCCGTAACAAATTTACGCTATATAGATAATGATCTTATAAGTAGTACGTTTTTTTCTCTATCCAGAGAGCCTTGGAATTCTGCAAATTATTTATCTCCTTTGTGTATAGACTCAATTGACTTAGATTCTATATTAGCAGGTAATGACCAATCTGCTTTAGTTCCTTTGTTTTACCAGAATAGTTCATCTTGCCAAAATAGAGGATAATTTTCCTTTCACTCTAATGTAATGTGATTTCATATATTATAAAATAATATATTAAATGTTGTAGACTTTAAGTGCCTTATCAAAAACAAAATAACTTAATCTAATATTACGGAACTCATATACCTCTGTAATAGTCTTATTTCAAGTATATTACCTGATGTACCTTATTATTATTCTAAGTCAAATAGCTATTAAGCTTCCAATAATTATAAGAACACTTGCAAAGCTCCGGGAGCAAGAGCTTTATATAAAACTTAACGAGAAGATCTCATATCTTAATTAATAAACAAATTCGTGAAATTGTACTATTGGTTAAAATACTACGAAATATCATGCACAAGGCAAAACTTTACAGCCCTGGGAGTTGCCAAACTTGTAAACATGCATAGTTTAAGTAGTATATATTTATTGTATAAGTAAGTGGTCATCGTCTCAATAAAGTTGAATTGAATTGAATTGAATTGCTTTTAAGGGTTCCCCAGCCTCACAAGAAAAGTTGAGAATCGCGGAGTACGCGTCCTCGAAACTGAAGAAATTATTTAATGTTGCATAAAATTAATTAAAAACTTTAAAGGCAGTCATGTAGTATTATTTGTATAACTTTTAGTAGTTTTCTGGGACTTTTCAATAGGAAAACACTAAATAAAATAATAAAATTTTAGGTTGCAAAAATTTAAGATGCAAATTCGTATGCGGTGGTAACTCTTTTTCCGTTGCTTGTTAGGCCGTGGTTATGCTATCGAGTTTTGCTTGGCAAGTAGGACTTTTTTTTGTTGTTTTGTGTGTAAAAGAGAGAACGGGATATTTTTCTGTTCTCAACATCACTCTCTCACACCGAGCACGAAAACTCGGTCTAGCGTACACCGAGGACACCGAGTAAACCGGTGTTGCTTAATCTCAATAATCACAAAAGTACTGAAGAGTAGAATGGAGTGAAAAAATGGAATTAACTGATAAATCTATCAATTATATTCCTGTGATTATCGTTCCAAAATATTACGACTTAATATATGTTAAGCAGAATTCAATTAATATAAACATTTGGTCTTCCATCACTTCGAAAAAAAACATCTAAAATAATACGTTTTCTCATTTGTGTAGTAGACGGGTTGCTGTTGAAGGTGAGAAAAAATATATATTTTTGAAGAAAGCAAGCGTGGGTCAAGCACAAGCATAACCACTCTTTTTGCACGGACTCCGATCACAAAAATGAGAGTAATTTCCCACCAAGTTTTGCTCGATAGCATAACCACGGGCTTACGGAAAGTACGATCCAGACCGCATATTCTTATTCGCGCTATGCAAGAAGAGAGAGAACGAACTTGACGAAACTATGCATGTGCATAGCATGCATGTTCATGGGTGCCCAAATGGGATTCAGTGTATTCGTAGTTTCTCTCTTTTCATGCATAGCATGCATATGCATTGCATGGTTGGGCCTTTAGCCTTTAAAGTTTAAGGCATTGGCACCAGCGGTGCCAAGAGCAGCCATTCGGCTACAGTGTATACATAACACTGAGAGCGTTAACGAAATCTCGTCAGTAGCTTCCGAGCAAAGACTACAATACTGGGAACTTCTTATTTCGTGAGAGAGCTCAACAAAATTTCCGCCCGCGTGTTCACATACAGTGTATGTGAATTTTATGGTGAAATTGTCGACTTGTTACAAGCTAAAACGGGCTATTACAAAGCATGATATCTTAAAAGGTAAACCGTTTTGCTTTATTACAGTGGTGCGCAAAGGCAGCCATTCGGCTACTCAATTTTTGAGTGGCATAATATGTATACATTGAGTGCGTTTGACGAACGCTCGTCAGTAGCTCCCAAGCCATCAACGAGTACGGAATGTATGCTGCGCTTCTTTGATTTTGCTACACCCAAAAAATTATCGCTGTTGTCTTTATGACAAAGTTTATGCGAATTTTATCTTTATATTAAAAAATATTATTGCATTATTCAATTTACTTCATATTATAAATTATTATTGCATTATATACTTTAGATTATAAAATTTTATTGCATTATCTACTTTATTTTATAAAATATTACATTTACATTACTCATTACAGGTTAATTTACGATCTTATGATTCATTCGCAATGTACTGCAATAATCCAAATATGTAGCGTGCAAACAAACAAAAATAAAAAAAATATCATGCTTTGTGTTTCAGCGCATATATTTTTCTCAGTGATGAGTGAAAAAAATGTCCAACACACACTCAAAATATGATAGTGTTCGTTTGCGCACCACTGCTTTATTACCACACCACCACAAAATGATGGGGTGAGGTAGTGGCAGCGATACCAACGACATAACTTTATTACTAATTTTTTTTTTTGGTATTTAGGTAAACATTACTAGAAAAAGTACTTTGCATTTATGAGTTCTCGGGGTTTTGACGATTTCTAAGCTGTTTAGAAATATTAAAAAGTATTGTAAACTTATTTGTTTTTGTAATTTTTCATTTCTCTTTTATTTAAATGTAAAGTGTATGTATGTATACACAAATACATTTATAATTCATTTATTTAAATTAAAATTAGATAAACATAAACAAATTCTCAATTTATGCATTTAAAATGAAATTCATTTAAATTAAAGACTATAAGGACTAAAACAACAATTAAGTAAATATTAAACTAAATCACAGATTAATATTGGCATCTCTTTCGGCTAAAAATACGCGTGGTAGGTTAAAAACAGCTGACTAAATTTGTGAAATGAGCAATTTTTATGAATTTTAACTTCGTTTTACTTGCAAAATATTCAATATTGTGCAACTATATGACTTAAAAAAGGTTACATATACATTTCTAGAAGCATGTGTTGGTTTTATAACTGGCTCCTTGGTCTTTTTTACGTATTGAAAAAAGCATATTTCTGGCTTATTGCTATGAAGAAGAACAAGTGCTGCATACCTCTCTCAAAATATTTTTCCGAATTTTGTAAAGAAACTCCCGAGTTGTCAAAATTCACTCCCGATTTGTCAAAATTGCATGTGTTTTGTTTTTGTAATCTATTACACCGAAGACTGATTTCACCAACACATTGAAAGCAAAAAAAGAGTTTCAGTTTTCCAGTCTTGTAGTCTTTGCTTCCGAGCCATCGACGAGATATGACCGTATGCCGCGCTTGTTTGATTTTGCTACACCCAAAAAATTATCGTTGTTTGTCTTTATGACAAAGTTTATGTGAATTTTCCCTTTATATTAAAATTATTATTGCATTATTCAATTTACTTCATATTATAAAATATTGCATTAAATACTTGTTATTATAAAATATTACATATACATTACTCATTAAAAGTTAATTTCCTATCTTATGCATCAATCGCAATGTGTTTAACGCTTAAGTTTAAAGTTCTGAACTGTCAAAACGAAAGCTGTGTTCCAAACAGAATCCACTACTCTGACTTAAGTAGAGTTTCTAAAAAGTGTGCTTTTAGGATTCGTCGAATCCGAAAATAAAATAAATTTCATAATTTAATATACAGGGTGTTTTTAATAAGAGGGGACAAAAGACTAGGGCTTATAGGTAGGGTCGAGACAAGAAAAAAATCGTATGGTGGGTCAATTTCCCCCCGTTTAGTCGGGAGGAAACATTACATTGGAAAAAATAATATTAAAAAATAATGGTTAGATCTAGATAACTTTTGCTTGCTGATTTTCAAACCAAATATCTGCTTCTTAATATCCTTTTTAAATTAGGTTCCTATGTCAAACAGATTTTTAGGAAATTAATGGCAAAGTTAAAATTTGGAATAAATACATCATAATGAAAACCTTGTCTAAGTAATGGTTGCGCGAACGATTGCGCGGAATATTCATAGCATGTTTGGTCTTTTGATTTGTGTCAGATCTTTGGAGGGAGGTAAGAGTGGTGTCCTAACGAAAGTCGGTAAGAAGGACTACACGGAAACGAAATCTTTCAGACCGGTTTATCTTACCTCGTCCGTCTTGAAGACGAGTACGTTTTTACCACTCACATGGATAGCAATTTTTCACTACTTTAATGAACAGTAACTACTCGGGTAGAAAAAAGCATAATAATAGCATTAAAAACATATGTAAGCATTTTGAATGGAATCGAAGTAAATTATCATTGTATACTTGAATTGCATTTCTAGCGACAATTCTGCGATATTTTTGGGATCCTTTTGAGCATGACCTGTTGTTGGGTAACTGGAGTAAATGGAGAAGCCCAGAAATCCGCGTATATACATTTTGTAAGCCTGTTGTTGAACCCTTTCTTATATCTGCTGAAGACTGAAGTTTTTTATAAACAGGGAAATAGAGTATTTTGAATGCAATTTTTACATGACAATTCTGTGATAGCTCATTCCGATGGCGTTTTTTATCGTTTATGGCTTCACCGAGTTTCTTCTCCGAGGTTTTATTTTCTGTATAGAGTCTTTCATGGCCCAATACTCAATTGCGTAAATTGAACAGATCCAAATAGCATCTAAAACAGCGATGTCCAAACGCACACTATCACATTTTGAGTGTGTATTGGAAATTTTTCTCACTCAGCACTGAGAAAAATATATGCGCTGAAACACAAAGCTTGAATTTTTTTGGATTTTTGTTTGTTTGCACGCTACCTATTTGGATTATTCTAGCACAATGTGATTGGATCATAAGAACGGAAATTAACTTCGTATCTTACTTATCTACTCGTATCTTTTCTAACTTAATCTAAAAACTTTAGATTTTTCTTTTTAACTCTTCCTGCTTCTTTAAGCCATCTGCAATTCTGCCTAATTAAAATTAATATCAAATAATCTTAATTATTAAATATTAATTATTTTAATAAAATTTCTTCTGGCTTTTAGGCCAGGGGTACGCGAAGGTAGGAAACAGATTTATAAGACAAGCAACAAAAAACTACATAATCTATGTGCGTAAAACGCATATACGGGAGTTGTCGCGATATCAGCATTGCACTCACTCACACGTGTAGCTGAGAAACCAAAGGCTTCGCTGCCGTTTGTTTTCATTCCCTTTCTTTGGTTCGCAGTCAGCGTCGTTTAAAATAACTTTAAGATACGACCTTGTCACTATTAGACAGAGTTCGGAAATGTGCTCTCTTAAAAACACAAACACAATTTTGCTTAGCACCGTGTGATGCCCGCAGCTTAGAACACAAGCACTGTGCAAACACAAACAAAGAAAAACACCGTGCCAGAGCTAGCTACAGCAACACAGCTCCGTGTTTCGGAGACGATCGCTAGCACGAAACACACTTTCATTATACACCGAGCTCAGCACCTCTCATGTGTTTCACATTTGCTTCTCCGCACCGACAGCGAGAAAGCAGCGCGAAAATTAGCTCTAGCATCGTGCTAGCAAAAAGAGCCGGATTGTGCTAGCAAAAAGTGCCGGATTGTGCTTTCGAAAAGAGCAGAATCGTGCGTGCTAGATGTGCAGCTAGCCAACACATCCAAGGCAAAGTATTGTACGCAGATAAAGGCATTGAATGAGTGTTTTTTGTGTTTTGAATGCAATATTGGGTCGAGCTAAGAATTTAGAAAAGTATTTTATATCTTTTCTTTATTTAATTTTTATAGTATGAGTCAATTACTTATTTTATAGAATATAAGGCTTCGGCAAATTGAATGAAATAACATTATTATGATGCGATCATTATTTCAAATAATTTTTGAAATAACCACTTAAAAATTTGATTTTAAATATTTCAAATGAAATGAAAATACATTTGTGTATGGGGTGATAATTGTTTTCACTGGCTGGGGAAGAACGATTGTTATCAAATTTTCTCGAATTTTGTTTTTCATGAAATAAACATGCTTTAATTAATGCCAATTAAATAATGAAAACGTGTGCCATAGATTGCCAGATGATTCTTGTACAGCTGAGTCGGTCTATGGTATAGTAAGGATATTTTGCATTTAAGCAAATTATGGCTGAGTGTTATCAATGTATCTGCCGTACCCTTTGTCGGCGCTAGGTAGGTACATTGCAGTACAAAAACAACAACCGATTCTTTGGCATTTGTGTAAATACCTGTGTTGTTATTGTTGCGTTTGTACGTATTAAGGCATATAAAGGAATTAAAAAACGGAAGAAACATGCAATCTATTAATGTACAAAAGTATGAAGGAATTAAGAATCTAATTAGTCGCATGCCACTTTCGACATAGTTAACTCTTAAACGGCTGCACCGATTTCGATGCGGTTTTCGCCGTTGTGTTGGAAATTTCAATGCGGTGCTACATCAACATAAACATTAATCATAATTCATAATTTCCTTAAAATATAAAAAAGATTTATTTTAATAAATTGTAAATGTAGTGTAAATGAAATGTTACTTAACTGTAAATGTAAACAGGAAAACCCAACTTATATTTTTTATTAAAATATCTTCATTTATGCATGCGATGAGCTGAGATATAACCCTTCTTTACCTGTTGTAAGCACTGCAATAGATTTCTTGGAACATGTTTTGATTTGTTTTTTATGAGTAGGGTTCGAACCGCTTCACATATTCTTGGAAACCCAATCATTGGTTGTAATTACCAGTGCTTAACCCTTTAAGCATACAAAAGTAGAGAGAACATTTTATTGCAGGTCAATAAAAAAGAAAAGGAATATTACGGATATCTCGGTAACGCATGTCCTCAGATGTCAAGTTGTTTATTCATGTAATGAATCGGTGATTTTTTTGGGTTTTCCTGTTTACATTTACAGTTAAGTAACATT